>BGPT01000231.1:64987-157357 GCA_003297045.1 Symbiodinium sp. clade C Y103
ACTTCCAGTCACAGCAGCCAGGATCCACCGAGCTCCAAGGAAACGATTCCAGAGACCCCCAAAAATGATCAGCCGCTCACGCTTGAGCATTCTCATTGGGAAGAATCCTGAAGACACCTTCCTGGTGAATGAAACTGAGAATGAGGTCCAAAAGAACCCAAGACGCCGATCCAGTTTTTATTGGAAAGGCATGACCATCTTCTACAAAACCACCAAGGAGGATGAGACCGAACCAGTCTACATCCAATTGCCCGATGGTCTCTACAAGGCTGACCTCAAGCCACATCAAGCCCAGGAGTTTGAGTCGCTATGGGCTGAGGAGGTGAAGGATTTGCTCACTTCCGAAGCTCTGATCCTCAAGCTCAAGAAATGTGGCAAAGAATTGGACCCAGCATTCTTTGATGCCAAAGAGCAAGCTGCCTTTGACATCTCTGACAAAAAGGAATGGTCCGAATGGATCAAAAATGGCGTGGTCCAGCGTGTGCCACCTGACCAGGCAGCTCGCATCCCACGAGCTTGCATTTTCCGAGCACCGCTCCGGATGCTCCGGGTCAATAAGCAGTCTAACAAGCTGCTGCCACTCGTGGCGAAATCACGATTGATCGTGCCTGGCCACCTTGACCCGCAGTTGGGTGAGTCCAGAACGGACAGTCCAACTTGTCCGCAATTTGCAGTTCGAGCAGCGAAGGCGGTCGCATCCGCCCGAAACTGGAGTGGCACAACTTTTGATGTCACGACTGCATTTTTGTCTGGCAAGAGCTTGGAACGAAAAGTCTACATCCGAGCTCCTCGTGAAGGGCTGCCGCCCGTGGAGAACTGGGACCCAATTTCCCCAGGTGAGCTTCTCCAGATTTTGAAGTCGGCATATGGACTGACTGAAAGTCCTCGACTCTGGTACTTAGAGGCCTTGGACCGGGTCAAAAAGACCGATCTGCGTGAACTTGAGATCTGCAGATCTTGCTTCGTGGCTTGTGGCCAGGATGGTCGAAGTTATGCCATACTATGTTTGCACGTCGATGACGGGCTGTTGCTTGGAGACCTTAGGGACAAAAGGGTCCAGGCTCTCAAACAACAAATCGATGGTATGTTCACCATCAAAGCCTGGAAAGAGCTCACGGCAGATGTTCCACTGCAGTTTTTGGGCGTGGATGTGACCCAAGATGCCCGCGGCATCTGCGACGATATGTCTCAATACATCCGACAGATCAAGATCGAGCCCTTGCAGGGGAATGGAGACCTCGGCCCAAGAGAGGTGACTTTGTATCGCCAGCTTGTCATGCGATTGCGCNACAGATCAAGATCGAGCCCTTGCAGGGGAATGGAGACCTCGGCCCAAGAGAGGTGACTTTGTATCGCCAGCTTGTCATGCGATTGCGCTGGCCGGCACAACAGATGATGCCTCACCTTCTTTACCAGGTGTCAAACTTGGCTCAGCGAGTCAATAAGGCAACCTATGCTGACTATCGTGAGGCTGTCAAACTGCACAGCCAATTTTTGGAGGAGGCTACACAGGGCCGCGCCCAACTTGTGTATCCCAAGCTCAACGAGAAGGACAAGCTTTTCTACGTCAGCTTCTTCGATGCCTCAGTTGGAAAGGAACAGGATGNCAACTTGGAGCTGTCCACTTTCTGACAACGGAGAAGGCTCGAACAGGACCAGCTCCAGCTGCTGTGATCGAGTTTACAACCAACAAAAGCAATCGGGTCCTGCGCAGCTCTATGTCAGCTGAGAGCTGTTCAATGAGTGGTTGTGTTGACCGTCATCTCTATGGACGACTGGTCGTGGACCGCTTGCTGTTTGGAAGTCGACCACTGGACGCAGACTGGAGGACGACTATGTCTCTGGATGGAGGCGTTGTCACTGACGCCAAAAGCTTGTACGATCACCTTGGAACTACAGGACAGTTACCAACCGAAAGACAGNGATGCTCGACCTCATGGTAGCCCGACATCATCTGGAAAGTGGAGCATATCAACTTTTCTGGGTCCCGACCCATCGCCAATTCGCAGACAGTCTGACGAAGAAGATGGTATGCCTCTTGTGGCAGCTCTTCTTTAAGTTGCCTCGCATCTCCCTGCGTGAAACGCCAGAGGAGAAGGCATTGGAAGACCATCGCCGCAANAAGATGGTATGCCTCTTGTGGCAGCTCTTCTTTAAGTTGCCTCGCATCTCCCTGCGTGAAACGCCAGAGGAGAAGGCATTGGAAGACCATCGCCGCAAACTTCGTCAGGGCCAACGGCAGCGCCGCAAGGCCAAACTCAAGGGCCGCGTCCCGGCTCTGGCAGCGCCAGGGTCTAATTATGCAACACACCAACACACTTTCCTTGCGATGTGAAGATCATAGCTTGGTAGGTGTAAGCTTGGTGTGTGGCATTTTGCATGTCTAGGCTTCGCAGTCGCAACTTTTCACTGCAGCTTGGACCAAGCNGTGTGGCATTTTGCATGTCTAGGCTTCGCAGTCGCAACTTTTCACTGCAGCTTGGACCAAGCATATCGCATGCTAAAAAAGCTGAGTTTTGCCCCCTTTTCCGAGCCCAATCGTGCTACCTTTGCACTCCGCAATATATATATATATATGTTATATTTCAAGCAAACCATTCGAAAGACGTCCAAGATCTTACCAAAAACATGTAGCAAAACCCACCAAAACACTTGCAGCACCATATTTTTTTTAAAGAAAGGAGAAGATGTGTGACCCCAAACTTCAGCACTTCCAGTATATTTCCAGCACTTTGAAAATCCACGCCGTCAACCGATGTCCAGTTGTCATCAATTTTCTGAGGCAAGAAATGCTTCGAGATCAACATGCCCACCTCAGCCTTGGAACTGAACCTGGAGCCTTTCCTCGACTGGCTCTGAGAAAAAACCACTGAACGGCCGTTACCCGTGGAGCGCCACGAAGGATATGAAGGATGGTATAGCTGTAGATAATTTAGGAAAGCCAGGAGTTAACACTTGTATGGAACTTTTTGACTGGACAGATACACACACATGCAATCTATGCACATACCTATTGATATATATATATATATATATTGATATATCGTCCATATTCCTTCCCATGGCCACCATGGTGTAGCCCAGCAAAGCGCGGATTTTGTACAGCCCTGGCTCGGCGCGCAAAGGATGTTTCGCATTTTCCGATCTGCAGCGGGGTGGAACTCAAAACGGAAAGCATCGCGCGGATTTGGATGGCATTGGGATGGCGGTGGCTTGTTGCCACGTTGGAAGGTTGTAGTTGTGACGTAAGTCATCTCATTGACCAATCTTTTGGGGGCGGATTTGGGGGGTATTGGTGGCAACATATCATTATCAGGACCCTTGAAAAAACTCAGAGTCTTGGTGAGTTGTAGTTGAAAACTAGTAATTAAACTGATTCCCAGTTTGGTGCAAGCTTGCAGCAAGCTTGCGACATGCATGATTTGTATATAGCAAAACTTGTAAATGAAATTTGCCGGGATCAAATATGGCTTGGAAAGCTTTAATATAGTTTACTCCCAGGATTGGCCTATCTATCTATCTATATATATATATATATATATATTTATATACATATACAAAAAGTTGCAGACGCCCTTTATATCTTTGAATAAAAACCATGCTTTCCTGAAAGGTCGTGCCCTTACTTGGCTTAGTTGGTTTATAGATGTCTATAAGTACTGGGGTTTATGATAGAAATATCTATAGATATCGATAGTTAATGGGGTTTATAAACCAACAAACCTGGCCTGCTGCCGCGTTTCCAGTCCGCAGGCGAAGCGTTCTGAGCTCACCATGTTCGCATCTCCGTGGTGAAAAAGGGGGGTTCAAGCGCGTGTCGCAAGGGGGGGGGTTGGGAATTCCACAAGTATGTTAACCTTTGGAATAAACGGGATTTCACCATTTCTAGCCAAAGAACTGTGGGGTTTATTGTCTTATGGGGATACTCCGGGAGATATTCTCTGATGATACAACACACAATTCTGGGTTAGATTTGGATGGGTACTTTAGTACTCGGAACTTTTTGCCATAACTAATGTATGATAGCCAGCTGAGAAGTTATCTTTTTTCTTGGCAGGGTATCAGTATGTATCAGGGCTTTTCAACATGTTCTTGTTTGATGTGAACAGCATGCCTGGCCTGGCTTTTTGATAAGGTTTTTCTGCCCGCTGACCCAGAAGAAATTGGAGAAAGTTGGCGAAGCAAAGTTGCTGCACAGTGGCAGGGTGGAATCTTTTCGCCGCGGTTTTTGAGCTGCTCCCATTTCAATTTGAGCACCATGACACTTTTCTGTTGTTTTTTCCAGGTTTTGTTGACTTAGCTTACGATAAAGAGATAAATACTATCAACGATTAATCCTATTTCAATATCTTTAGATTCTGAGATGAAACAGCGACCCGAGACTTGCCCAGAGAAAAGAACAGCATGGCCTGATGCCAGCAGTATAAACACCAACTGAACACAACTCCCACAGATGTTTGAACTGTATATATGATTATGCATGTATAGCTGTATAGAATACATGCATGTGCATAGATGCATTCAAAAACGCATCGTGTTTTTTCAGATTCACAACTTGCAAACACTCCGCATTTCTGAATCAGGGAGCCTAGCTCGTAGCGCACCGCTGCTTGAGCCATTTACAGCCACTCCGGACGTCGATTTGTGCGCGCCGACGTGCTGACGTGCCGACGTGCCCATCAAATCCATCTATTTTTGGACCGTGCCCACTGTGAGTTTCTGAGTTTGGATCATTTGGGACGGTGTGCTTTATGGTGTGTTTGCGCATGGGGGATTAAGCAACCAATACGGAACATGATGATTAACCATCAAATTTGGGTTTACCTTCAGAACATCAAATTCAATACCATGTCTACTCCAACAAGCCATTGATGACTCTCCCAAGTGGATGTATTGAATAGTTCAGTGAAGCTTGCTGAATGTCCTTAGCTTCCACACGAACTGCCAGTTTCACCGATTTATTTAATTTTCAATGGCTTGGGATTTCCACATTAGATTTGGGTCATCAGTATCCTCGTACACTTGGGGCAGCATGAAATCGTGCCGTCGGTTTGTGCATTCGCACTTGTACGAATCTACAACAGCTCTTGGTGACATCGTTTAGTTTACAGTACATCCAAAAAACGTGGCTGGTTTCACTGCAATCCACTCCTGAACGATGCAGCGCTGGTGCTCGAGGCTTCTTTGTGGTTGGTGGGCACCAACCTTTTCATGATCTCCAAGCTGGAGAAATTCAGGTGTGAAAGCTACAGATCCTCAGGTTGCACGTTGAATGATCACCTGGAATCATCTGGATGATGTTCCATATGAAGAAGAACATATTATGAAATATGATGAATTGTGAGCTGTTTTGCTCGGGTTTCATTTTTGTTGCTCTTCAACTAAGCAACCCGGGCATTTGGAATCATCTGGAACCATTTGGGTATGCAATGATCTGTGCATATAAAACTTACAACACCATTTTGAAACCAATCCCATGATTGATGGCCGTTTATCGAGGGGAAAGCAAAAACTTGATGGCCGTCAAGCAGGCTTGAGAACGATCATACCCTCCGGCAATCAAAAATGGCTAGCTGGGAAATCGCGCATAAATGAAGGTTTAATGGGAACATAAAGCTAGACTCATACCCCCGAACCACCTGCGGTATACCGTTAGTCGTGGTCTAAAATGGCAGTCCAAAAGCTTCACTTGACAAATCGGGTAACTCCTTTAGAACCAACAAAGAACCCCAAAGCCGTGGCTGGATGGAGGATGTTTCTGATCCCATCCCCATGTAAAATCCCTTTAACAAAAACCCTCTCCATACGTGAGCAAGTCCAAGACTTGGTCTCTTGGTGGCGTTTCCAATTCTGTAAGATGCTCAAGGTTCGGCAATGTCAACAGGTACTGAATTTCCGGCCGAGACAACCCTCCCAACAGCTGAGGAGTTTGTTTGGTGCATGGGATTGCCCGCTCAGTTGGAGTGTGCCATGGCTACTACTACAAAAGCGGCCGCAAATGACCAAACCCCGCAAATGGTGGTTGATATTGAGGGTGACTTATCCTTAAGTCTTTTCCTTCTTTTTCAAAACCATTCCAAACCTATATCTCTGGTGGCCGTGGACATCCTTCAATAACTTTTGAACACGCACACACACACATATACATATGTATAATCATAGAATCACACACATGCGCATATGTATATACACACACATATATATATATATATACATACATATACCTATACCTATACCTATACATTTACACATACACATACACATACAAATACACATACACATACATATACATATACACATACATATACATACATACACGCACACACATATATATTTATAACCTATAAATATATATCACGTATACATGCACAGCAAAATCCTTCGAAAAGAACCGGGATGCCACTCACCTGTCCCAATTGTCACCTCAGGCAGAACCCCCACGGGGAGTCTCCGCAGTGAACCCGGCGTTCGATTGCAGGCGAGTGAAAAATCCACCAATTGGATGAGTTCCAAAGCTGGTACATCCATTGCATGGAATTTTGCACTTTACATCTAATGGAGTCTGATATTGATTGGTGATGTAATATATTGTTTGATATTGTGCTGGTACTTCATCACTTTAGATTGGTTGATATTGAATCTGATATTGGTTGAAGATCGATTTTTAGCGTTTTTTTTCTCCTGTTGTTGGTGCAAAGTCACCCCCCAAAGTGGTTCCGCCGCACAGGATGTTGTGGTGCAGGGGCGACCCGAAGGGTTTCTTGGTGCGCCAGGTGGGATTCTGGCAATGCGGGTGTGTCTCAAACTTTTCCAGGATGGTATAGAATATTACCCTCTGGTAAACTAACATAGCTGTGGAAAACCACCATGTTTAATGGGAAAATCAACTATTTCTATGGCCATTTTCAATAGCTATGTAGCAAATTACCAGAGGGTATGGAATATGTTTACCCCGCAATTCCGAGATTGCCAATGTTTCACTGTATTTTGGGCTATGCCACAATCCATGGCATGTTTTTGGATGAGGAACATGATAAACATCATGAATGATTGAACCATCTTGAACCCAATGCGGATGAATGTCCTATTGACGACATGCTGTTTTGGTGGGAAAACATGATGCTTTTCCTAAATGGTGACTAAAACAAAGTCAATGAAAACTCGGACCCAGCGCAGCTCCTGAGGCTTTGTGAGGATTTTCAACGTGACTGCCCCACAAGTTTCGATTTTCAGGGAATGACCACAGAGCTGCACCTCGGTGTTGGGGGAGATGACTTGGACCAGTCAATTTAGCTGGGTGGGGAAGGTGCGAAGATCAACAGCACTTGTTGTTGGCGATTCTTCCCCTTCCTTTGGAAGGAGAACATCTTCATTATCTTCATTCTTCGCTGATTTGCATCTCCACTCTTCTCCGGATGAGAGAAATTCAGACAAATCAAGCCCAAGCAATGTCGAAAAAATATCCCGCTGTCCTAGTTGTGGGATGTGGGTAGTGGTGGCCGCTAGCATTCCCATCTCCGCAGTTCTCAAATCACATCGTATATCCTTTGACATGTGGACCCCTCTCTGCGTAGGTCGAGCATTTTTTGGTGAGATTTTCCAAAACAAGAAACTCAAGACCAAAAAAACACATCCTGAACCCCAAACCCAAGAAACCTAAAACCATAAAATCCTAAATCCCGGAAACCTAAAGTCGAAATCACTGCATAGAGCCAGTTTTTTCGTTCATCCTTTGGTGACAAACGCATCATGTTCTTTGGGTGTAGGATCTGCAGGTGGGCGAATGTCTACTGTGGTGCGAACCCCACATCCCTAGAGTCGGGATTTATGCTGGTCATTGGATTACCCTCCAGTAAACTAACATAGCTAAATATGGAAAATGGACCATTTATAGTTGATTTACCTATTAAAGATTGTGATTTTCCATAGCTATGTTAGTTCACCACAGGGTACAATAAGTTATACCTAGTTCACAATATCCAGTCCCAGTTCAGACCCATCGGCAAAAAGTGGCTTACTTCCAACTTGTTATTGCTTAGTTATAAGCCAGAGACTATTTTGCCAATCATTTTTTAGACCCCCCAAGGAAGACAGGAAAGTAAAATGCTACCAAAATTCAAGTGCTCAACTAGACTTGTCTAGACTTTTCTATCCCACACACACACATGTTATGTTTACAGATTTGGAGGTTGCTCTCACCATAGATCCTCAGCCCTGAACCAGGCGAGTCTCCATCCCCGGCCTCGGAGCGCCCAACACAGCGGGCACGGCGAACACCGCGGCCACGGGGAGCTGCATCAAACGCAGCAACTGGCGCTGGTCGGATTTGGAGGATGACGATGAAGATCAGGCGATCCGATGGCGATGTGGAAAACAAACACATATAGCCTCTGGTAAACTAACATAGCTATGGAAAATCACAATTTTTAATGGGAAAATCCACGATAAATCACCGTTTTCAATGGCTATGTTACTCGTAGTTTACTGGAGGCTAGCGGATGGAAAACATCATGGGATTTTTGTGAGCCCATGGTGCGTGTGGAAAAAAACATTTGATGTGGTTCATTAACCATGATGGAGATTTGGGGTGAAAAATATGGGGAGATGATCTGGATACAAGGGAAATATCATTATATTTGAAGACACAATGATGCATAACTTCGATATGGAAATACTTTGTTTTCTTAAACCAGATCCTGGTTGGAGAATGTTGGAGATAATGGACATGGACCATATATGGTTGATAAAGCTGTTGGTAACTTGCTGGTAATATCCCGGGATGTCCCCACGCTGTGTGGATTGTATATCAATATTTGAATATTTCCTATTATTCTAATTGTTTGTTGGATATGCCCATTATTGCCAAGGATGCATTTCAATTCTTAAATCATGTTAAGTCACCATTGTTTGTAGTTAACTCCCCATCATTTCATCCAATAAAATTCTATCATTTATCATTATGTTCCTATTATTGCAAAGTCCTGTTGTATTCGCTCTATTATCATTCCCATTCACTACCTGTCACAGCCTTTATTGCAATTGTGTATAGTTGGATGGTTAAACAAACCAACTACATTAATATAACATGTCGGGAGCACTGCGCATCCCCTATCCTATCAGTCCTATCATTTCCCTATATGTTCCATTGTCCCGTTACCATCCCCATGTCTAGTTGACAACCCTTATGAATAATACATCACATACTGTAATATATTTTTTTCCTATCACATGTTTACTTCCTATGATTTCAACCTCAACTAAATCCCCATGATTGCCACTATATCCCCACTACATCCCATTGAATCACCATTCTTGTTGCTTAAACCACCACGATATCTTGATGTTTGGGGGCGTTCGCATTCTTTTCCCAGTATCATCCCCATTTATAACCCCTTAGAATCCCATGATATTTCCCCATTATTATCATCATTCCATGATTCTATATGATACATGATATAGATAGTAGTATTTTTAACTAGTCTATAGTTTTCTGTTGACATACCTATCGTTAGACATCTCCATAGCCGGGGACCGACCGGGGAGTACCACCAGGACTCCGACATTCTCTGGCTCCACTACACCAGCGCTGCCAGCGTGGAGAACGCGAACAATGGCACGGCCGGTGCCAACGCGGCCGCTGGTGGGTGGGTTGCTCGGCCATGCCGTGGCGATGGGGTTTGGGACCTGAAAATTGAAGGGGAAAACATGGGAAAACCATGTCATGGTTTATCATAGTTTATCACCATTTTCCTCATCAAAGTAGCCACTTTATGGGGGAAAGGGGCAGATGATGGCAGATGGGATGGGTCGAAATTCAGTTGATAAAATATATGCAATGTAATAAACTAAATGATAAAGCCAGAATCGCTTTTGGGGTTTAGCCGTTTGGATCAATTCGAGGTTTTCAAGAATCCGGAGTCTATTGTCATTCTTGGTGGGTACTGCAAACGGACAAACATGGGAATTGAAGCTGGTTCACATATGATTTGCCAACAAATGCCCTTCGGAAAGCAGTTCCGTTTGGTCACCAGGATTCAAGTGATGGAAATAGGAATTGCCCGTAGTTGATTGGTGGTTTCAAATCTTGCTGACCTATCCATGCCCCAATTCCGACGGATTATCATCACTTTCCACATTAAATGGCCATTTGGAGGATATATCCCATTTCTCGAGATTGTTAAACCCCCTCACCTGAGGCTTGGGATGCGGCGTCAGCCACCAATTCGGACGTGCCAGAAGAGCCCACGGCCGCCCAGCGGCACGCGCGGCACCTGACTTGAGGTGACCGTTGTTTTACCACAGAATTGCTGGGAATCCCTGGGATAAATTTGACACAGATGTGCAAAAGCCTATGGTTTTTCCGTTTGGAACATGATCCACAAATAGGTGGTTAAAAAAGACACCTATGGCTAGTTTACATCCTGATTTCTCCACAGTTTCATCCAGGACCCACCTCTTTTGAAGCGGGAAAGTGGGATCACCAAGGACCGACGCGGTGCCAACTACCCTGCCTCGGAGCCCCCACGGATGCGCGGCAGTAACAAGTTTGGTCCGCGCACGCGGGAGGCGAAACCGGATCGGCAGAACCGCGCCTTGGTGAGCGGAAATCCGGTTGGATCAGGGCGAGGCCCGGGGGTAGGACGATGATGCGTTTGAAGGACAACCAGAATCATGATTTAAAAGGAAGGATTTCAGGTTTAAGCCACTGCGGTATCACGAGGTCTAATGGGGATCTACTCAACCCAAAATGGGGGTAATGTCTTTGCGCAGGCTTTCCATCAAACCAACCGGATGAGGATATGGACGGGGATGAATATGGGTATGTAAATGGGGATGAATATGCCATGTTGATGTGGGAATGCTTGGGTTTGTCCAAGAAAAACGGGGATGCCGCATGTAATGGCCATTCAAAAAACCAAAAAATGCGGCTTACTACACCCTGGGATTTTGCCGCAATTTGGAGGTACTGATTTCAGACACAGCCATCTTACTTGGCAAATTTCCACGAAAATCCAATTGTGTTGATCAGAATCATTTGCAAAGGAGAGTGTCCACCGTGCAAGAAAGGCAAAAGGCACATCTGCCTGAGTTTGAGTGTCAGTAATGGTCAAGAATTATGCAACGATAAATCTCCTCCTTGTGAGAAAGCCATTCCGACTTTTGAATTCGGATTCAATTTCAACCCATGGTGAGAGATCCTAACAGGTCCCGATCACCGAGGAGACAGTTGCTCTGTTTCTAGTCCCAAATGTCGTTCTATGATGTTCTATATGCTAGTTACCGTACTTCATTCCTAGCTTGTCTATCTAGAACAGTAGCCCATACCATTGACGAATTTCCCAAATCACCAGGGCTTATGAGGACCCCCAATCACTATGATTACCACTGAATCTGGTGAACTGGGGCCATGCCACCGAGGTCATATGCGACACCACACCAAGAAGGAGCCACAACACTGCACCAGAGAGCTGGAAATTGGGCAAACCCCAAGCCATCTCAAGAGCTTGGGGGATTGGAATATCTGAAAACATCAATCCCATCATTCAAAGTCCCATTAGAATCATTTTGTTATCATTTTTGATCACCAAACAAACCATATTAATCAATCAATCAATCAATATGATAATCAAACTAAAGTTGACAATAAACATCACCATCAATCCATTAATTCGAATCCATTATATGAAACTAAACGTTTACCAGAGGGTCAATCCCCACTAGTTATCACCATTTATAGTGATTAAATCCCATCAAATCACTATTTGAAACATATGAAATGGTGATTACATCCTCGCTAAAACATCAACCAATCCCATCATCCCTGGGCACCACACCGCGCTGCTCCTGCATTCGAAAAGCGCCAGGAGGTTCACCTCCCTCCACGGCCCACGGTGCGTCATCAGCCCTTGAGGTCCACCACGCGAGAACACGAGAGGTGTCTGGACCTGGAACGATAAATAAGATTATATATATATATATCTATGTGTATGTATGTGTGTATATGTAAATATGTATATATGTATATGTACATATGTATATGTACATATGTGTTACATTACTGTATAGTTTGTTTTTCATTGATCAGTTGGGTAAAACGGCATATGCATGATGTGATGGTTGTAATTTACGTGTCAACATATGTATATACATATATATATATATATATGTTATATTTACAAAGTGCAAACAATGTGTATTATGTATACAGTATTTCCATTATACTATGTTTATACGTCTATGTGTCCTATCAACCCCCAGCAAGTTCCATGAATTCTTTTTCAAACTCCAAGTGAATAGATTTCACCATAGTTGTGGACAGTCATAGGGCTTATATCCCAACTTTATGGGGATTTTATAACCATGATTATGTTCAACTCCTTATTTCTTATATCAATGGCTGGCTGAGGCATCTCCAGGAGGTTGAACGAGATCATTTGCCCACGCGCTTTCACAGAGAAGAGCCCTGGATGCGGTGGTGGAGGGTTTGGAGCAGCGGTTCATGGGGGGCAACATGAAGAAACACTTGTAACTGTATGCTATGGGGGTTGCATGGGAATTTGGTGGGGCGGGAATCATAGGATATGATGGGGATGTTATTGTTATCCGTATATTGCCATACATCAATGAATTTGATCATGGCCTCAGGTGGCGACGTCACTGGGTAGATGATCCCAAAAAAAAACAGCTCAGGATCAAAGACAAGCGCTTAGCAAAGAAATGCAAGAGAGCGCTCAGCAGATGCAGCTTGGAAGCAAAACACATACTGAGAGAGAGAGAGAGAGGGAGAGAGGGATGATGTTTTTTTGCAGTGCTTGGGTGCTGAAGAAGAAAGGTGGGTACCGTACTTACTTCTACATGTCTCTAGATGTCTCAACTGGATACCCTCCAGTAATCAAACATGGCTTGCTGGAAAATCCACCATTTATTGGGTTCCATTGAGGACTTTCCAGCCACGTTTGATTACTGGAGGGTACTCTCCCGTGTATCCACTTTGTTCATATTGGATGTGTTCCCACACGGGGCGACCCGGGGCACAAATCCCATCAAAGCGTTTTTCAGGCGACATCTGCGGAGTTGCGATTTTCCGTTGGTCCATGTTGGTCCACTTCCAGATTTTTTCATATCTGATGCCAGTGCTTTTTCATTTTTTTCCCATTTCCCAGCATGTTTCATGGGCTTACCTAATTTTTCCCTGCTTTTCATTGGTAGAAGGCCACATATTTCCTGCCCAAGGTACCAGGGGTGGGGCAGCCAAAAGCGCATGTCCACGGTGCTGGCAGCCATGGAGGAACTTCCAAAGCGGGTCCGGATGTCCAGCGGGGTCCAGCGGGAGCGAGGCGAGTGAGGTCGGGGGAAACAGATCCATCAAAGCCGGAACCTTTCATGGTAAAGATTTTAGTTGATCATGTGGTAAATCCAATGCTATAAACCATCCCCAATATACCCCAATATAGAGGCTTATGCCCGGTATGCCCTTAGTTGATATTCTTTCAAATGGTAGAATGCCCCAAATGATGACATGTCCTGGACAGAAAAGTAGTTGTCGAGATGTTGTTTTTTTCTTGGTTGCATTTTAAAGGGTCATTTTCCAGGCAAAACCAGTGTGAAGTGGTGGTTCTGCCTGCAGAAAATCGTGTTTTTTCCTGGGATCACAGCACCAAGGTGGGTGAAGACATGCACAAGTTGGCCAGTCATGTGGTTGACAGCGTGGCTCGGAATGAAAGCTGCTTGTTGGGAGTTGGGAAATGAATGGACATGCTGTTGAGTCATGTTAAACCCTGATGAATGAATCATCAGTGATATCCATCATTTCATGGTTGGCTCGACCGACAACCAGTCGTCCATTTTAAGTTTCATGACCCAATCAATGGGTAAGCATGAGGACTTTTTCCTCACCATTCGTGGTGTAATCTTTACATATCTTTACCTTTTGTCACTTGGCATCCTTACTATTCGTTCATTTCGCTCCAGGATAAACATGGGTAACCTTTGGCTTTATATTGTTGCTAGGTCCATTCGCCGACCAACATCACCTTCCGCACCACATATCTCAAGCGCCCGGTGGCAGGTGCAGAGCGAGATCAATGAAGTCTCCACAGTCATCCGCGGCGAATCGGAGCAAAGCACCGAGACCACCAAAGCCATGAAGCACTTGGAGGTGGCCGTAGACGTCGTTGCCGTTAAGAAGAGGGGATAGGATATATATATATATATACACATACACACACACATATATGTATATATACATATAATTATATATATATGTATATGTATATACATAAATATAAATACCAAGCTTGGAGACATAACTTAACCGCTTGTGTGGATGCTTGGGGATCTGCATCTCTGTGACGAATCTGCTTCTCTACCGGGCCGATCCACTAATGTCAGCTTTATCATTATTTTACCCTCTGGTAAACTAACATGGCTATTGAAAATTGCCATAGAAATAGTTGATTTTCCCATGAAAAATGGTGATTTTCCATAGTTTTTTGTTAGTTTACCAGAGGGTACCACATGGCTGTCCCCAAAGATGGGATGATTTAACCCTTAAAGAACCAAGATGATTCGACTCTGACTTGGCATAAGACAGGCTGAGGATTTACATTGTCAAATGTCACGACACGAAAAAAATCTGAAAACTCACCTAGGTTCCAAGAGGATTTTCTAGAAGACTAAAGATATGTAAAGATGTTGATTTTCATATGTAATGCAGTATCTTAATCTGTCCGAGTCCTGGTGCGGAGAGATTTTTTCATGAAGCAGAACCAGTCCGGGACGAGCCCGGGGTTTCCCAGCATTGTTTGCAGAGGTGATTCCCACCATGGTTCTGAACCTGCTGGAGTTGGGGGATCCCAGAGCAGAAATCTCACCGTTTTGGGTTTGGATGGGGCTGGGATTTTGGCAAAAATCGGGGTGGATTTTGTGTTGACAAAAACTTACTCTTGACTATTTTTTTTCCCCTCCACTCTTTGAGGGCTGATGCTTCAGATTTGCACGGAAGCTTTGGGCCCCCCAGATGGCTTGTGTAATCCATAGCCAGATGTGGTAAAGGTTTTCTCCACACCCAACCGGACTGCCGGACCTGGGGCGCCATATTTCAGCAGTTTTGGTATTCGGTTCATAGGAGTTCATGGGCCAAATGTCAAAGATTGGGGTTTGTTCTATGCGAAAAAAGTGCTGGATTGGATCAATATATTATTGAGTTGATTTGAGGGAAATTTTGCCCGAAACGAAACGAACACGATTTCCTGCGACATTTCTCAAAACCCAATTCTAGAGCATCCTCCAAAATCCCGCTTTGTCCTTAAAACTCTCCAATTGTCATATTTCCCCCATTTTCTATCCATTTCCCCCAAATAGACATGGCAATGTCAACGCGGTTTCCCGCGATTTGAACCCACTGGCTGTTGAGATTTTCCCAGGTCCCGCATGGAGAAGGCCAAAGCACAGGTCCGTGAGAAAGTGCCTTCGGCTGCACAGCATGCTACAGGTGGTACAGGTGGTACAGGAAAGGAAAAACGAGTTTATTGTTTGCTGTTTGTGTTGGTTAGTTACCCCATTTCCTAACTTTTTGGTATATCTGGTAAACTAAGAGCTTGCTATTGAAAATGGCCATTGAAATGGTGGATTTTCCCATGAAAAGTGGTCATTTTCCAGGGTAATGGAAGTTACATATATGTATAGATCCTATAGATATATCCCCCATGAATCCAATCGTTAGCCTATTGAACTTGTTGACCAACTTACGTCTCGTTTTTGAGGGCCCGCCATCTATAGGCTGCTTTGGTGACATGTTTCAACACATTTTTTTTGCCATCTCCAGACATGCTGAATAGAATGTCGCATTTTCCATGATTTCCCCCCAGAAAAGGTGGGTTGGCCCGAAACCAAGTCTCTCCCAGGTGGGTGGCATGATCCAACAGCTGAGCGCTATCCATGAAGAAGACGCGCACGAAGGCGGGTTGCAGAGTCATGACGAGCGGAGTTGGGTGAAGGAAATTCATGGCACTATCTGGATGAACCATTTCCTTTGGCTGAAGCATTTATGACATTTTGTAATTTCTACTCAAGCACTATCACTAACCATAAATGTCCTGGTACCCATAGCTCAAATCCGAGGGGAATCAAGCCCCTAACAAGGCTTTTTTCTTCCCAGGGGTCCCCCCCATCTAGGTGCGACTGTTTCCCAAATCGGTCTGCAGGTGGCGAAGTGCTGGCAGAACAGATGCAGGACGAGCTGAGGATGTGAAACAGTTTTTTTGGGGATCCAACAGGTTTCTACCCCATTTGTTCTTGGGTAGAGAGGACAGGTTTCCAATTTTTTGGGGAAGTTTTGAGGAGTTCGGTTTTCGACCCGAAGGCACAAGACATATATTGCCTCTCAGCCACATCTCCCCAATACAGCATTATCATCCCACCAAAATATTCAGATCCATATGCACATTTGGGTGCATAGTTTCATCCTATCCCATTTTGGTTGGTGACAGGGCTGTTTTTCGATATGGTTTACATCGATGTTCTAATCAAACAATTATCTTGCTATTTGCATCCCATCATATATACTAGGGACTGATGGTTCACAATCTACCACATTCACATCCAGTGCATAAAATCATATAAAATCGCAACAGCAAGCCCAACGTTTCAATTTATTTCTGACTCTGATCCCTCTGCAATTTTGCCGCTCAGCCCTGTGGATTGATGACGTTTTCAGCCCATGTTGTAGCCTTAGACGATACATGCCTACATAGATGTCCTTTTCCCATCGGTGGGTTGATAAATAGATAGGTCATCCCCATTCAGCAACCAAAAAATATTCGTGAAATCTAAAAAACACATGATAAAGACGGCTCTTTTTCCATTTGTTTTCCTCTATTTCCATGTACGGACACGATATACATCCTACAACCAAACCGGCCCATGAAATTTTCCCAGAAGGACATTAGAGGATCCATATCCCACCACCAATCACGGTTACCCCATGCAGGACATGTCCAGCGAAGTGGCCAAGATTGCGGGCGACGCGGTGGAAGCCGCAGCACAGGTGTGGTGATTTTGCTGCTGACGTTTCAAGTTGTATACTGGATACCCTCTGGACATCTCATCAAATCGGAAAATGGCTATGATTCAATAGATGAATCAATGTAAACCATCTACTTTCATGGGTAATTTTCCATGTTGCCTAAACCAATTTGAACCAGTTGTTTGGGACAAACCATCTCCTTTCTTTAAAGAGACCCCTCCGGATCCTCCGGTAATCAAACGTGGCAATGGAACATCCTCCATTTAGTTCGATGATTTTCCCAGCTCTAAACTTCCATTTAGTTCTGGGATTTCCCAGCTGTAAACTTTCATTTATTAAAGGATTTTCTCATTAAAACCTCCATTTGTAGGTGATTTTCCCATATTTCTCCATGATTTTCCAAATTTTTTACGGGATTTTCCAATATTTTCCCATGATTTTCCGATGGTTACGGAGGCTCCCCGTTGTTTGCCGCCTCAACGTCTCACGGTCGCCAGGAATGTCGCGCGCACGCCACGCAGCAGCTGGACATTGCTTTGGCGTCTCTGCGAGAGCCCTTGGGGCCTCCAGGGCCTGCGGATGAGCAAGAGGAGGACGATTTGATTTTGGATTTCTTTTCAATTTTTCTTGGAGTTTTGACAATCCGCTTATGGATCTTATATGGTGATTGATGGTGATTTTTGGTGATTTTTTGGTAACCCGTTTCTTTTTTTTTTTAACCATCAATCATATCCCATGGGGACGATGTTTTTGAGTGTTTTTCTTGGAGGTTTAACCATCTGAGATGGCTGATTTAGGGTGATGTATGGTGATTTCTAAATGGTGTCCTAATGATCTGATTTTTTTTTGTTTTGGAGGTTGAGCAGTCTAGCCAAGGATGGATACCTTCCAGGTTTGGGATGATTTCGGTACCATCTGGCAATCTCGTTTATCACTTTGCGAGCTGGAAGCCGTGGGTCATTTTGTTCGATGATTTACCGACCAAACAATGGTGATTTTTGATAGCTCCGTGAAATTCCCAAGAGGCTAGGTGTCATTTTTGGAAACCACCAAAGGATAGAACAAGTGAATCTAGGACCTGTCGATCTCTTGGGAATGTCCCAATAGATTAGCAACAGGTTTGGGAGTCATCTAATGGAGGACCCACCCAAGTTGTGGTGTAAATTGTTGGGCATATGATAGGCCTAAAGGAGGTCTAGGTATCGGTTGAAGATGGTCGATCCATAGTGTAATGCACAATTTGGGGCCACACCTAAATATCGGAACTCGCCAAGTCATGCGATCATTTTTCTTCAGGGTTGAAGTCATCACACTGGGGGCGCAGTTCCAGTTATAAGTAGATGATATAACTATAGTCATGGGGCTTATCTCCAAACTTAAGTTGGTTATGACCATGGTTCTACCCATTAATAACCCCCAACTGGACCCCCGGGTGAGTCGCATCGTTTTTCGTGCGTCCCTTTTGAATCGGCAGGATGAAGCTGCCATCAAGTGGCAGAAAGTTTGCCACTCGACAGGAATGGGATGCCGACAGGATTCACCAACATGAACGGGGTACTTCAACCAACAAAGGTAACCAAGATGGCATCTTTGAAACTGGAAGGTGAGGAGATGCTCTTTACATCTAATATAATCTAATTAATCAGACCATACCTCTCAATGAACAGACATGACAATAGAAACTCCACTGGTTTTGCTGGTCATCCACAATCACTAGGCGCAAATTATTCCACACAAATCGGCTTGTAAGGCAAGATCCGCAATGCGGTGGAGGATGATTTGCTGCTTCAAAAGATGCTTGGACAAGATGGCTGCAAGTGGTTCCAAATCTCACGGGCATAGCCACCAGTAGGTCCCTAGTAGCGCAAACATACCATTTTTCTGGTTTCTTTTCACACTACCCGGTTGGTTGTGGTCCACATTTGCCGAAAATCCTCAATTCCTGTCAGTCAACTCCATCACTTTTCTTGGATTTCCATTAAACATGTCACTCAACTAGGTCAAAAACAATCCCTTATCCTAACCCCCCCATTCCCCACCGTCCCCCACTTCCCCTGCTGTTTCTTTCATCCGAGGAATGTGGATTCCATCTTCCCAGCAGCCACGCACAATGCGATGGAAACAGCCTTGGAAGTCATCAAGGACCTTTCCGAAAAGCCGGGCCCTGCGGAAGAGTCACCACAAAAAGAATGGGGGGACCCTCCTGTGAAGTAACATAGATGTGGAAAACCAACCGTTTGTAGATCACTTTCCAAACGGGAAACCATGGATTTTCCACATCTATGTTGGTTTACCCAGGGTGTAAGATTATTGGAATGGGCTTATACTAGGAATATTCTGGGATTATAGTGGGGTTATACTGGGATTCGCTATCATTCAATGGTGATTAATGATGAATCATGATATGCGATATAATAAGAAATGGAATTTTAATATATTTTAATGGGATATATGATGTATCAAGTTATAATGGGATTAATCCCATCCCCTGGTTCATATAAAACACACCCTGTGGCCGAGTCAAAATATGTGATTTCATCCCCTACAAAAATGAATGGGGGACGGGATTGCCTCATAAAATGGTTCTTTCAATGGAGACAATGATAATCAACAACCAACAACAATTGCATTTCTGCTGCCACATTTTCAGACAAGCCCGAAGAAATCCCTTTTGGCAAAAGGGTAAGCCCATGGTGACGCTAGCATAATACAAGTTTTTAATACATTTCTTCAGGCGCACCATGGATTTCTCTAGGCAATCCCATGGCATCATCTGGAAAACACAATGGCAAAATAGCAATCTCCTCTGTCTTGGGTTACGGTTCCTCCAGACGATGAAACATTCTGTAATTGGCCTGGAAGTGGCACTGGTGGTGTTTCACATGTTCATTCCTCTTGTGAACTATCAAACTTGGGATGATGATAATGCAAACGGATGCAAAAGGGGTAGATCGGAGGGGTTTGAGGAGCTAGGCAGTCTGGGTATCCAGTGGGAACCCCAGCAACATCCAGCAACTAATCCTGCCAATAAGGTCCAGTGTTAAGACTTAGAACTTGGAACTCAAAGGCAGTGAAGGGCGCTGAATTGCTAAAATCCCAATCTCCAGCTTTGTCGGCAAGAATTTCCTAGTCTCGAATTTCCAAGAAGAAACCATTACCCTCTGGTAATCTAACATAGCCATAGAAAATCCCCTAGAAATGGAGGTTTTAATGGGAAAATCATCCAAAATCAGCAGTTTTCCATGGCTATGTTAAATAAGAAGAGGGTAAATCAAATCACCAGTTGTGTTGCCAAACGCCAAGTTGTCCCCGAGATTTTACCTTTTACCCAAGGTATTTGTGTAACCCTTGTGCCAGGACAAAGACTTCATGCACCTTGGCGAAGCTATCCACCAAAAGGTAAGAGATCAACCACCAAAAGATGAACCCATTTACCTTCTGGTGATGTAACTATTGGGAATCACTATTTTTGATAGGTAAATCATCTATCAATTGGCAAATTTCTATAGCTATGTTAAAAGCCCAGAAGGTACAACATGTGTAACGTGCAGCTGTTGAAATCCGACGGTCCGGGAAGGTCTTCTCATTTTGCCCCGGTGAATTGATTTTCCTGGTTCAATCATGCTGAATCCATTTGTCAAATATTTTCTTACATTTTTATGAATCTGTTTTATGAATTACTTAAATCAACTTAAATCCCATTCCGGTAGAAACAACAAACATCTTTGCCAGTTAAGACCCCCAGGGATGTTCTCAGTTGCCATGCTAGTTCCCCAACTTTCAACTCATCTTCCCCTTCTGCCATATTGTCCTTGGGAAGTAGCCAGAAATATATCCACTCGTGTTTTGGACTACAAGCCAATCACCAGTTCTCTACCGATGGCCAGTTCTTTCTGGCCACCATATATATATATATATATCAAAAGCCAGTCAATGGATCGTCATTGCATCTATATCAAACCTCCATTTCGGGATGGGTGAAATCCCCATTTTTCTATGGTGAAATCAAGGTAAATCCCAATTTTTGATGGTTGAATCCCCCATTTTTGATGGTGAAATCCCCATGTTTGGAGGGTGAACTCCCCCCTTTTTGATGCGAAAAGTCACCACCAATGGCCACCTCCTGAGGCCACACAGCGTCACCAACGAGGTCGTGGCAGACCAGCTGCTGCGCGCCAAGGTCCGGGGCCGCGGCGACGTCCGCGCGCCCTCCTCGGTGGGCACCGGCGGGCTGCGCGATGCGCGGGACGTCACGGCGCCGCGGAACCCGGGTGGCTCGGTTGGGGAGGGAAAATATGGGACAAACCTGCAGGATTTCCAGAGTTTTTCGAGGGAAAAGGTGGAAAAGATCGGCTGAAATTGGGGTTGGGGTGATTTTTTGAACCCGAAAAATGCTTGATGGGGTTGACCTACTCTGAGGACTTAATTATTGACCAAAGTTATTCAGCACTTTCAAAATGCGATGATCCTTCAAGTGGGGTTTGGGGGATGGGTTAGGTCCGGTGGGATTCAAGAACATGACACCAAGATCATCCAAGTGGCCAAATATCACGTCTTGTCCTGGTGGGAGGATTGTCTCACTTAGCTATTGAATTGGTCACGAGCTAGGGTTGAAACCCATTGAGCAGCCAGGGTTGAGTGGGGATGAGAGGTAAGATGAATATGGCAGGAGATGTGTTGATCGCGGAAAAAACGGAGGGTAGATTGGTGGGTGCCAAAAGGAATAGAATATGATACAAAAGGTTGGGGGTTGGGGTGGAATTTGAGAAACATCAACTCCATAGTGGGAATCCCTTTACAGGGGAATCACACAATTTCAAAGCAACCAGCCAGGTCGCCAGCTCAGAAGTGTGACCACAAGTCACTTTGGGATTCTCACTTGCTTCTTACCATGGTGATTTGGTTACATGGCCAGTATGACCTCCAACCAGGGGCCCGAAAATATGAATAGATCCAGTACCAAAACAAAGTTTTTAAGGTCCCAAGGCAAATATTTACTACTAAAATCTACTAAACGATTGAAAACCATCATCCAATTTAAACAAAATAGGGAATACAGTGATACACCGTGACATACGCCAGTTCTTCGTGAGCTATAAGCCACGATTCATGGGGCCCCACTCAACTGCCAAGGTAGTCTTGGACATCCAGATCTCTGTCCCAGGCAGTTCGCCGGGGTAACCGCTGTTGACCGGTGTCCCCACTTGAGAGATGGCTTAAGCCATGACCTTGGTGATTTCATGAGGAAATCATGGGAACTTACCAATTTGTAGATGATTTATATGATGACGAACATGTAAAAACATGGGCACGATCATGGTTCCATGTGTAATCCAAGTGCGTTTAGGTACTCTAAAATCTGGGAAAGCCAATGGAAAATTCCAGCCCAAGGGCTCTTTACATCCCAGAAAATTGGGTATACAAGAAAAACATCAATTTTCATTGGGGATGCTTTATGGCATTGGGTTTACCAATGTTAACCAAACTACCGACTACCCATGATCATTCCTTTTTGTCATTCCACACCACTCATTGACACTGACGACTTTTTTTTTGGTTCATTTGACTGATGCATTAGTTGACCAAGTTGACCATGGCTCCCATGGACACCAGTCTCTGTCCTTGGATGAACTATGGTACGTTGAGGATCTCATCCCTTCTGCTGGTCTTTACAAAGTGGTGCCCCAGTTCATTAGTTAAGTTGGCAAACATAACTCCAATAACTCTAAAAAAGTCTTGGGTTGGTAGATATATGGAGCTAACTTTCTGGGGCTTATAAAGCAACAAACATACCTGGGCAGTGCACCCTGTAAGATGTGAAGCAGGCCCTGCATCTACTATCGCTCGGGCACCTGCACGAGCGGTGCGGATTGCACTTTCTGCCACCTTTCGCATTCGCGACGACCCCTGCGCTTGGACAAGCGACACCGGGAGGCCTTGAAACGTCGCTTGAAGAGTGACGTTTGGGGATGTTGGAGGCCCTTGGTAGTGGATTTTTTCCATGGCTTTTATATGATGGGATATTTTTTTTGTGAAAAACTAACCGCATGGACATTTCCATGATTTTGTGCTAGGTATGGTAAAATCAGAAAAGGTGGAAACATGGGGGATTCGAAGGAGTGAAGATACGTGAAGATTGTTTTTTTGGTGGGTTGGGAGGGGTTATGAGTCATGACATGACAAAGAAATATGGGAATTGCGAGCAAAGGGTGGATTTGGCGGGGGGCAGAAGGAGAAGCAAAACGATTTTGACCAAATACAGTTGCGGATTGCTGCAAGGAAACTTCTGGGGTGGCAGCCAAGCGACAATTGGAGTGGCAGACTGGAGGAAATCAACCGGATGTAGGTGGCAATGTTGTGTAATATTGTGGTTTATATATGCTTATATATAAGAGGGGGGTCAGTTTTTGTTATAATCTATCGCGCGAAATCACATATTTGGTCGCTATTTTGGGGGTTAACATCCCCAATTCACAGTCATGGTTTAGCCAAATCCGTTTCTTTTCTTCATGAGTATGTAGTGATCCTTCATGTCTTGGGAATAGAGATTGGTTGCTTGGGGCACTTCCACTAGTTGAAGAATCGACCCACCTTCCGCGCCCCCGTTCTATCTTCAATTCCTGAGGTATGCCATTCAGAAAATTGCTCAATGCCACTCGGCGGTCATGGACAATATTTTCGGCAACAAAAATGACTTGAAAATTCAGATGCCACCAGGAAACATGGTTGTTGAAGCCTTACTAACTCATGGTGAATGATAATGGGTGAGAACTACTTCATGTGGCAAAGCAAATCCGAAAACCTCCATTTTTGGATCCCCAAGTGGCAGGACGTTGCTTGAAACCACCGAGCACCAAATCAAAATGGTTCAAAACACCAATCTTGGCTATATTAAATTGCACTAGTCGGTGAGATGTTGATGATGATGATGATGATGATGATGATGATGATCTTCGATGCCAGTATGTAATATCACTGAGATTATCATCAGCGTATAGCAGTCCCCAAAAAGATAGAAACGTTGGACACCTGAGTTCTGGGGGAAACATCATGGAACTACCATCCTGGTTGTACACTTTTCAGCATCTTTTTTTGGGGTTGCTTTAATAATTATGATATGATATCATTGGTTAAATATTGCATTGTATCCCCATCATATTCCCAAACAATCTCTCATCGTATTGGCTATACATGTCGAATTTTTGCTGCCTTTTGTCGGTGATTTTTGTTGGTGATCAGCTTACATCAGTCTGTGTCTGTTGGTGAAGTGCTGATGATCTTAGATGACAGAATATAATCTCAGTTAGATCATCAGATCGCAATCATCTAACTTTTGTTGATTTTAGTTGATTCCTTGGTGATCCCAAACAATCTCCCATGATTTTCAATTTCCTGTTGTTCTCAATTCTTCGAATGATGTTCCCATCATATCCCAGGCCGATGTCTTGATCTTCCCAGCGCTGCTCAGGTGGTGGTTCCCATCCTCACGTCAAAGGTGGCTGCGCTCGCCGAGGCGGGCCGACGGTTTTGGACGATGGGGAATTCTTCTGGATTTTGGTGGATTTTCATGGGGATGATGATTTTCATGTGGATAAAACATGGGGATAGGGTTGGGGATGATGATTTTCGATTTTTTTTTTGGTTGGATGGTAAATGATTGAAAAGTGATGATTCGCCTCCGCCAGGCAACTTACTTTGTCATAGATCTATGGCAAGTGCTGAGTTTTTTTTTGGATGGCAATATAGCATCTCCCAAAAAGATAGAAAAGTAAATCATCATCATTTAAGTAGGATTTTACTTTTCTATTTTTTCAGGTTGCTATAACCACTTCTCTAAATATCCAAATGTCAACCCTTGATTGCAGCAATAGGCCGTAGTTGATCGTAGTTGATTAGGGGGTATCACTCAAAGTGATTTCATTCCCTACTAAGTTGGAAATCCCCTGTCAACAGCCCAGAGGTTTTGCTCAATCTGCAGTTGACACTAAGTTGGTTTCGAACTCCCATCACGAGGATTTATGGTGGATATATCTTTAGTTGCATCTGTATGGTTACCATATTTAATTGGGTACAAACAAACATACCAAAATCACCCCATAGCTATAGTAACTATAGCAACTACAGTAACTATAGCAACTGTAGAACTTACAGTAATTATAGAACCTACAGGAATTGTAGTAGCTATGGCTATTTTTAGCTAACAAACATCAACCCCGGCATAGTTGTCCAAACGTAAGCTACCGCAACTGTCTCCCCCAGGAGAAGTTGAGTTCCTTATGTGAAGTGGCCGTCGAAGCCGATGCCAACACGGAGCAGGTCGTTGAGTTGAGGGAAGCAGGGGCTACTCTTTCAACGGTGATCCTCCATTGACTCCAGGAAACGAATCCTCCGGTATCAACATCAAAAAGCGACTCCATTGCCAAAGAACGAACCATCTCACGGTCTTCCCTAATTGCCTACAGCATAACTTTGCCATCACAAGTATGTCGTTCATAGCAACTAAAGAAATTATTTGGACATTTCTACATGCATACATAAAGTATAGTATAATACAATCCGTAGACATCCATAAATAACAACAGTCTAGTTATCTCCAGCTATATGATCATATTATATCATATCATATTATAGATCTATCCATATATCCAGAAAAACTCATTACCCAGGTTGCATCTATAGTCATCCATTTCCCCTTTACATTTTCCCCAAGCCTCCACCGCCAGGACCCCGGCACTCCGGTGGCGGAGCCGGACCCGCCCGAGGCGACCGACGAGGCAACGGCGACGGAGACGGCGCTGGAGGCGCTGTCGAGTGCGGCGAAGGTCAACATGGCGGAGATCAAAATGGTGCCGCGGCAGCGACAACGCATCGGTTTTGGTGGTGAGTTTGGGTGGTGAATGATGGTTGATTATAGAATATTATAGAGAGGTTGACTTTCATAGCGGGGTAAGGAACATGTATGAATTTAAGAATGGGATTTAAGAACAATGACGTCGGGTGAATGATAGGCAGTCATGGTTGGCTCACTGACGCTGATTTAGACAAGAACCAGAACCATAACCAATCAGATTTGTTGGCAAATGTAAAGTGGTGCCCCCTTGTGGCCCCTAGTTGCTATATGATGGCCAACTGTAGTTACAATCATCACATACGCCGAGTGATATTAGTCATGAACCAATTCAGTTCAAAACCCATGTTCAGCATGTTCATTGATAATTGTAGGGGTTATCCAATATCTAGGGTTATCGTCGTCCGTTAGCTGGAAATGCCGTTCTCAATCAACAAGAATCGTGGAAGGACAGGGGGTTTGAACACTGGTCAGATTGGTTGGTAGATGGGGCAGAAAACTAGCAATTTAGAGAGAACGTTTATGGGACAAAATGGGGTATAGAAGAGCTTCTTGGATTTGAGACAGAAATCGGACGGACTTGGATTGAAGTTGATTTTCAGTAGTGTGTGATTTCTTATGGAGATTGTCAAATCCAACCTATATTGAGACTATGCCTACAGACCGGCAGGTTTGATGTTTTCTGGTGACTTAATCTGGAAGAAACTTGAAATTTTGGGGTATTGAACCCGCCAGCACGCCTATTGTTTTTCACAATTTTGGACTACTGAAAGCCGGGTTTGGATGTTCATCCGAGAAAAAAAAACATGGGAATCGAACTCGCATGGGATTTTGGACCGCGGAACTTGTGCATTCGCAGCAAAATGTGGAGCTTTCACCAGGAGTTTACAGCTGCCAACCAACAAATCCAGGAATATTTGGAGCGGTGGCCACTAGAAATGGGGATGTGAACCATGAACCAACAACTCATTTTTCAGGAACCGAAAATCAGGACTTACCCAATGTCGCTCTAACGAGACAGGTGAGGAATTCTGGAAGAATCTGGGAGAAAAACCAACGAACATGGGATTTTGCAGATTTCCAGCTAGAACGAAAAATTGATATTCACCAAAAATTGGAGTCTGACCGGAGTCTGACACGGCAATCCCTGCAAGGATGTGCTGCAGATTTTGGAGCAACTGGCGCGAAACGTCTTGTGTCAGCATATGGCTGCGGTGGTTCGGTTTAAGGTTTCCAACCAGGATGGGTTGGTGTCATTCTTGTTGGTCATTTCAGTTTTTACAACATAGAACATTCATGAAATTATATGAACTTATATTCATGTTTGTATTGGTCTGAGTTTTTATGGCATATCTAAGGGGTGAATTTATAGTGTTCCCCAGGTGGTATATCCATATGCATATATATATATATATACCTGTCGCTTTTTGGGTGAATATCTCAGAGTCATATCTCATTTGGATTTGATCATGACCTCACGTCGTTTTCCGTCACTGGAATGATGGGAAATGGATTGAGGGGAATCATCCCCATAGCTGGCCGCAAGCTTTACAAGGGGAAAACATGATTTGTTTCCCGTAGTTATCTCCTAATTTCGCAAAGTTTCCACGGAGAAGCTTCCCAGAGTCTTCCTCTAGATTTCCCCTGAAGTCATCATAAATCATTAACATTTCCTCCAAAATCATCATAAATCATTCACATTTCCTCCAAAATCAACCCTAAATCATCTAAGATCATCACCTAAAAATCACCCAAAAAATCACCCAAGGAACTCCTTCTGACCCCTTGGGCCTCCACCATCCACCAAGGCTGGCCTGACGTCCTTGGACCTGGCAAGGCCTCCCTCCGCCACGGCCACCTCCTCGCGCCTGGCCTCCACCTGCTCCACCGGATCCAGCAGCTCTGACCAGGACAGTGGACGCGATAAGAAGGTCACCCTGGGGATGGGGATGGGGAGATTTCATGATGTGGATCCAACTTAAAATGGTTTAAAGATGTTTAAAGATGTTTTAAGTATCGATTTTGAATGTTTATGGGTATCTATATATGAAACCCAAAGTTATCCATAGAATTTTCAAGATAGGATTGGTTGATTCATTAATGTGGTATCTTTGAATCTGTCATCTATAGTCATCTGTGGTCACGTTTATGGAGTTAGGGAGTTGAGATGCTGAGGATTGCTGAGGAAGGAACGATGCCCAAATGATCATCATCATTGTTGTACATGATGGATGTTGTAGCTATTTGCATAGGCATACATGTATATATATATTATGTATATAATATGACTATGACGAGATGAACGTGGTTACGTTTGGCAAGACTTGATGAGACGGGGTGAAGGATGGTCCCAGAATTGGTTCAAGGAAAATTGCACAAACAACTAACAACCCTGTGTTTGTGGGTGAAGACTGTGGTTTCCTGCATGAATTTCCCATACTCTCCCATAATCAAACATGGCAAGCTGGAAAATCCACCATTTATTCCGCTTATTTTTCCCATCAAAACTGTAATTTACAAAGGAGTATCCTATATTCATAAATGTTTTTCCCAGCTATAAACCTCCATTTCTAGAGGATTGTCCCATATTTTCCCATCATCGCGGCCAGGTCTGGCTCAGGGCGTTGCAGGTGATGAACCTCCGATCGTTGTTGGTCCCATGGTGGGAAATGATGGGGAAATCATGGGCAAATCCCTGGGAAAATGAAGGAACCTTCCTATATTTCATTGGAAAATCCATGGTTTCCTATAGATTTTTCTTTCAACCAATCCACTGATTCTAAATCAAGGTTTTGGAAAATAATAGTAACCAATTTCTTGATTGGCGCAATGACTAGAATCGCAGATTTAAATCTCACTCCACCACTTTTCTTTTGGTGAATCCCATCCCGAAAACATCCAGAAACAAGGCAAGTAGAACCATACATTCAGATATAGTCTTTCCCCAAAAGACAAAACAGTGATTTGTCGCTATTGTAGGGGGGATTTTGCCAAAACTCTATCTTAACTTAGGACAGGGATTGATAGACATGTAAAGAAGGATGTATCACTATACAGCGCTATACTATCTTAATTTGGGGATAAACCTAGATCTTACTTGGGCACTCCTGTACATTATAGCAACCCCCCAAAAAAAGAAACCTGGAAACATGTGACGGAACTACCATCCCGGAACCACATTTCAGCATTCTTATCTAAAGGTTACTATCACATATTACAGTACCATCTGGGAATCAAACATGGCAATGGGAAAATCCCATGTTTATAGATGATTTGCCCAGTTATAAATCTCCATTTCTAGTGGATTTCCCCATTAAAATCTCCGTTTAGTTCGTGGATTTCCCCACCTAGCCATGTTTTCTTTTTACCCAGGTCATGATCCGGCGCCTGGCCCGGGACGCCGGCAGTGCGGAGGATCTGTACCTGGGACGCACTTAGTGACCGGAACCGTGGTGGGTTTGGAAATGGAAAATCTGAATGAAAAACGGGAAAAAATCCTGGGAAGATATGGGAAACTCCAGCAAAAAACATGGAACATCATGGACAATCCCTCGAAAATGGAGGTTTCGAGCTGATAAAGATTGATAACGTCATCAAAGTATTGCTGGTGGATAGGCTAGTAGAACATCAAACGTGATTTTTCAAGTTGTATTTCTTCAGCAATCTATGTAATGAACACCGTTTATAGATGACTTTCCTATTGCACATGATGCTTTTCCATTGTGAGGTATATCTCGACGAGGTGGTGGTTCAGTTTGTTAGCTAAGTCGGTGGCAAACGACTTCGATAGTGATTGGGGTTCTGGTAAACCAATGGTGGGTTAAAGAGCAGCAAACATCACTGGCCGGCACCACCCTGTAGGTCACCACAACATCTTAAACAGCGTTTGATGTGGGATTCTAACCTTGATACTTTGGACATTTTGTTCCACCATAAAAACACATATGGTTATTCAGTGGTGAGATTTTTTTCAGATAAAAAATGCTGGTTTTGCAATGTTTTGCCATGAAATTGTATTTTTCATTTACCCTCTGGTAAACTAACATAACTATTGAACATGGCCCAGTCGAAAGTTCGTGGATTTTCCCATGAAGAAATGGTGAGTTTCCATAGTTATGTGGCTGTTTACCAGAGGGTATATTCCCATTAATCACCATTAATCACCATTGATCACCATAAATCACCATTAATCACCAGAGGGTAAAATGGATCAGTTTTGCCACCAACCAACGAGCCATCCATCGGCCATCAAGGCGCCTCTTAGAGCAGATCATCGCCAGGATCCAAAGCGCCTTCGGCCCCGTGGCAGCCGTTGAACTCCGGGAACCCCCCTTCGGGTAACACAGGGAACTCGGACCATGGTGAGGATTAGTCATGATTATTAATATATATATATATATATAAATAAATAACTAGAAATAGATAATTAGTAATGATCTCAAAGTGATGATTATTACTATAGTAATGATTTGGGAAAGTGACGATGAATAGCAATGCACCATGCAACTTGTTTTGTATTGCTGATCAATCATGATTTTCAGAGATTTACCCTGAACATTGGGGATTTGGGGGGATAATTCATTGGGGATTATTGATGATCGATGGGTTAGTTTGCCACATTAGTCATGGCTTATAGTAATCACTTTATTAAGTGATTATTGTTTGTATTGTTTTGTGTGTTTTTTTGGTGTAATTACTATACATATTACTAACCATATGAAGTTGGTATGATTATAGAAGTGATAGATCGGGATGGATAACCAATAACTTTGTATGATCCAACATATGAGTCAGTCATATCATATTCTGATTCTAAGTCACCTATATTAGTCAGTTGGTATGATTAAGTCCTGGTAAAACAAGCAAGTTAAACCAGTAAAACTGTTGAGTTAAGGCATCCACGAAAGCAGGGAAGATATTCTCATGCCATGTTTTTCTTTGTTTTCACATGCCCAAACTTGGGTCGCTTGTTTTCACATCTCGTCCAAGGAAGGTCTGCACCTGATTTCGAGGAGGACCGGAGCTGATCCTGGGGGGATGGAAGAAAAATGTTGTAAACCTACGGTAATTTGTTCCACTTTGCCATGAAATCCATGAGTCACTGATTCCACTGATGCCTCCAAGGGGGTGTTGATGAAAAACAATGACCTTTAAATTTTGGAATCTCCGGTGGTTCAAAAACTGTAGTCTTTCATTCCATTCGCTGACTGAGGTCTCGGTCGAACACATAAGAAACGCGGCTCATTTTTCCGTGGAAGACCCACAGTGCTCTTGGCATTTGTCTGGGAAAAACACCATCATTTCAGGCTTCGGACCGTCAAACATGCCAATGCTCTATAGTACTCTCAATCTATCTCAATCGCAATTTTCTTCAAACGTCTTAAAACCATCTTTTGTCCATGTGTTTTCCCTCGTCTCCACGCTGAATTGCAACGTGTTTGGCTTTCCCGTCGGAATGGCCGTCAGGACGAACCCGACAGGTTCGAGGCCGTGAAGGAAGAAGAACCGCTGGGCGTGGCCCAAGAGTTGTCCCTCGGGGAGAAAATGGACGCAGCAAGAGATCCAGAAAGATGGAATGGCATAGTTTGTTGGGTGTAGTATTAATGTTGTAGTAATGGTATACTAAGAATATTTATCGGATGTCAATGGGATATCAAAATGTTCATATCCAATTCCCCTAATGATTGGAATGGTATATGGCTTAGGGGAAGCAAAGATCGTGTCATGCAGTGTTTGTTTCATTCTCCTTCTCGATATCAGGATCCGAAAATGGATTACATCCCATTTGGTGAATATCAATTATTGGATAGTAGGTTAATCCAATCCCCCGTTCACATAAAACAGCCCATTCTATGGTTTGAAAGAAGTGTAAATCCCGTACGAAACCATGGTTTATGGATATTCATGCGAATGCCACACCCAAGCAAAAACCATCCCCAATATCCCCCGGAAATGGGATGAAGTGGGTGGGTATTGACCATCAAAAATTGGTTTCTGGCATTGGGTGTGACACAAATGGAATTACTCTCCGATGGTTTGGATGAAGGATTCATGGCCAACCCATGTCCCCAAGAACAAACGGGGAGCCATGTGGAGATTTGCGGCGAAAGAGTCACCCAATCACATGGTTACGAATTACTGACACCATTTGGGAAAAAATAGATGAAGAAACATACATCCACTGAGACAGGATTCGGAATCGAATTGGCAATTGGATGCGGCAAATACTGTGTTTCTCATCAAAAATGGATTCCATTTTCAATGCTGGGTAAAAAATGGATGTTGGAGGTTTGGCCCTCGATGTTCCGTGAGATTCCGTGACAGCTTAGCCCCGTCAAAAAGACCCAGAACTGGCAGAAACGTTAACGTTTCCTGGTGCTGCCCCAAACTCGAGAAATGTGCAAGTGGAATGCAACAAAACCTCGGAGATTTTGCTTCAAAATTGGGAGATTGGCTATGTTGGAACAAAAAGGTGGAATATTTTTCAACAAGAAATGAACAACACTTGGAGATGTGTGCGTGTGTGTGTGTGTGTGCGTGTTGAGAATTCTGCATATCCTTGCCAAGAAGACAGGAGATTTGGGTGCGAATAGATTTTCGGAAGTTCATCGCTGGCTACCGTTAAAAGCGACAGAGCTTTGGATTGGTACGTATAGCTTGCTCTATCCAGGGAGAAACTGCTGGTAGGCCACCCTCCAAAGTCGTTTTTACGCACTTAGTGGGTAAAGTCTCTATATCTATTATATAAATATACCATAATATACCTACATCAGACCAATAGCGCACCGACATCAGCTGGTTTCACGCGTCAGATTCATTGTCCACCCCATAAAAAGCGGTTTCATTCATATGTTTGGGGACGGATTGTTGGTTGCTATCCTGTTCTTGTTCAATTTCCAAGGTTGATCGATTCTGTATTTTTTCCTTGGACTTGCCGATTTTTCTTTGGAAGAGAACCATTCTTGAAGCTGCTTCGCATCCACCAGTGGCCCTTGCTTAGGGCTTCACCACCGGCCAACACAGCCGTGGCGCCGTGCGGGATCTTGGGATGACGGTGAGAAAACCATGATTTCGTAGTCTATTATGTTAGGAAATCCTGATGGTAATATCTGGGATGATATCTGGTAGATCGGGATGAGATTGTGCTTTTTGTGAATGTTTTAATCTATGTATGTGCATATGTTATGTTTGTGAAGAATGGCCGTTCAGGGATAAAGGAATGTTGATCAACTCCCATATGTGCATCCTGATTCTTGGATACTTCTAGTGGGTACATGCATGCAGACACAGGTGTATATATTTGTACAACTCTATCTGGATGAATTTCATCGTGACCAAACCCGTCGTTTTCCCTCCCTGGAACGATGGGAATTAGCTTCGGGGAATCATCCCCGTGGCTTGCCGTATGCTACCAGCTAGTTTCAGATTAGTGTGCCGTATCATAATTCAGCCAGATAATAGGGAAAATACGGAAATTGTATGGGATAATATCGGGATAATGCTGGGATATGGTGGAAATTATGGAATGATGTGGGAGATTATTGTCAGGTCATGGGACAGTTCTGGTGGAACATGGGATAACCGACGACTGTCCCATATCTTTGGTGTGTTTTTTTTTTTGGGGGGGGAGGGTTTTCCCAGTGGCAAATCCACGACGACTGGGAAACCTATAGGGAGATAGTATTCAAACGCGGCAATAGAAATCACCTAGAAACGGAAGTTTCCACAAATGGTGGATTTTCTATGTTTGATTACCGGAGGGTCTCTAAACATTGCCGGCAGCAGAGGGGCGCAAAATTCTTGCCGGCCCGCGTAGCACCGCATAAAGCGGCATAGTTATCCCAAAGTTATCCAGAATTATCCAACAATTCCCTATATTATCCCATGATTCCGCAATTACCTCATTATTTTTCATGCTTTTATCACTGTGGATGTCCCCAATACCTGGATTTACCTCACCTCATCCTCTTCATTTGCTCCACTGAGGCAGCCCCAGGTGTTACAGCTCCGGTTATCGCAGTTGGTTTCGTAGCACTAGTGACTTTGGCCCGGATTGGCCCGCAAAATTTTGGATACGGAATTCAAATATAATATATGATTAGCAATACGTATAGTAATTAAGATTATCAACAATCACTTTGAAAACCACTACTGCCGGCTGATGTCCCAGTTTGCCAAGTTGGTGACTACCTTGAAGTACTAGGATCTATCGCAGATGTATCTATAGTTGATGGGGGTTACCGTTGAACTTAAAAACCGGGGGAAGCCACCCTGCCACTCGTTTTGTAGAATTTTACTTTTCCATCTTGTTGGGGTTGCGATGGATGTCAGATACGGATATGTGCGCATGTATCGTGTGCATGTATTTGTTCACGTGCTGCATACATACATTACGTGTAAGCATATTCTTTAGATGTTTTAATTTGTCCGCTTGCATTTGAACTTGACTATGTGTGTGTCTGAAATAAGGGTATACCCCCCAGTGGCCACTTAAATGGAGAACATGATAATCCATTCGAAGGGCACCCTATTTTCCGACAAACCCATATGAACACAAACAAAAACGACGCACATCCCAGAATTTTCAGGGACACCCAGCAGGAAACCTTTATATAGTGGAGTACACGCCATGGTTTCCTGTAGATTTTCTCTTCAATCCATTGTCGCGCTTTTTTTTTCCCCCATCCGGATGTATATTCCCGGTATAGCCCACTATGTTCCATGATATTCTATGATATCCCCAGTACAATACCACCCTCCCCATCATTTGTATTGGTTCAAAGAGTAAACAATCATCAGTGAAGCCAAAATTACCACATATATAATGTCACCATGAATGTCCTTGTGTCCCATATTTTCCATATACCTCCGGTTATTTCACATAGCTATGGAACAGCATGTCCCACTTTTAGATGATCTACTCATTAAATATGGTGCTTTTTTTTTTTTTGTTCCACAGCTATGGAACAAATTACCAAAGGATATTGTCCATTGAAACCAGATATCATTATTTAACAGAATATGTTTACCATAGCTGCCCTATGATGTCCCATATTTTCCATAGATTTACAGCACATTTGCAGCCATGGATTCAGCCAGAAGCGATCTCTTTGCTGGCCCCCTGGGCCAAACACTGCGGCAAAATCTACGGGCAAAGTTTGTTCCAGAGGGGCAAACCAACGAGGAACCAACGAGGACTATAAGAATGTTTATAGTCATGTTTATTCAATGCAAACCAACGATTTCTGCATGTTTTTGGTGAATTTGATTCGATATTTGATGGCTGTTGATGGTTGTTTTGGCGTTGATTTGGACCAAATTCCTCATTTCTAGGATGTTTTGATGCGATCTGACGACGTGACCGTGGGCACAGAGCCTTTTTTGTGGTTTCACCCAGAACCCATTAGAGCTGTTTTGAGAATGAGCAAGGCCACAAAAGCTATACAGAGAGTAGCCCGTGATGCTTTCTTTTTTTGTAGACTTGCATGAATGATGAAGGGACAAGACATGGAAAACCATATTTCGGGAAAGAATTCTTTGCTTGAATTGATTTCTTTGCTGCTTTTGGGGCGCTGCTCACATGAATCCCAACAATCCCAGAAAGTTGACGAAAAGCACCGTACAACAACCCCAGAGAGTTGACGAAAAGCACCGGCGCCAGATGGGTTGCTTTTTCCCGGTTGGGCTCAGATATTGGATCTATTTATCTGGATGGATTACCATGACCTCAGATCGTGACGTTACTGGAATGATGGGAATTGGAGTCGGGGAATCATCCCCAAATGGCCTTACGACAACAAGTATTTTCAGGTTAGTGAAGTATTATATTTCAGCCAGATTGATGCGATTTGAGTGGATTTTATGGGTAATGAACATTTTAAACCCGTGGATTTACCACGTTTTCAGGCCCAAATGGAACCCAGTTTACAGATCCAACAAGACACCAGGGTTTCTGCATGTTTCTGCGGGGTATTGTAATCAGGCGAAGGGATTAGATATGGGGAAACATCGTGGTTCCGATAGTGGCGGGTCAACGAGATCACATGGGCCTTGAAGGGCTGGTATTGGGGTGGCATTCATTAAGAACACCCAAGGCTCCAACTTTGCCCATGTGGGTCGGCAAATTGGTTTTCTGTTGATGATAGGGATGCTCCAAATTGACCTTCTGAACGATGTTTGTTGATTGTTGGAAGCTGGCATGTGTCCGCAACTCGGAGGTTTCTCATCCAAAGTTCGACATAAATTTCTAGACGTGGAGTATCGTGTGTCTCATTTTCGGGTGCCGAAAGGGTCAAACAAATGAACGCCACCTTCAAAATGCAGATCATGAAAAAGTAGATTCCTTTTAGACCGTGTGGCTTTGTCTGAAAATATGGCATCAAATCTACTGGCCCATCAGGCCATTTTTCCCTATTGAAAGGCCATTTTATGGATGACCATGGATGAGCCATGTCCATTTTGATGGCAACCCGAAATTTGCACTGCTGCAAAGAGCCGGCTCCAAGCATCGTGCGTTGCGGGACGCGCCGGGAGGCGTATCAGTTTGGGGATGGTCACCCATATTCACCCATCATTTTCACTGAAATTCCAAGTGAAATAATGAAAATCAGTTAGAATTCGGGAGAGTCAAGGCCCATGAACATTTCCGTGAATCCGGTTACGATGGTGGGATCACCCCCCATGAATCCCATGGTTTGACCCTCATGGTGATGGTGGTGCACAAGAATAAACATGTACGGCTGGTGGTCAAAGCTTCTCACATGTGATGCAACATTAGATATAACATGTGATATCACATGATGTAAGATGACAAGAAAAGTTCCGAGAAACTGATGTCAGTCCGACTATGAACATTCGGTTGCGCTTGTTCGGATGAAGCCATCGCCCCAGATCGTCAGGCCATGGGAGGCTGCGGGAGCTCTGAGGTGATGCCGTGCCTCGATGGCTGGGAAAAAATCGGTTGGAACATGGGAACACCATGGGAATATGATAGGAGATTCATGAGAAATTTGATGGGCAAATGAAGAAATCATAGGAATATGCTCTAGAAATGACGGTTTTGATTGGAAAGTCATGGGAATATGATGGGGAAAAAAAAATGAAGAATTTCCTTTCAACGAAGGTTTTTTGAATGGGAAAACCATGGGACAATCCTCGAGATGAGGCTCCGATGCCTCGAAGGCTCCATGGAAGAGGCCGGGATAAACTCCTCAGCTAAGCATCAGCAATGGATGTTTTTGTTGGATTTTTTTTGGGGCATGGTATAGCCCTGTAATTACCTGAGATGTTGTGATATTGTTGAGATGATTGGAAAACAATGACTATACCCTTAAATGGTTTGCGAATCTGGGATGGTGGAAAATTGGGATGGTTTTTCGACGTGACATTGGCGCGGATTGTCTTCTGTGATGCCTAGGTGGAAGACATCTTTGAGCACGCAGTTTGGATAAACAAGACAGAGTCTATGGTCCAACAAATATTTCAATTGAAGTCCTCATCGAAAGATCAAACATGTTACTTAAAATTTGGCTGCTCTCAGTTCTGTAGAAGGATCCACTAGCTTTGTTCCGGGGACCACATGTGGCCACCAGATCACAAAGCCTGAAGCCACCTTTGTGGGACGCGGTGTCAGCTGAAAACTCAGTGGATGGAGCAATGGCAGGTCCTCCCACAGAACGAAGTCATCGCATCAGTAAGCGAAGTGAATCTGCAGGTGGATAGGGGGAGTGGCTCGGTGGGTCGACGGATAGACATACTGCTGCAGTTTTTTTTTTAAAGTTTTATCATGAAGACATGGAGATACAACGAAGATTTTGCAGAGTTTGGAGGGCAAGCATCAGTTTACTTGAAAGTAACATGTTTTTTTTTTTTTTTTTTTTTCCGGTTCATGTTTCATCAGTTGATGGATTGTTATTGGTGAATGGTGTGAGCTTGAAACCATTTCAAACACCCATGGCATCCGACACTTTGAGCGATATGTGTCGAAGTGTAACATTCTTTGCGCATGTGAACTTCACTTTAAAATCATCTTAAATCATCTTCCAAATCCAAGAATTTGAAAGTCTCCATCTCACATGTCAGAGGGAGAAAACAACAATATAGGCGATTCAACTTAAGGCCTCACAAGCCTTACCATAAACAATGGTTCGTAGGGGGAGTCATTCCAAGATATGCTTCTTTCTTGCCCACTCTTCACGATGGGACCTAGTGTGAATAAAGACACCTTAGTTCATGATGGGACCTAGTGTGAATAAAGACACATTAGGTTACGGCAATTCCAAGATGTTTTCCCAGATTCTTCCTGATTATTCTTGATGAAACATGTGCCTAAGACTCCACGACATGAACCCGCAGGAGCTTCGCACACCTTCGCCCTGCAGATATGAGGCGCTGGGGAATCTGCGCGGTGCTATGGGGTGCTTTTTTCTAGTGGTTTGGGATGAATCTCTTTTGATTGGTTCATTGGAGGATGTTTTTTTTGTTTCCATTTATCTTTTTAAATGATATGGTTCAAGTTCATACCATAATTCCGATGAACATGAACTAGAACATCTATGGGTCATTTGCACAGGAAAGGATGGTTTTCAGCTTGTCCAATGTAAGAGAGACTCCTGAGTCGCCTGCATTTTTTCCTTGGAAATGGCACAGGCCTCACTGCAATGTCAATGGAGGAATGGTGAGTGTAAGGGGTAACTAAAGTGGGTGAGACATGGCTACGTACTACATGCTGAAATATCTTTTGCTGTATCTTTGCTATATCTATATCCATATCGAAATCAATCTCTCCATCTCTGTGTATTACTGTATATGATTGTATCTGTATACATACATGCATATATACATATATCCACAATGGGTGCATGTTCACCCTTTTAGCCTAAAGCTGATATCGCTCGCCAAATTTTGGTCAGAGGCCTCTCCCAAGTCCGACTTCAGCCCAGACCTCTCAGGCGTGGGGCAGAGAGTTCGGAGATTGGACATGCTGTTTGTTTTTTTGGGAATTGTCACATAGAAATCATGGGGGAATTGTCATGTTTATAGTTGATATAGAGTTTTGCAACTCATAGTTGCTACAGTACATGCCATCCTAAAAAGTAAATACCACAGTATACAACAGAATTAGCCAATAATGAAATTCGCCAGTGCATGGATATATTTAGCATAGGCCATTTAAAGACTTGGCGAAGATGGATTTCAATCTATCCATATATGTAAATGTATATAGTATATGTTTCTATCACTATCTCCCCATTTTCCCTACTGAAAATTCCAACCCTTCCATGTTTTTTTTTTGGCAGCCTCAAACTGCCAGGCTGCTCACCGTCAGCCAGCAGCACGCCTGGCAGCACACCTGGCAGCACACCTGGCAGCACAGCAGGCGCCGGGTCAAGTTGCTCTTAACTCTGATGCACATATTCCCATGATATATTCCCCATGAATTACTGGGTTTTTCAATGAAATATGTTCCCAATGATATCCCATGATATTGTTTGTCCATTATATTTCCATTCCATAAAACGCCAACTCTTTGGTTAGCAATCTTGGATTGCTGGGGAATGGAGATATGATGGGAACATAATGGTGATACAATGAGGATATAAAGGATATAATGAGGATATGATGAGGATATAACGGGGATATACCCTCCGGTGTCATCAAACGTGGTTGGCAATTGAACATCCACTATAATCGGTGCTTGAATGGGAAAATCATCGGACTAAATTTAATTGGGGAATTTTCCGGCAAGCCATGTTTGATTGCTGGAGGGTACTTGTAGCCAAATAGATGAATTGATAGATCAATCATCAAACAAACAGATGTATGAGATAGATTGTGAAAATGAAAACCTTGGCGGGCAGAGGTGAAATATCATTAGTTTTGCAAAGTATGCCATTTCTTGCAGGCGTTGGGGTTGGCAATATGTTGGTTTGGGATGATTCGCCTTTGCTTTTGGGTATCTTTAGGTGGGAAACGGTTGCCGACAAACGGGGAGTGTGATGTCAACATGAATGTGAGAAGAGGCAACCTCTAGGTGATGCTCCCATGCTTGCAGGTGAATATTAATATTCGTCAGTCAAAATTTAGAAAAAAAAATATACCCACATCTTTCCAACATGTTTTTCAATTCCGGCTGTTGTAGATGAACAATATCATTTTTGCCGCATTTTTGCCGCATTTTTAATCATGGGTTCTAATAGATGAAGCACCTATTCTTGTTGGGTCAGACCCCCAGCTGGTAGCTCATCAGCTCCAGGGGAAGTTCGCGCGCGTTGCCGTGAATGGAACCGGCAGCTGAGGTTGGGAGAGTGCTGATCTTGCTGAAGGGTGGGATCATCTATCATGAAGAACTAGTTGGTGGTTGCAAATGTCTAACCAAAAGCAGAAAAATGGGGTAAATCCGCAACAAATTGAAGTATGAGGAACTATGCGCCATGAATCATATGAATAGTTTGGTGGTTTCAACCATGGGTTTTTCTGCCAGGATGGCTTGGTCCAAGTTTTGAATACCTCACGGTAGTCAAAGATGGCAATGGAAATCCACCATTAACAGATGAATTTTCAGTAGATACCTTCATCTATAGGGAATTTTCCCATGATTTTTCAATGGCTTTTGCCTCAAACGGCAGTTTTGGGGCATCCTTCTTTGCTGGACAAAGTCAAATTGGATGGCCCAGCCCATTGTCACTCCAGTTATTCTCCTGAGCCACACCGCGAGGCCCATTGCTTTCACGTCTCCCAGTCAAATGTTGAAGGTGGTGGCCTGGGGGGTCTGCTTCACATTTCAAGAACCATGTCAGTGTCTATTGGGTACGGTATAGGGCAAAATTGGGGTAGCAATGACCCACACAATTACTGAAGTCTTTTTTTGGAATAATACTTTGACTCTTTTGACCCATAATTACTTGTATGAAGTATGTTTTCCTCCGGGTACAAGGAAGGACCTGCCAACCCGAGTCCAGATTCTATGGATAGTGATGTGGATGGATGTGGATTTGGCAAGATGGAGAGGTGCGCAAAGCCCAAGGAAAGTAGTTTGGCTGATGTGGCCATTTAACCCCAAGTAATTAGCTGGAGACTCCCTACATCTCCCTACTCTTGTAAAATTTGATTGCGGGACCACTTTAAGCAGTCATATCCCACGGGAACCAATTTAATAGTACTAGGGCGTGGGGACCAATCTTGTTCACAATTAAAATGTGTCATAATTTATCGCTATTTTGTGGGTAATCCCTCCCAATAATAGTCAGGGATTAGTAACTCGGGGCTGATATGACTTGCAAAGGTCCCAGATGGCACTTTCAGGGGCACATCAATGCACATCAAACCTTGTGCCACAGCAGGTTTTCCAGAGTTTTCCTGTCTCCAGCAGTGTATCTGGGCATTCAGTAAGGGACAGTGGATGGGATGCTGTGGTCAAGCCAGCAATTTCTGTAAAACCCCAACCACTCAGGGTGGTGCCCCATTGTTAGCTAAGTTGGTGCAAACAACTCCAATATTTGTTGCGTTTATGGTAATATCTTTACTTGATACGATCTTTTGGATGGGATGGACCCATTAGATTCATAGATCTTCATAGGCACTATATGCGTGACAGTTGCTTCAGTAAAGTCACCCCATGGCGAGACCAATGTTTCTCCCGCGGACCGCAATCACTGCCGGGACGATGCCCGGCAATTGCACCTGAATTTTGAGGAGGTTAACGGTTGGAGACTTTCATGATCACCAGTGATCATCAATGATCACTGATTTCCCAATGATCACGATTTACTTTCCACTTCACTTTGGATTCTTGTGCATCTAGAGCCTCGGTGAGCCTACTAGACGTCTTCATTGTGATCCTGCTGCCCAATGTTATCCCACTCGCTTCCCCAAATCCCTATTTTCCTTTGCCAAGCAGTTTTGGTTTGTCAAATCAGTGGGTTCGTCTAAGGGAAGGTTGACCGAACACCTCATTTTTTCCGAGTCTTTTCCATCACAGCCCTACAGCTAGGGGGTGTTCGGTCGATTTTTCCCCAACAATTCGGGGACGCACAAAACGAGAAAAGCGCCAAGGTGGTCGTTTCGTCCTGGAGCAATGTTGCAGGCAGGTGAAATCAGCAACCAATAATGTGTTATAGAATTATATAGTTGGTTAGTGTTGGTTAGTCCATGACCCCCCAAATGTTGGTGTTTTAAATGTTACTATACTAGACTAGTAGTAGGGAAAATGATGATTGACTTGCGGATTTAGTTATATGCAAGTGTTTTGGGACAGATTAAACTTCGAATCTCTGGTATATCCATTAATTACTTTATTTCGTGGGCTGGTTACTTGGGTTTATTCTGGGTTGACATTGACATCACGGGTTTTAGGGTACTGGTTTCTGCCACCCCAATGACAAAACTCGGGATGTACCCTCCGGTAATTTAACGTAGCTATGGAACAAGCACCATTTTAAACACGTAGATCATCTAAACATCATCTGTAGATGAGCAATTTTCCGTCGCTATGTTAAATAACCCAAGGGTTGATAAATGTTAACAATTCATTGGATGATTGAAAGGACAGTTTGCAGGAAATCCCTTTGATTGGTGGTAAAAACCTTCGTTTCGCGGTGAAGATTTTTCTCAGTTCATCCCCATGTGTACCATGGCTTTCGTTCCGCTGGGTTTCTTTCCGCAGGCTGTGAACCCCTTCTCTTCGAAGTGGCTAGCTTTCTCCTGCAAGAACCCGAGGTGGCCACCTCAAATGCCCAGTGGTGGGATTAATCAAATGTGGCTGCGAAAAGCTCAACTAACATGGTGGGTTTTATGGGAGAATCATCTATAAATGGTGGATAAATGATATAAAAGAGAGAGGTTTTAATAGGAAAATCATCTTATTAAATGGTAGATTTGTCAGTTGATGGGGTCAGTTGATGATTTTATTGCTTTTTTTTGATGAGTTTCGGATGATTTCTGGGTGAGTTTCGGATGGGTGTTGGATGACCTTTGATGTTTGTAGATATTTATTTGATGATCTTTGGATAAATGTTGGGAGAATTTGGAATGGTGATGATGATGATGATGATGATGATGATGATGATGATGATGATGATGATGATGATGATTCAGCTTATGCTGTTTACCTATTTGTTCAGTTTGTGCATGTCATTTCATGCACGTTCCCATGATAGAACCCCCCCTCTGAGAATTTGAGGATACTTAGAGGCACCGCGGATTGTAGCAGCATTGAACGTCAGACTCATCTCCCATTCATCGTTCATCATTTTGCCATATGAATTCACATGACTAGATATCGCCATCCACATAGATTTACCATCACCTTCCATCACCTAGGGTCATCTACCATTCCCTTAGGATATTTACCCGCCATGGATATCTCGGCAGCAGGACTTCAGTCGGGTGATGCTGAACAAAGCGTGCGCCTGGCAGTTGCGACCCTTTCTGGAGATTTTGTGGGGAGGCGGGTTGAGGGATGGGACTGGTAGGGTGGGATACCCTGAAAGGGGGAAGGGTCAGAGCCCAATAAAAAGATAGAAACGTGTGTCCAGGATGGAGTAGATGATGAATGATGATATTTTCCTTCGTTTTTTGAGATTTCCAACTTTTCTATCTGTTTTGGAGTTGCTATATATGTTTATTTCCAATTCGTTCTACCACCCCCAACATTATCCGACGAGTCTGCTGGATTGAGAAGGAAAATATACTCCGAAAAAGGTATGAACAGGTACTCTTATGCAGCAGTCATTACGTTATCGGGGGAAAGGGATTGCATTCCCCTGTTTTCACCATTTCTTCACCAGTGGAGGCATATACCAGCGCCGCTGGCCTAGCTTTTACGAATGCCTGACGCGCCATCAAGCAAAGGCCCTGATGGAACATGGCAGTGGGGGAAGTTGACGAACGGAAAAATCACCAGGTTTTGGTGAAAGGAAAGCCATTTGCATCATATTTTCCATTAATTATAAACCATCCCTTTTCAGCAACCTTATTTTGGATCATTTTCTGCAGTCTTGACCAGGCGACACCCGCAATAGAACAACATCTTCCCCGCCTTGATCACAGATGACATGATCGCAGCTTGCTAAAGGCAATTTCTCTTGAAGGAAAAGAGGATTTTGGAGGTTTGTTTTCATGAAAGCCTATCTTTCTCATTGAAATTAAGCGTAGTTTGCTTCCAGACTTCTGTGAACTGCAGAGACGTGCCGAAGCGCTGACCTGGTGTGCATAAGATTGCCATAAGTACTCCGAAGAAGGACCATATCTGCCAATGAACTACCCTATTCTCAACTTGCCCAGGAAAAGGTCCCTAGTTTTTTTGCATATTTCTGTAGTCTTTCCCCAGGGTTGCCCCCCTGACATGAAACTTGGATGCCCCACCATCGCCACGGGTTCCCCTGATGAACTCATCCGCCAGGCATGGTGCGCAATTTACTGGCAGACCCTGCCGCTTGCCCAGATCTGTATATGAAGTGTTGGTGATTTTTGGGATTAAACTGATTGAACTGAAATTTTCGCCAGATCAAACTTGAAAAACGCCACCATGGATGGGATGGTGGTAGATCTCCATGATATTCTGGGAGCAGGTCAGAGCAGCCTACATTCACTGGAGGTTTCCATTGCCAGGTCAATGTGCCAAGGGGTAGTTTCACAGGTTGCGGGGTTGGATCAATGGATTTCTGCGAGGTTTTTGCTGGCAATTTTCACCAGAAAAACCATTGAAATGACCAACGATTCCCTGGGTGAGGGTGTTTCTTGCGATGCTGAAGCAGCGGTGTCCCAAGGAGAGGACAAATCGATTTTCCATTGGAAATTTTTGAGCGTGAGATGCTGGGAAGCACTTGAGACGTGCAGTGAGTTTTGGGCAGGGAAATGTTCAGTGGCCCAAAATCCTGTGCTAGTTCAGATTTCACTACGAAAAACTATACCACAAGACTGCATTCCATGACTCACTATGCAAGAGTTGAAGCGTGTCAGGCCGTCCTCTGTATTTCTTGGGCGTCTGAGTCCACAATGGCTGTTACTCAAAATGTTCAACCTTGCCGTCTTCTGGCTTGAATTGCAACCCTCCACGTCTAATTCTTTTTCATGGATGTCCTTTATCTTTGTGGAAATCTTCCAGAAGTGGAATTTCACAAATGCCATCATTAGGGGTAACTGGGTGGCTTCGGAGCAAATCGGACCGCAGCTGCAGTTTTGTCACACCTGAAGGAAGAAGCTGGGATTTTCCATGTCGGTGATGCCTGCGCGCGTGTGCTACGATCAGCACCAATGTGCCTTGGACTGGAGATTTGCGGACTGAAACCAGCTTGCCGTGACAGGATGTTCAGGGGGAACTTCTCAGACTTACAGTTTCGTTCAGCCGAGCCCAGGTTTCATGCAGAAATCTGGTTCAGAGTATCTTAAGTAGTTGTTGTTGTCAATCCCACCTAGGATGCTGAATTCAGAAATGGTTTATGCTCACCATTTTTTGGAACGGGTTGCCCAACCACCAGCAGCTTGACCCGCCGCCACGTCTCGGTCACCGAGGTGCTTACGTGGCAACTTACGTCAGCCTCGCGGCAGCAAAATTGGAGTTCCTGGTGATGTCATAATGCTCTTGGGATTCCCTTGCTTCGGCTTCACATGAGTTTGGTACCTTTAGTTTCCGTGCCTGACTTGGTTTTTTTGATGGATCTAGGTGGTCTTGGACATTTTTCATTTTCAATCCTTAAGGTAAGAATTGGCACAATCCCAAACATGGCTCCAAGAGACTCAATTTGGCTATTTGTAAGCATCCTACATGTCGCCCAACCCACCTCATCCACCTGTGCCCCTGAGGCGCCAGCGATGTGAGGCATGGGCTTTCGATGCCAGAGGATTTTCCATTCTTGCCAGGTTAGATTAGCAGAGGGTTGGATGGCTTCACTTTTAGTACTTGCAGCATTGGGACAGCAGAGGGTGGATTCATCTGTCGGCAGCTTAAGGTGCTTTTCATACATTTACAAGAGCTCCTATGTTGATGTTGACTAGGTTTGAGAGACCTGCAGGTGGCGCGCATGATCTCCGCCAAGCGAGTACATTCTGGGGTGCTCGAATCCACATACTTAGTCCATAGAGAAATCATGTCCAAACATGTTTGACCAACACCATTTGATTAGTTGAGGCCAACAAAAAATGAACCATGGGGACGTACCATGGGGTGCAAGAATCCTTTGACCCACCTGGTCATCTCCATCCCACCGCCACCGCCCAAACCAGTGTTGCAGGCCTGAAAGCATCCCCATCTCGGAAGAGCACCGTCTGAGGCGCCTGGGACGGATCTGGGGTGTGGCTGGGGAAGTGACCCCCTAAATCCCCTGAGCATCCTGAATGACCTGGGATATCCTTGGCACACCTCAGTTGACTAGCTCCAAGATAGGTTATGATAGGTTATGATAGGTTATGATAGGTTATGATGATAGGTTACTAAGATTCACTAAGGAGGTTACTCTGATTTTTTTTGGGAGATTATTGTTTGGAACTGGCAATTGCATGACATGTGCCAGTTGCAATTCCCACTGGATCCCATCGGGGCATCATCCTCGCCAAAGCAAGATCAAACTATAGATCATCATAGATCAACCAACAAGTTGAAGTGAGTGTTGAATTTTGCTGGTAAACTTATTTTTTTCCCAAACAGGTGTTCTTCGGTTGCTGAAAATCCACGCTGAATCTCGTTTTTTTTTGCGACCTCGTCTGGCCGTTCTTCTCCTGAGGTTCTGCCCAGGCTCAGCAGCCCAGAGGCGGGTCAGCTGAATCGTCATCCCCGGGAAGCTGAAACAACGTCTTTACCAACAACACTTGATTGACCTTCTGGTTCTGTATCGTAGCTATGGAAAGTACACCTTTTGTAATAGGTAAATCATCATTGTTATCATCTATAAATGGGCCATTTCCATAGCTATGTCAAATGACCAGAGGGGAATACCAATCTAAAGTCGTAACCCCAAGTCCCCATCTTTTGGATCCACCATCTCAATCTCTGTTTCCAAAGTTTTGAACCCCACATCACCGGGATGAAACCTGTCCCCAATCAGCACCTGCTGCCTTCGTCGAAGGCTGGAGATTGAGCCGCTCTGGTCTGTTGAGTCCTCGTCCGGTTCCACCCCGGCGTCGCCACAGGCTGGGCCTGGGTATCAGGTGAGAAAGAGGATCCACTTTGCACTTGGTAGACTTATATAGATTTTGATAGCATGCACTAAATGAGAAAACCTTAATTTGAGCTGGGTAGTGTTTGCACTTGGCTTCTGATTTTCGAGGCACATGTAGGTGGGTGTTCTGTATCTGTATGTCCGAACAAATCAGCCAATCAGAGTATGTTGGGCCCACAGCCATGCCGCAGGTGCCGCGAATGCTGCGAAATCGATATCCCTATCAGGCGCAAGTTGGGAAGCTACCGCAGCTCAATCCATGCATATGTTTCCTGCCTCAGTCTGCTTGGCCATGCTGGACATCTTGGTATGTTGTATAGCAGCTGATGGGTGATTCGGAATGTGAGGGTTTGTGCCTTCAGTAGCTGATTGGATTGTCTATCACAACCTTCGGAGGACGAGCTCTGACTTCAAGGTGCTCATAGATTCCGGCGATCCAAGCATGGGCGCAAAGCAGCAGAGACCACGAAACACCAGCATTCCTACACTGAATGCTTGAACAGCAAAAGACACCCTTGAGCCACACCCTTGAAGTATCCTAGTCATTCACCAGAGCAAAAGGTAATCGAACTCGAATTTTGACCGAACGCTTCACAGCAGAGTTCCAAGTTGAGTGGTGAAAAAATAGTGAAAAAGGAACAACTCACCGCCATGGCCACTTCTGGCATTGTGCCCAGACGGCCCAGGTGTTGGCGTCCTGGTTGCCTTCTGCTGCTGTGCCTGACATGGCTCGTGGCGTGGGGGCGGCAGAACAGCTTCGTGCAGGGTCTGAATTGGCAATGGCATGGGCCAACCAAGGGCCAGGTGCGAGAAAGGTCGGGTCAGAACTGCCAAGCTTTGTCCGGGGAGGCAGCAACAGATGTGAAAGCAGAGGCAAGGAAGTTGACATCTAAACTGTGGAGGGCAACATCTGCAAACAAGCTGATCAAAATTTTGGATAGGGCAGTTGATGATCCCATTTTCAACTTTATCCATGCATCAGCTGCCTACACCCAGTTGGCCACCTTGAAAAGAAGGAAACGCCTCCAAACAAGGGATTGGGATAGCCCAGTGCTTCTGAGACTGCACGCCCGCGTCACAGAAATGGCACAGCTAGACCAACTAGAACCGCGGCAATCGTCCAGTGTCCTGTGGAGCATCGCGCAACTGTCTGGCCGTTTCAGCGTTCCAAAGATGCTCCTCATCGCGTTGGTCAAGTCTTTGCCTACCAAGGCCAATGTCATGAACCCCCAGGATTTGTCCAACATTCTGCTTGCATGTGCTCAGCTCAAAAATGTTGCGCCTGTCGTGTTGGAGGCAGTGCCGGCCATTGGGGCCCAGATCCCCAACAGAGCAAAGGACATGATCCCGCAAGAGCTGTCCAACTGTCTCTGGGCATTTGCACAGCTCAAGGATGAAGTGCCGGAGGTGTTGAACTTTGTTCCGGCCATTGTGGCGGAGATTCCTCCTAAGATCAAAGACATGAACGGCCAAGATTTGGCCAACAACGCTGAGGCCCTTGTTTTTCTCCAGGAATCAGTCTCTGAAGTCGATATTTTTTCTGCTGGTGGTGGCATGGATGAAATCCTGAACTCTACAGCTAAACATTTGAACACCCTGCTGCCCAGACTCAGAGGAAAGGATTTGAGCATGGCAGTACCCATTGTTGTTTGGGCCTGTGCCAAAGCTGAAGTCTATGATGGTGACCTGTTGGCTTCGGTTGCCCTTCGCCTTGGTTCCGACACCGCACTGCAGCCCCTGCGTGGTTTTAATCTATGTGCCTTGTCCTGGTCGTATCAGGTGCTCGATGCACGAGATGACTTCACAGACTTCCGGAAGTTGCTGCGGGAGGAAACCGCAAGGAAAGGCTTTAGTGAGGCAGATGTGCAACGTTGCCCACTGGTGCGATTTAAATGGAACCAAGCATCTTGATTCGCTTGATGGAGAGTCCCGCACTGTACAAGGAAACTAGCTGATATTTGCATGCTGATGCATAAGATAGGTTTGACACGCTGCTTCAGAGTGAGTTTGGGGTTGAAATTGGCTACTGGCTCTATTTGATGACATAGTTTTGCGATGTTTCATGCAGGTTGGTGCCTACAAGTTGTTTTCCAAAGTTTCCAAAGAAATCTCCAAGGCAAGCTTGGCAGCGGGGGGCTCTCCATAGTTGAGGTAACTTTTGCAGACAGCCCTGCCCCTAGCACCAGTTTCTGAGAGTGCTCCTTTGGACGCGGCTGGGGATCAGAGTGCAGGAGCAGCTATTGGTTTCTGAGTAGCTTCTGATGGCCCACTCTGTCATTATATATATATATATATAATTGTCACTTTAATTATGTGGCTTCGAGCCCTTTGGTTTCATACACTCGGGTTGTAGATTCGCTTTCCAACGTTTGATCCTTGTGGGTTGCAGCACTTTGCAGCCGCCTTTCATCGTTCTAAAGAACTTTTATTACACAAACTCTACCGAATGCGTTGTCGGGCAAAAGGTATGGCATTCTGAGGGGCCGTGAGCAGTGATCACGCTCTACCTGTCTATCTCTTGTCAACTGGTTGCTTTCGTGCGGCGCGTTTGGCATTTCGTTAGCCGAGCTTTTGAGGATCCAGGGCCACCCGTCAAGAGCGTCAGAATGATTCATGTTTGGGACTTGCCCACCCAGAACGGCACCCATGCCTATGAAGGGGACACTTTCTCGTAGGTTGCTTTCCACATGTCTCAGGTGTTTTGCCAAGATCATCGGCATTTTTTGGAACAAATATGGTGGTTGAAGAAAATGTATTCATCCCTTGGGTTGCCATTCAGGGCTCAGGGCACCGCTCACCTTTGTGAAGGTGGAACACGTGGCAGAACATGACAGGTGCATTGTCCCACGCCTCGATGAAGAAATCCATGGAACCATTTGGATGTATCATGATGTATCATGGTATATCCATGTAATATCGCCTATAGGATCAAGTATTTTTCAGTGCCAAATGGTGCCAAATTGTTGCCATGATAGCGCACCACCTGGGTCAGACAGCTTGTAGCCCAACATTTTGAGCTGAACTTGCCGGATATGGTTTGACCGGGTTGCTGCATCTTACGGGATTATCAGATTAGGTTTGTGAAGCGGTTGGCCATTCAAAGCCATGGCCACTTCAGCTGCCATGCCGAAGCACCCCAGGTGTTTTTGGCGCATCGTGCCTTGCCTGCTGCTGTGTGCAGCCTGGTGGGTGGTGTTGGATGCACTGCACCAGTTGAACTTCGTGCAGGGGGTGGCGTGGAATGGGACTGGGGCTGCTCGGAGGCAGCTGGCCCAGCGGTTCAGCCAAAGACGCGAACCGACTCGAGCATCTACCGCGGCAATCGTCCAATGTCCTGTGGAGCATCGCGCAACTGTCTGACCGGTTCAGCATCCCAACCAAGCTCGTCATCGCCTTGGTCAAATCTTTTCCCACCAAGGTGAAAGGCATGGATGCACAACAGCTGTCCAACTGCCTCTGGGCATGTGCAAAGCTCAAGGAGGTTGCTCCCGAGGTCTCGAAGGTAGTGCCAGCCATTGTGGCCCAGATCCCCAAGAGAGCAAAGGGCATGGTCCCGCAAGCACTGTCTAACTGCCTTTGGGCAGCTGCGCAGCTCAAGGATGAAGTGCCTAGTGTTTTTGAGGCCGTGCCAGCCATAGTGGGGGACATCTCGTTGAAGATCAACGACATGGCCCCACAAGCGTTGTCCAACAGCTTGGAGGCCCTTGTCCTTCTTAGTGATGCAGTCCCTCAAGTTGAAGGTTTCCTCGCTTCTGGTGGCGGTATGGATGACATCCTGAGGTCTGCAGCAAAGCATTTGCACACTTTACTTCCAAGACTCAATGGAAAGGACTTCAGTTTTGCAGTGCCTGTTGTAGTTTGGGCTTGTGCCAAAGCTGAAGTGTACGACGGTGAGTTGTTGGCTTCGGTTGCTCGGTGCCTTGGGTCCAGTAGCAAACTGTCAGCCTTGCCCGGCTTCGGTGTATGTGCCTTGTCCTGGTCGTATCAAGTGCTCGACCCCGAAGATGACTTCGAGGACGTCAAGACGCTGCTGATGTCCGAAACGGAGGAGAGAGGATTTAGTGAGGCAGATGTGCAAAGTTGTCGGCTTGGGCGATCAGGATGGAACTATGGATAGCTTACAGATATTCCCAGCAAATCTCGCACTCTAAGGTTTCAAATCCTTTGGCATGAATTGCGTGTCATGTCAATGTATTTTGGTTGGTTCATTGTTAGTTTTCTTGAAATTGATCACGGTTCTTTGGTTGCCCTCATCTTTTTGCACTAGCAAGAATAGCTGTTCAAAGCAAGATTGCAACGATGCGATGTTTTTTTTTAAACGAAAGTGGCAAGGTGCGGATGTGCAGTGCAGAACCTGAGGTGGTGAATGCTTGCAGTCATCCTGCCCCTAGCACTGGTTTCTAAGAGTGCTCCTTCGGAAGCACCTGGGGATCAGAGTGCAGGAGCGGCTGCTGGTTGCTGATTAGCTTGTGATGATCCACTCCATGATTCTATCAACTCTTGAGTGTTATGACAGTCTAGGCCATTTTTCAATACCAATCTTTACTGTAGATTTATTGTCAAACGAGGGCAGCCACCTTGAATTGTTCCAGAATGTTTTTGCTGCACCGACCCTACCACGTGCATCGCCGGAAAAAGATGTTGGATTTTGGGAGCATTGGGCAATCTCCACTGTGGCAAACTCTTCTATAATCAAAGGAAATCAAAGGGTTGCTTCTGATATATGGGTGCATAGGGGCACGTCAGCTGGAGTTTTGGGGATCCAGTGTGTTTCCTCACTTTTTTAATTTTAGATCGATATTTCGCCAAGATTATCTATCCGCATCTTTTCAGTGAACGACGCAACCTCCAGCCAGTTTTTTGATGCCATCATGGTCTGTGCATGTCTCACCTTTACAAAAGTTGAACACCTGGCAGAGCATGACATAGCATGACAAATGAATAATATATACATATCTGTGTGTGTGTGTGTAAGTGTCGTCACTTTAAATATGTGGCTTCGAGCCCTTTGGTTTCATACACTCAGGTTGTAGATTCACTTTCCAACGTTTGATCCTTGTGGGTTGCAGCACTTTGCAGCCGCCTTTCATCGTTCTAAAGAACTTTTATTACACAAACTCTACCGTTTGCGTTGTCCGGCAAAACGTATGGCATTCTGAGGAGCCGTGAGCAGCGATCACGTTCTACCTGTCTATCTCTTGTCAACCGGTTGCTTTCGTGCGGCGCGTTTGGCATTTCGTTAGCCGAGCTTTTGAGGATCCAGGGCCACCCGTCAAGAGGGTCAGAATGATTCATGTTTGGGACTTGCCCATCCAGAACGGCACCCATGCCTATGAAGGGGACACTTTCTCGTAGGTTGCTTTCCACATGTTTCAGGTGTTTTGCCAAGATCATCGGCATTTTTTGGAACAAATATGGTGGTTGAAGAAAATGTAGTCATTTGTTGGGTTGCAATTCAGGGCTCAGGGCACCGCTCACCTTTGTGAAGGTGGAACACGTGGCAGAACATGACAGGTGCATTGTCCCACGTCTCGATGAAGAAATCCATGGAACCATTTAGATTTGGATGTATCATGATCTATTATGGTATATCCATGTAATATCTATAGAGCCTATAGGATCAAGTTTTTTTCTGTGCCAAATGGTGCCAAATTGTTGCCCTGATAGCCCACCACCTGGGTCAGACAGCTTGTAGTCGAACATTTTGAGCTGAACCTGCTGGATATGGTATGGTTTGACCGGGTTGCTGCATCGTATAGGAGTGTCGGATTAGGTTTGTGAAACGGTTGGCCATTCAAAGCCATGGCCACTTCAGCCGCCATGCCGAAGCAACCCACGTGTTTTCTGCGCGTCGTGCCTTGCCTGCTGCTGTGTGCAGCCTGGTGGGTGGTGTTGGATGCACTGCACCAGTTGAACTTCGTGCAGGGCGTGGCGTGGAATGGGACTGGGGCTGCTCAGAGGCAGGTGGCCCAGAGGTTCAGCCGAAAACGTCAACAGACTCCAGGGCAGAGAGATGAAGATGGCAAGGCTGAAGCGAGGAGGTTGACATCAAACATCAAGAAAATGCATTCAGTTGAGAAGCTGATCGAAATTTTGGATAAGGCAGTGGATAGCCCCATCTTCAACTGTATCCATGCATCAGCTGCCTACACCCAGCTGGAAAGATTGAACCGGGGAAGGAACCTGCAACAAAAGGATTGGGATAGCCCAGTGCTTCTCAAGCTGCACGCCCGAGTTGAAGACATAGTGCTGCAAGACCAATTGCCTGCCCGTGAGACTGCCAATGTTCTGTGGAGCATTGCGCGGTTGTCTGATCGATTCAGCGTTCCGACCCAATTGCTGGCTGCATTGGTCAAGTCTGTGTCCACAAAGGTGAAGGACATGAATGCACAAGGACTTTCAAACAGCTTGTGGGCATGCGCAAAGCTCAAGGAGGTTGCGCCTGAGGCTTTGGAGGCAGTGCCGGCAATTGCAGCTCAGATCCCTTTCAAAGCAATCGGCATGAAACCACAAGAGTTGTCCAACAGTCTTTGGGCATCTGCGCAGCTCAAGGATGTTGCACCTTGTGTTTTGGAGGCTGTGCTGGCCATTGTGGCCCAGATCCCCAAAAGAGCAAAGGACATGGTCCCACAAGGATTGTCCAACAGTCTTTGGGCCTTTGCGCAGCTCAAGAATGTTGCGCCTTTTGTTTTGGAGGCAGTGCCGGCCATTGTGGCCCAGATCCCCAACAAGGCACAGGACATGAAGCCGCAAGAGTTGTCCAACTGCCTGCTCGCATGTGCACAGCTCAAGGATGAAGTGCCCAAGGTTGTGGAAATTGTACCTGCAATTGTCGGGGAAATCCATATGAAGCTCGAAGACATGAACGGCCAAGATTTGTCCAACAGCTTGGAGGCCCTGGTCCTTCTTCGTGATTCAGTGCCTCAAGTTGAAGGTTTTCTCGCCGCTGGTGGCAGCATGGATGACATCTTGAAGTCTGCAGCCAAGCGACTGAACACTTTGCTTCCAAGACTCAGAGGATTGGACTTGAGTTTGGCTGTGCCCGTTGTAATTTGGGCCTGCGCCAAAGCTGAAGTCTACGATGGAGAGTTGCTGGAATCAGTGGCCAGGCGCCTTGGGTCCAGTGGAAAGCTTTCACCCGTACCGGGCTTCAATCTATGTGCGTTGTCCTGGTCGTATCAAGTGCTTGACGTCGAGAATGACTTGACAGACTTTCGAAACCTGTTGATGTCAGAAGCTCAGAGAAGAGGATTTAGTGAGGCAGATGTAGAGAGCTGCCAGCGTGGGCGATTCCGATGGAACCACGCACTGTAATTAGATTGTACGAAATTGTTTTTCTGGCATGATTGAGAGTCGCATGCTGCACGCTTCCAGTTGACTAGGTGATGGACACATGTGTTTGAAATATTGCGTGGAAGCGGTTCAGGCTGAGATTTGTCACTGGCTACTGTCGTAGTTAATTGCTATTTGCTACCAAGTTGGCACCAGCAAGTGGTTGGATCTTCAAAGTTCCCACCTAGAGTCCACGAAATGAAATAGTTCTTCAATACCAACTTGGCAGCGCGCGGCTTTCCATACTCAGACATCAGGCACCCTAGCACCAGTTTCTAAGAGTGCTCTCCTGTGGACGCACCTGGGGATTTTGAGTGCAGGAGCGGCGGTTGTTTGCCGAGCAGCTTGTGGTGACCCAAACTGTGACATTTCTTCTGAAGTTTTGTGACGGTAGGCAAATGTATGCCAATTCAATTCGCACGCAAATTTGCAAGTGATTTGTGTCACTGCCAAAAGTTGGATTCTTGCGAGTTGCAGCCACGTTGTCGACAGTTTCAGAATGCTTTGGCTGCACCGACCCAAATGCACAGTTCGAAAAATGAGTTGGATCCCGACGAGCCCTGGGCAATCATCACCCAATCGGTTGCTGCTTGTGGGCACCGACAGGATCACCCCAGCTGGTGTTTTTGGATGTTTTTGTGGGTGCAGGACAGACATTCGTAACAAAACTCTCATGAGATTCAAGCTACCCACCAAAAATTGGAAGATGGTTCCTAATTTACATATATTGGTGATGATGGGTGTTTCTTCATGAATCTTAGATCGATGTTTCGCCAGGATTATCCACTGGTTTTGTGAGCGAACGACGTCGGTAGGAACCGCCAGCCATTATTTGGATGCCACCGTGAAAGGCTGAACACTAGGCAGAACATGACAAGTTAATATTCTACATAATATTCTCAATGAAGGAATCCAGCACTTTCAGTATAAACCTGATCTCACATGGTGCCATTTCTACCTCCGCTCCCCTTCTATCAAACCACCGCACTTATAGTCAAAAATTGTGGCTGGACTTGGATACATCAATGTACAATGTTGCATGCGAAATGTATTGTTTTTCGCGCTCGCCGCATGATGTATTGTGCCAACGATAAGTGCATTGAGCCATCCAAAGCCATGGCCACTTCAGTCGCCATGCCTGGGCGGCCCAGGCGCTTCCATTGCGTCGGGCCTTGCCTGCTGCTGTGCTTGGCTTGGCTGGTGCTGTTTGATGCACTGCGTCAGCTGAGCTTCGTGCATGGGACAAGGCCTTCTCAGAGGCAGGTGACCCAGAGGTGCAGTCAGAAAGGTCGGCAGCTTCCAGTGGAGCAGGATGAAGATAGTGATGCTGAAGCGAGGAGGTTGACATCGAATCTCAAGAAAGCATACTCGGCCGAGAAGCTGATTGAGGTTTTGGATGGGGCAGTGGATGGCCCGATCTTCAACTTTTTCCATGCATCAGCTTCTTACACCCAGCTGGTAAGGTTGAAACGGAAAAGGGACCTGCAACAAAAGGATTGGGATAGCCCAGTGCTTCTCAAGCTGCACGCCCGAGTTGAAGACATAGTGCTGCAAGACCAGTTGCCTGCCCGGGAGATGGCCAATGTTCTTTGGAGCATTGCGCAACTGTCTGACCGGTTCAGCATCCCGACCCAGCTCCTGTTTGCCTTGAGCAAGTCCGTGCCTACCAAGGTGCAAGGCATGGATGAACAAAACCTTTCAAACAGCTTGTGGGCATGCGCAAAGCTCAAGGAGGTTGCGCCTGAAGTTTTAAAGGCAGTGCCGGCCATTGTGGCCCAGATTCCCAACAGAGCAAAGGACATGGTCCCACAACACTTGTCAAATTGCCTTTGGGCATCTGCGCAGCTCAAGGATGTTGCGCCTTTTGTTTTGGAGGCAGTGCCGGCCATTGTGGCCCAGATCCCCGACAGAGCAAAGGACATGGTCCCACAAGCGTTGTCCAACTGCCTGCTCGCATGTGCACAGCTCAAGGATGAAGTGCCCAAGGTGTTGGACATCGTGCCTGCCATCTTCGGGGAAATCCCTGTGAAGCTCCAAAACATGAAACCGCAGGAAATGTCCAACAGCTTGGAGGCCCTTGTCCTGCTTCGTGACTCAGTCCCTGAAGTTGCAGGTTTTCTTTCTGCTGGTGGTGGTATGGATGACATCCTGAGGTCGGCAGCCAAGCGTCTGAACTGTTTGCTTCCAAGAGTCGAAGGAAAGGATTTGAGCATGGCAGTGCCTGTTATTGTTTGGGCTTGTGCCAAAGCTCAAGTGTACGATGGTGAGTTGTTGGTTTCGGTTTCCCGGCAACTTGACACCAAACTATCATCTTTGCGCGGCTTCAATCTATGTGCCGTGTCCTGGTCGTACCAAGTGCTCGATGCCGAAGATGTCTTCGAGGACTTCAAGACGCTGCTGATGTCAGAAGCGGGGAGGAGAGGCTTTAGTGAGGCTGATGTAGAGAGCTGCCAGTGTGGGCGATTCCAATGGAATCAAGCATCTTGATTATTAGCTTGGTGGAGAGTCCTGTGAACTATAGTTGATAATTATACTAGGCCGAGGTGACATGGGCAGTCTGGAAACGACTTTCGGACTAGGGGCTCGGACATGTCATCTGCCAAAACTGAGGGCAAAATGTGAGCCAGATTTTTTTTTTGGTGGTAGCATGTGTAAGCCACAATTTCCCTGATGACATGGCACCTGGTTCTGCAAACCACAGACCGCACCTCATTTACACGAAAAAACATAACACCTTTTTCGTAACTTACGCCACAATTTCCCTGATGACATGGCACCTAGTTCTGCAGACCACAGATCACACCTCATTTACACGAAAAAACATAACACCCTTTTTGTAACTTAAGCCACAATTTCCTTGATGACATGGCACCTGGTTCTGCAGACCACAGACCACACCTTATTTNAACACCCTTTTTGTAACTTAAGCCACAATTTCCTTGATGACATGGCACCTGGTTCTGCAGACCACAGACCACACCTTATTTTCACGAAAAAACATAACAATAACACCATGTTTCATAGCTTGGGCCACAATTTCCCTGATGACATGGCACGTGGTTTTGCAGACCACACCTCATGTACACGAAAAACAAAAAGTACCTTTTCTTTAAATGATTTAAGCCGCCACAGTTTGCCTTATGTCATGGCGCGTGGTCTTGGGACACCAGTTTGTGAGGAGCGCTGTTTTCCTTTCACGTTCTCCAGCATTTTTCTGTGTTGGTTTCCCTTTTATCGCCTTTGATTCCCTGTCATTGCATTAAATTATCTGTCATGTTCTTCAATTTTTCTTCGGTTTTCCTTTCATTTTCTTTTCGTTTTCCATTTCTGTGCTGTTATTTTCTTGTGTTTTGTGATAATTTCCTTTTCTTTTCAGTGTAAGATTTTGGGGGNTTCCTTTCATTTTCTTTTCGTTTTCCATTTCTGTGCTGTTATTTTCTTGTGTTTTGTGATAATTTCCTTTTCTTTTCAGTGTAAGATTTTGGGGGCTCAGAGTGCTATGTCATGAGGTCTGGGGATACGGATTTGTGTGGAGCGCTGTTTTCCTGTCACTTTCTCCAACATTTTTTTGTTTATCCTTTTTATTGCCTTTGACCTCCTGTCATTGCATTTAATTACCGGCAATTTTCTTCAATTTTTCTTTGGTTTTCCCTTCATTTTTTGTCGTTTTCCATTTCTTTGCTGTTATTTTGCTTGTGTTTCTTGGTTACTTCCTTCCAGTGACAGGTTTTGGGGGCTCAAAGTGCCATGTCATGAGGTCTGGGGACACGGATTGATGTGGAGTGCTGTTTTCCCGTCACTTTCCCCAGCATTTTCCTGCTTTTCCTTTTTATTGACTTTGACTTGCTTTCATTGCATTAAATTACTTGTCATTTTCTTTAATTTTTCCTTCGTTTTCCTTTCATTTTCTTGTCGTTTTCCATTTCTGTGCTGTTGTTTTCCGTTTGTTTCTTGGGAATTTCCTTTCAGTGTAAGATTTTGGGGGCTCAAAGTGCCATGTCATGAGGTCTGCGGACACGGATTTCGGACACGGATTTGTGTGGAGGATTTTTTTCCTGTCACTTTTCCTTTTATTGACTTTGACTTGCTTTCATTGCATTAAATTAACTGTAATTTTCTTCAATTGTTCTTTCGGTTTTCCTCTTATTTTCTTGTCGTTTTCCATTTCTGTGCTGTTATTGTCCTTGTGTTTCCTGGTAATTTCCCATTCCTTTCAGTGTAAGATTTTGGGGGCTAGTGCCATNTATTTTCTTGTCGTTTTCCATTTCTGTGCTGTTATTGTCCTTGTGTTTCCTGGTAATTTCCCATTCCTTTCAGTGTAAGATTTTGGGGGCTAGTGCCATGTCATGAGGTCTGGGGGCACGGATGTGTGTGGAGTGCTGCTTTCCCAGCATNGGTAATTTCCCATTCCTTTCAGTGTAAGATTTTGGGGGCTAGTGCCATGTCATGAGGTCTGGGGGCACGGATGTGTGTGGAGTGCTGCTTTCCCAGCATTTTCCTGTTTTTCCTTTTTATTGCCTTTGATTTGCTTTCATTGCATTTGATTACCTGTCATTTTCTTCAATTTTTCTTTGGTTTTCCTTTCGTTTTCTTGTCGTTTTCCATTTCTGTCTGTTATTTTCTTGTGTTTTGTGATAATTTCCTTTTCTTTTCAATGTAAGATTTTGGGGCTCGAAGTGCCATGTCATGAGGTCTGGGGATACGGATTTGTGTGGAGCGCTGTTTTCCTGTCATTTTCTCCAGCATTTTCCTGTTTTTCCTTTTTATTGCCTTTGATTTGCCTTCATTGCATGAAATTACCTGTCCTTTTTCTTCAATTTTTCTTGTCGTTTTCCTTTCATTGTCTTGTCGTTTTCCATTTCTTTGCTGTTATTTTGTTTGTGTTTCTTGGTTACTTCCTTTCAGTGACAGATTTTGGGGGCTCAAAGTGCCATGTCATGAGGTCTGGGGACACGCATTTGTGTGACAACCAGGTATGCCAAGAGATTACTTTGTCAGAAGCCAGTGTTTTAATTAAAATTACACGGGGTGGTGACAATATAGGCCAAGATTTCTTATTTCCCATCGTATAGACCATCAGACCTTGGCAGCTTGTGAGAGCTAATCTTGGGGTTCCCCATCCTANGACAATATAGGCCAAGATTTCTTATTTCCCATCGTATAGACCATCAGACCTTGGCAGCTTGTGAGAGCTAATCTTGGGGTTCCCCATCCTAGTTTCACTGCTGAGGCATGTATATTTGAAAATGATGTGCAAAAAATAGCTTGTCCTGCAGGTTCTTTTGCAGTTTTTGGCTTGGGGCACATTAGATTGCCTGATATTTTTTCAAGACATGTTCTGTATACATTTCCTGAATGGTTTTGGGCACATGACATGACCAACTTGGTCGGTTACATTGGTCCACGCTTTTTTATATCATGTGGGAAAAAACGCTTCTGTAGGGTCTATGTCATCTGACCGGTCGGATCCATTTAGATGGTCATGTCACCTGACCCTAGTATAATGATAATTGCACGTTTTTGAATTTTTTGATATGTTGCCCGAAAGTGAACTTGAAGTTGACATTGGCTACTGGCTATATATTTTATTTGATTTTGTTTTCATAAGGTTGGTACCTGCAAATGATCTTTCAAAGTTTCCAACTAGAATCTAGATACGAAATAATTTTTCAAACAAGCTTGGCAGCACTGCAGAAGGCGGCTTTGCATACTTTTAGGTGGTGAGCTTGTGCAGTCAGCCTGCCCTTAGCACCGGTTTCTGCGAGTGCTCCTTTGGACGCACCTGGGGATTTGAGTGCAAGAGCGACTGTTGGTTGCTGAGTGGCTTGTGATGACCCGCGCTCTCTCATTTTATTTGGTTTGAGTCAATCCTTCGGTTTCATACACCTGGGTTGTAGATTCACTTTCCAACGTTTGCTTCTTGTTCGTTGCAGCCCTTTGCTTGCCGCCACCTTTACTTGTGCTAGAGAGCTTTTGGTGCACCGACTCTTCCGAATGCGTCGTCGAGAAAAAGGTGTGGCGTTCTGAGGAGCCGTGAGCAACAATCCCGCTCTAACTTTCTATCTCCTGTTTCATTTTTGGATTTGTACCAGGGTCGCATTTTTGCAGCGCCCTTGGCACATCGTTGGCCGAGCTTTTGAGGATCTACGGCCAACATTCAAGAGCCATTTAAATGATTTATGGTTGGGATATGTTTCACCAAAACTGGAGGGTCCTTCCGAACCTACCCATGAATGGGAAGATGTTTCCAGATGGTTTTTTCTTGCTGTTTCAGATTCATGTTTGGTCAAGATATATGATTCACTGTTTACGGGGCCAATGAGATGGTTGAAGAATCGCCATCCGGACGTTGGGAGTACGGGCTCAGGGCAATGCTCACGCTTGCGAAGGCGGAACACGCGGCAGAACATGACTTGTGATCTTAGATTGTTTGACACTTGGATATATTTGGATGTGGAAACCTCCAAAAGGATAGAAAATCATTTAGCACTATTTTGGTAGGATTACACTTTTCTACTTTTTTTGGGGTGCAGCAGAGCAGAAATCAGAAACCCTCCCTCCTGCCGACCTGCCCTGACATTTTACCACCTAGGTCAGACCTGTGGTCCACCATTTTGGGCTGAACCGGCCGGACATTTTGCACGGTTGCAGTAGTGACACATTAGATTTGTTAAGCGCTGAGCCATTCAAAGCCATGGCCACCTCAGAAGCCATGCCTAGGCGGCCGAGGCGTTTCCATCATCCGCTGCCTTGCCTGCTGCCGTGCCTTGCCTGGCTGGCGGTGTTTGATGCACTGCACCGGCTGATCTTTGTGCAGGGCTTCGGGTGGTCTGGGCACATGGCCACCCAGAGGCAGGTGACGATGAGGTTGGGCCGGAAAGGTCAACAGACTCCAGGGGGGTCGGCTGATACAGATGACAAAGCCAAAGTGAAGAAATTGACATCAAGAATGAAGAAAGCTCGATCGGCAAAGGATCTGATCGATGTCTTGGATGAAGCAATGGGTGGCCCGATCTTCGACTTTATCCATGCATCAGCTGCATACACCTAGCTGGTCAGCTTGAAGATGAAGCGAGGCCTGCAACAAAAGGATTGGGCCAGCCCGGTGCTGCTCAGGCTGCATGCCCGCGTTGAAGAAATGGCGGCCCAAGACCAGTTGAACCCGCAGGCTTCAGCCAATGTCTTGTGGAGCATTGCGCAACTGTCTGACCGGTTCCGCATTCCGACCAAGCTCCTCATTGCATTGGTCAAGTCTTTGCCGACCAAGGTGAAAGGTATGAACCCACAAGAGTTGTCCAACTGCATGTGGGCATGTGCAAAGCTCAAGGAGATTGCGCCTGATGTTTTGGAGGCAGTACCAGCCATTGTGGCGGAGATCCCCCGCAGGGCAAAGAACATGGTCCCACAAGCATTGTCCAACTGTTTCTGGGCAGCTGCGCAGCTCAAGGATGTTGCGCCTGGTGTTCTGGAAGGGGTACCGAGCATTGCTGCCCAGATTCTGGAGAGAGCAACAGACATGGTGCCTCAGGCATTGTCCAACTGCCTTTGGGCATCGGCGAAGCTCAAGGATGCGAAGGATGTTGCGCCTCATGTGTTGGATGCTGTGCGGGCCATTGTTGCCCAGATCCCCGACAAAGCAAAGGACATGAAGCCGCAAGAATTGTCCAACTGCCTTTGGGCATGTGCGCAGCTCAAGGATGAACTTTCCGAGGTGTTGGACATTGTGCCAGCCATTGTGGCGGAGATCCCTCCCAAGATCAAAGGCATGAACGGCCAAGATTTGTCTAACACCGTGGAGGCCCTCGTTCTTCTTCGTGACTCAGTCCCTGAAGTTGCAGGTTTTCTCGTGGCTGGTGGCAGCATGGATGACATCCTGAGGTCTGCAGCAGCGCGGTTGAACACTTTGCTTCCAAGACTACGAGGAAAGGACTTGAGTTTTGCAGTGCCTGTTGTAGTCTGGGCCTGTGCCAAAGCTGAAGTCTACGATGGTGAGTTTTTGGGTTCGGTGGCCAGGCGCCTTGGCTCCCGTAGCAAACTGTCATCCCTACCGGATTTCGGTGTGCGCGCCTTGTCCTGGTCGTATCAAGTGCTGGACACCGAAGATGACTTCGAGGACTTCAAGACGCTGCTGATGTCAGAAACGGAGAAGAGAGGATTTAGTGAGGCAGATGTGCAAAGTTGCCAGTTTGGGCGATCAGACTGGAAGTATGGATAGCTTCCAGATATTCCCAGCCAATCTTGCATGAATTATGTGTAATGTCAATGTAATTTGGTTGGTTCATTTTTGTTTTTCTTGAAGTTGATCACTGTTCTTTGGTTGCCTTCAGCATCCCTCACCTTTTACACCAACAACAATAGCTGTTCAAAACAAGATTCCAAAGATGCGAGAGTTTTCAAAACGAAAGTCGAAGGGTACGGTTGTACAGAACCTGAGGTGGTGAATGCTTGTATTCAGCCTGCCCTTAGCACCGGTTTCTACGAGCGCTCCATCGGACGCACCTGGGGATCAGAGTGCAGGAGCGGCTGCTGGTTGCTGATAGCTTGTGATGATTCCCACCGTGGTTCTATGAACTCTTGAGTGTTGTGACAGTCTATACCTTTTTTGAATACCAATCTTTACCGTAGATATCCGTAGATTGTTTGTCGAGCGTTGGATTCTTGTGGGTTGCAGCCACCTTGGGTGGTTCCAGAATGTTTTTGCTGCACCGACTCTGCCACATGCATGGCCCGAAAAAGGCATTGCACTTTGAGGAGCCCGGGCAATCACCCACCACTGTGTCAAACTCATCTATACTCAAAGGACATCAAGGAGTTGCTTCTTGTATGGGTGCATAGGGACAGTTTCCTCACAAATTTGGATTTTAGCCCGATGTTATCTGCATTTTTTGTGCGAACGACGGAACTGCCAGCCAGTTGTTTGATGCCATCATGGTCTGTGCATGTCTCACCTTTGCACCCGCCGAACACCTGGCAGAGTAAGACAAGTGAATATTGTTGTGTCAATGAAGTGGACGCATGCATTTCCAATTGAACCTGGTCCCAACGGGTGCTTTTGCTAATACTTTAGCGTCCCCACTGTTAGACCACAACAACTTACAATCAACAATTCGGGTTGGACTTGGATTCATTTAGCCAACAATGCCGCATGCAAAATACTTTCAACGCGCATGGTGTATGTGCAAGCGACCGGTGCATTGAGTCATTCAAAGCCAGTGCCACTTCAGAAGCCATGCCTAAGCGGCCCAGGCGTTTCCTCCGTGCGCTGCTTTGCCTGCTGCTGTGCCTTGCTTCGCTGGCGCTGTTTGATGCACTGCGCCAGTTGAGCTTGGCGCAGGGTGAGGCTTGCCCAGCTAGAAAGATTGAAAAGGAGGAAGGGCCTGCAAAAAACGAATTGGGATAGCCCGGTGCTCCTCAGGCTGCACGCCGGAGTTGAACACATGGTGCTGCAAGACCAGTTGAATGCGCAGGTTTCAGCCAATGTTCTGTGGAGCATTGCGCGGTTGTTTGATCAGTTCAGCATTCCGACCCAGCTCCTGGCTGCCTTGGCTAAGTCTTTTCCGAGCAAGGCCAGAGGTATGAAAGCGCAAGAGTTGTCCAACTGCCTCTGGGCATCGTTGCGGCTCAAGGAAATTGAGCCTGATGTTTTGGAGGCGGTGCAAGCGATTGCCAGGCAAAGCCCCCCGCGCAGCTCAAAGGTGAAGTTCCCACGGTATTGGAGATTGTGCCTGCGCTTGTTGGGGAGATACCCACCAAGCTTCGAAACATGAAACTCCAGGAAATGTCCAACGGCTTGGAGGCCCGCATTTTTCTCCGGGACTCAGACCCTCAAGTTGCAGCTTTTCTGGCAGCTGGTGGAAACGTGGCTGACATTGTTGGGTCTGCAGCAGCACGTTTGAACATGTTTCTGCCACAAGCCAGGGGGAAGGACCTCAGCATGACAGTGCCTGTCATACTCTGGGCCTGTGCCGCATCAAAGTGCAATCTGGTGAGTTGTTGGCTTCAGCTGCCCAGCGATTCCAGTCCAGAGCCCGAATGTCATGTTTACCAGGCTTCGGTGTATGTGCCTTGTCATGGTCGTATCAAGTGCTTGACGTCGAGAATGACTTCACAGACTTTCGCGAGCTGCTGATAACAGAAGCTCTGAGGAGAGGATTTAGTGAGGCAGATGTAGAGAGCTGCCAGCGTGGGCAATTCCGATGGAACCACGCATCTTAACTAGCTTGATGGAGAGTCCTGCGCGTATGGGGGAACATGGGGGAACTAGTTCGTGCACGTTATTTTTAACATGTTGCTTCTGCGAGCGCTTTTGAAGTTGAAATGGGTTACTGCTACTGCCTACACTTTTAGTCGTTTACCAGGTTGGCACCTGCAAAGTGGATGTTCAAAGTTCTAACGTAGAGCCCACGAAATGAAAGAGTTCTTCAAAACAAGCTTGCCAGCAGGCGGCTTTCCATACTCAGATCAGGCCCCTAGCATTGTTGCCGGTTTCCAAGAGTGCTCTCTAGGACGCACCTGGGGATCTGAGTGCAGGAGCGGCTGTTGGTTGCTGAGAAGCTTTTGGTGTTTTTGTTCCCCGTCATTTCATGTGCTTTTTCAGCCCCTTTGGTTTCACACAGGCTCACTTTCAAACGCTTGATTCTTGTGTGTTGCAGCACTTTGCGGCCAGTCTCAATGGTTCTATAGAGAGCTTTTGCTGCACCAACTCTTCCGAATGTGTTGCCGGGAAAAACGGTGCGGCACGCTCTACCTGTCTATCTCTCGTCCAACAGGGAGTTCTGACTTGCCAAAGCCACAGGGTTGTTTCTTGGCAGTGCGCATGGCAGTTCGTTTGCCGAGTTATTGAGAAGCCAGGGCCAGCCTTCAAGAACCCTTGGAACATTCCGCTTTGGGACGGGGAACTTGTTCATAGATGTTTCAGGTCGATGTTTTGGCTAAGATCATCCACCCTTTTTGCAACAAACTAGGTGTTGAAGGTGTTGAGGCCCCGCCAGCCACCACTTGGAATTGTGAGCTCAGGACACTGCTCACGTGTGCAAAGGAGGAACATGTCATGTGGCAGAACATGACAGGCGAATTGGTGGAATGTCTTAATCATAATCCTTAATATCTACTGTAGGTATATCAGCTTCCAAAATGATAGAACAGTAATTTGGCACTGTTTTAGTAGGGGTTGCAGCCTATTTTGGCGTGAAACATCCATGGTGCCAAATTGCTGCAATGATAGCTCACCACCGTGTCAGACAACTTGCAGTCAAAATTTTGTGTCTAACCGGCTGGACAAAGCTTGAAAGGAACCCTGCATCTTACATTTACATGAGTGACAAATCAGATTTGTGAAGCATTGGGCAATTCAAAGCCATGGCCACGACCCAGGCGTTTCCATGGTGTCCTGCCTTGCCTGCTGCTTTGCTTGGCTTGGCTGGCGGTGCAGCAGTTGAACTTCGTGCAGGGCGTGGCGTGGAATGGGACAGGTGGCCCAGAGGTTTAGCGGAACACGTCAGCCAACTCGAGGGGAGCCCGATGCAGATGGCACGTCGGCAGCAAGGAGGTTGACATCGAATATCAAGAACGCATACTCTACCGAGAAGCTGATTGAGGTTTTGGATGGGGCAGTGGATGGACCAATCTTCAACTTTTTCCATGCATCAGCTGCCTACACCCAGCTGGTAAGGTTGCAACAGACAAGGGACCTGCAACAAAGGGATTGGGATAGCCCGGTGCTTCTTAGGCTGCATGCCAGAGTTGAAGATATGGTGCTGCGAGAGCAGCTCGACGCGCAAGCTTCAGCCAATGTTTTGTGGAGTATGGCGCAGTTGTTTGATCGGTTCAACATTCCGACCCAGCTCCTGGCTGTCTTGGGCAAGTCTTTGCCGAGCAAGGCCAGAGGCATGAAAGCACAAGAGTTGTCCAACTGCCTGTGGGCATGCGTAAAGCTCAAGGATGATGCGCCTGATGTTTTGGAGGCACTGCCGGCCATTGTGGCCCAGATCCCGAACAGAGCAAAGGACATGATTCCACAGCATTTGTCCAACCGCCTCCGGGCATCTGCGCAGCTCAAGAATGAAGTGCCTAGGGTGCCCGCACTCGTTTCCCAGAGAGGGAGGGCAAAGGACATGAAACCACAGGAATTGTCCAACTGTCTGTGGGCCTCTGCGCAGCTCAAGGATGTTGCGCCTGTCGTTTTGGAGGCAGTGCCGGCAATTGCGGCTCAGATCCCTTTCAAAGCAATCGGCATGAAACCACAAGAGTTGTCCATCTGCATGTGGGCATCTGCGCAGCTCAAGGATGTCGCGCCTGATGTGCTGAAGGCGGCGCCAGCCATTGCAGCCCAGATTCCCGCCAGAGCAGAGGACATGATTCCACAGCAACTGTCCAACTCGCTTTGGGCATCAGCGCAGCTCAAGGATGTTGCGCCTGACGTTTTGGAAGCAGTGCCGGCCATTGTGGTCCAGATCCCCGACAAAGCATTCGACATGATTCCACAACATTTGTCCAATTGCCTGTGGGCAGCTGCGCGCCTCAAGGATACAACGCCGAAGGTGTTGGAAATCTTGCCCGCCATCACGGGGGAAATCCTGTTGAAGATCAACGACATGGACCCTCAAGGGTTGGCAAACAGCCTGGAGGCCCTAGTCCTTCTTCGTGATTCAGTCCCTGGAGTCAATCGTTTTCTGGCAGCTGGGGGCAAAATTGATGACATCTTGCGGTCTGCAGCGGCGCGTTTGAACATTTTACTTCCAAATCTCGGAAGAAAGGACTTCGGTCTCACAGTGCCTGTTGTAATTTGGGCGTGTGCCAAAGCCGAAGTGTACGACGGTGAATTGTTGGGTTCGGTTGCTCGACGCCTTGGCTCCGGTACCGAACTGTCATCCCTACCGCACTTCAATCTATGTGCCTTGTCCTGGTCATATCAAGTGCTGGACACTGAAGATGACTTCGAGAACTTCAAGACGCTGCTCGGATCAGTGAGCACCAAAAGATTATTTTCTGAGGCGGACGTACGAAGTTGCCAGTTTGGGCGGTCAGGATGGAACCGCGCCTACGTGCCCGATACTTGCGGCAAATCTCGCAGTTTGAGGTTTCAACCCTCTTGGTTGAAATGTGTCGTATGTGTGTTGGCTGGTCCAGTGTTGGTTGCTCTCCTGTTTGCACTTGAAATAATGCATTGGCTGGAGAGTTTTTCAAAACGAGAGTGGCGAGGTGCATTGTACCTGTTTGAGATTGTGAATGCTTGTAGTCTGCCTGCCCTTAGCACCAGTTTTTAAGAGTGCTCCTTTGGATGCCCCTGTGGATTTGAGTGCAAGAGAAGCTGTTGGTTGCTGAGTAGCTTGTCATGACCCACACCGCCCAAACGGTGACTATTAGATGTTGAGTGGATCCACTGCTAAACTGTAGGTAACTCATGGTAACTCAATCTTTTGTATTTTCTCGATTTACTCTCGAACATTGGGCTCTTGTGGGGTGCAGCCACCCTTGCGTGAATTGTTCGACAATGCTTTTGCTCCGCCGACTTTCTACCCAATGCGATGTCATGAAAAACAGTCGCCTTTGCAAATTGAGGAGCTGACCACACAGGACCGCACAACCGGTATGTTGTTTCATAAAGGGGAAACGTGTCGGGTCGGGAAATGCAATAATTACGCTATTGTGGCTGCTGGCACCTGTAGGCCAGGAAATCTGTGGACCGGCTGCGAGCAGCACCATAGTTATTCGCACCAATCCCGACATTTTATGTATTGTTCACAGTGAGTTTCCAGCCTATCAGGTTTTTCAGGTTTTTCACCAATTTTCAATCTATAGCTGACATTAGTTGACCATTTTTCCCTTATGGCCAAGGTCACCAAGGAGACCCCCCCCAGAAGCTTCCCAAAGCCATCCATTCGCCACCCTGTGGCAGGTCCTGGAGGGGCTACTGGGACTTGAGGCCGATAGGATGGTGGGGGTGCTGACATGTGATTTCAAATTTCAGCGCCGGATGGGACTTGCTTGATATGGGAGGTTCATCTATAAGTCTTGGGATGTTACATGGGGTGAAGAAGGTTGGATGGTACTGGCAAGGTATCACAGTTGTTTTTTTTTTTTTTGCCCCAGTGCCAACTTGGAGTTGTCAACTGAGGTTGGAATTCAGTTCAGCTGTCTCAAACCTGGAAATGTCGCAAAGCAAAAACCGACCATGCGTGATGAGTACTTCTATCATCTCAACCGAAGCTGCGGTGGCATTTTCGAGTATCTTTGAGCAAGAGTAAGGCGATTGTAAGGAGATAGTAAGGAGATAGTAAGGAGAATCGCATCAGCTAAGAGAGAAACGAGTGTCACTCAGTGTCAGGGATGTCAAAGGGATATGGCCAAGACCTGTTCCATCTTCTAGTCAAGCCAAAAAAGAAGATCTGTTTTTGACTGATTTCTCATTTAGTCTTTTAACAAAAATATGGATGTTGGTTTTGAATATGGTTAAACCATGTTAAACCCTAGCCTTTCTTACTTTGACCACGGGTCTTGCAAAGTTCTTCCTTAGGATTCGCCACCTCCAGGTGGGACAGCCCGCGGAGCTGCAGTGGAAGATGCAGTTGGCCAGTCCTTTCGGGTGGTGGCGCCTTGGCTCTTGCGTTGGCTCTTGCGTTGGGGAATCCAAAAAAGGCTTTTGAGGGTCGGTGTTGTACTGCTCTTGATTGGTTTTTGTATGTTTTTGAGATCATTTTTTTGATGTTTTTTGGATATGTTGAAGTCGTTCTTGTGAAAACGAATGGTAGTTGGTCAAGATCGAGATGTCTGGTTTGATTTTATGTTCTCCCATGTTTCCGTGTTAAACAGGTGGTTGTTGATCATGGCAAAGGCAAATAGAGATTTGTGGATTGTCTTTCTGCCCGATATGGTGGTCCAGTTCTGGGAAATCTCAAATTGGAATTCTTGATGGAAATTGCCATTGCCACGTTTGATTGCTGGAGGACAGCAGTTTCAAACCCCCAGTTTGGCGTGGTTGATTTCAGATTTCAGGTGACTACTCGCTTTTGTTTCTTTTGTGGGGTTCTTCCACCAGGGGTTCCAGCGGGCTTCCCAAATCAGGGTCCGCCTTGCTGATTCGCTCACCGCGTTGAGGCACTGTCATTTAGAAGCCCTGCGCCCGGATGAGACTGGCACATCAGCGCGGGCCCCCAGTGCAGAATTGCCAATGCTTGGTGTCTAGCAATGTCGCAACAAAATGCATCATCACGTCCACGCACATCCATTCCACAATTTTTGTCCACATTTGATGATTTCAACTTCTTCGCCACCCAACCTGCATGTGGCTGATTTTAGTTTATATTCAACCATTTTTCAAGCAGACCATGCTTGGGATGATAATCCAAATTGATACATAACAAGACTTTTTGATTGGTTTCCATTGGTTTCCCCTTTTCAAAAATGGTTTATTGACCCATCCAGCTGTTCCAGCCCGAAGCCCCCAGCCTAGATGAGTTTTTCGGATCGCCCCAGGCATGGGCCACGGTGATCTTCAAACACTTTTCTCCCAGGTGCCACTGGGGAAATGGGCCACGGTGATTCGGAATGGATGGGGAAAACTTGGGGAACCCGGGAACCAGTTTGTCTTCATTCTCATGTATCTCACGTGGTCAGATTTGTTGAACGTATGCCAATTTAGTTGAGCCACTGATTGGAAGAAAACCATCACAGATGATCCATATTTATCTCTTGATTTCTTGGAGGTGCGAAGGCCCTGGGCAAATGAAATGACCAACCAATTTGACCACCACCACCACCACCACGTAGCCAGCAGGTCGCGCTGGTATCGCTTGCATGTCCATGTGGGGCAACGCGTCGTGAAGCGATGTGACTTCGGAGGATTCACAGGTCAGCTGAAGTGGGGCTGGAGACGGCTGACTTGTCCGTGATGATTGTGCAATATATTGTGTTGACACTTGGTATATAATCAGAGAATCACTCATAATAATTATATAGAATCAATTTTGGAAAGATAGTATGTATTGAATTGTATTGATATGTATTGAATATCTGATGTTGGGTACGTGATGATATACATGATGCCTTCCCTTCAATTCTTCAAAACATTTCAGAACATGCCTCCACAATAGAAAGGCGGGCTGAGACGTGTCAACGAGATGGAGGCCATCGGGCTCGGCATGGCCTGTTAGGGGGGTCTATACCCAACACAAATAAGGGATGATGGGTGCGTGACTTTGATGGTTGGGGGGTAGGGATGAGAGGTAATCAAAAGGGGTGAATTTTCAAAACAGACCTTGGAATCATGAGGACGCACTCTGGACAATAATGCAGGAAATTCACACGGATCATCATACTCACAACGGAGAAGATAGGGACTGAATCACTGTCAAAGCTGAATGAAGTTGTGTAACCAACAATCTTCATGTAGAACGCAACCGTACCTGCGATTCTGGAGTTTGGGGAGGTTCTTGCGATGTATCCGTAGTATCCGTGGCACTATCACTTACTGATGTGATCATCTTTGCACATCTTCGCTCTCTTTCCTTGATGATATCCATGGGTATCTCTCATGTTGATGGGTTTCAGCAGAGTTATGCCCCGTTCTTCATCCCTTTTTTGTTTGGGCAACGTGGCCCCCCAACTGCCCTTGGACCATTAAAGTCTCAACCCATCCAGCGGAGGAGAAACAATGGATGCAGTTCTTCCCACGAAAGGTTTTGGACGTGTAGCTGGCGTGAGGCTTGAGATATGTTGCGACTCACAAATGGATATTGTCATGCCAACAGCGGATTAGTAACCTCCTGGTATTGGTACCAATTTTGGTCGCAGACTATCACTATTTCATGGGAACCTGCTGTACCCAATTTTAATCAATGAGTTTTTAGTAATGCAGGGTTGACGTCAAACCTTGCTTCCGTTGGTTAATCAATCCATTGGTTAATATGAAGAATCACACAGCTCCAATCGGATGAGTCAGTGGGCATAATGGCAGAATGCTCAGCACTAAGTGGGGAGAGTTCCTGCCGTCCCCCAAATCGGGATCATCAACCATGGCAGGTGGGAGATCCCAAAGGATTTGACGGGGTAGACTTTCCAAGGCAAGAAGTTTTGGCAAACCAACATGCTAATGTGCTATTCAGCAATTGGGCTAGATGGGAAATACAAAAAGTCAGAGATTGGAAGCTATATAGAGTCCAATTCTATAAGTTTAGGGAAATTGAATGAGGTTGATAAACTTGAAAGATGAGGTTTGGCAAATTCCAGGATAGATTTTTCATGGCACGGTGTCAATGGCAATTTGATGACTTGAAGTCTTGATTTAAAAACTAATGGGCTCGTCAAACTGGCAATCCGGTCAACCCTTGCTCACGCAAGCAGCTCACTGCGACCTTTGCAATCCCTATCCGGCTAAGTCCGGCGAATACTGGCAAGCAGTGCTGCAGCGGCACATGTTGATAATTTCTTCATGGTTACCTCACCATGTCACCATCGTCACTTCTTCGCAGCCCATTGGTGATGAATCGTAGTTGGGCAGATAAAGTCAGTTGTGAATAAACGGATGAACAACAGGAGAAATATAGAAATGTCAAATGAAAATCATCGCAAATAAAACATAGACTTTGTGGCCGGACCCCAGGAACGATGGTTTCGGGGATCATCCCACTAAGCTGAGCCAGTGTATTTTGTCAAGCATCTATGGCAACTTAATTTCTAATGCTTCTTGTTGAATTTACTGCAGAAATATAAATATAGATATATAATATACGTATGGATAAGGTATAGAACCTAAATACCATACATAAATATACAATATCATGTACTAACCGTAAACCTCCAGGGTTTATTCAGTGGATCTTGGCTTTTTGCTTTTTACCTCCATCCACATGTCGGTCTCGACATTCTCCACGGCTCATTTCATCAATGCCGCTGCAGCATGCGTAGCCATCGGTGAACAGGGAAAAAACCTGGGTTTGCAATACCAGGCTTTCTTAATTCGGGTATGGCTCAAAAACTATATTGCTTACTCTACTCCCAACATGGTTGAATACCTCATACTGAAGGCCCCTTGTTTTACCCAGCAGACTCAGCAGATTCTCAAAAGCAGACAAAATTAATGATGGATGGCTTACATTCATTTTCGTATATAAATTCGTTGCCCCAAAAAGTAGATGATTTGATACCAAGAATTACCAGCCTTATGTCCTTTTTTCCCAGGTGCATGGCCATTCCTTTTCCTTCCCGGCGCCTTCGGATGTTTCCAGCAAGGCTGGAAGAACCATTCGATGGCTGCCGGCTGCTGGTGGCACTTGGCCGGATGGATGTGCGGTTGGATAGAAAACATGGGGATTTCACCAACAGAGATCAGGATTTCACCAGAAAAGATTGGGATCTAAACAGCAAACCTTGGGATTTTGAACCAGCTAAGAGATGTGGATTTAGCCAGCGAATCAGATCAATTTTGAGGGTCATGGAGGTTACTAATTCTATGTCGGCCATGTCTAACCTTTTTTGAGGGTTGGATGTGTAGATTCTAACCGCGACAGTTTGGGATTGCGCACAGACCGTGGCCGCCGAGTGATCCAGTTTTCCGAGATATTTCTCCTGTACGAGATTTGTAGCGCCACGTGGCGTGCAGGTTCAACCCGGCCATGTTTGAGCATTGGGAGTCAAAGAACTATGAGATGGACCATTCATCTGCAGATTTCATGAAATTTCTAGATCATTAAAATCTTGAAGACCTTGAAGTCTTGGATTTTTTTCAATTAATTTTATGCCTGGAAAAGGGATCATACCCCCAAGTTCACGCCCAATTCAGAATCCAAGTGCTATTTTCCAGTCCGCCCAGAGACTTGGTGCTATGGATTCAGAATATCATGCAGGTGCCCACCGTCAACAATTCATTGGGTTGGTTTAGTTTAGAGGAAAAAATTAAGGGGATCCCTTCTTTTAGATGACTCAAAGACTTTGACGGGAAAAAAACCATGGTTCTTTTCTGTATATTTTCTGAAACCGGCCCATCAGCTAAGATCATTGCAAGGTCATTCAACTTTCAATATCTGTTGTTTTGATTTCGAGATCTTCATAGTTTGCCCATGAAACCACCAAATGCCAACGTCGGGTTTTGGATCATGGCAAAATGCCGTGGCAAATCTCTTGGATTCAGATCTTTTTGCAGCCCGAAGATGTCGGGCGTCAGCCAGTGGCGTTCAGTGCTTCGAATCCTCCAGGGGTGGATCATGATGGATCTGGGATTTGAAACTACTGGAGTTACAGTGGTGATGAGTCACCAACAAAAATGGGGTTGTAACGAAAAACGATGGTGGTATAATGGGGGTATATTGGGATATCATGTTGTAATGATATAAAGTGTGGCAAACTATTTGAAAGGTGGGATTCGACCCATCCCCAAATGTATCTAAATAATGAGTCTACCGCGTTAGTGAACCATACCACATGTACCCACTTCTGCAACATTTTTACCTTTTGGGGATATTAACAACCAACCACCCCAAAAGGAACTCATTTTTTGGGCTTGCCACACTACAAGCTACAAGGTTTGCCATGTGTAGTTGGGAGTGTTGAGTTGGTAATTATTTGCAGGTGGCTTCAGAGTTTGGATGAACAAAACCAGCAGGAAGCACACATGGAACGAAAGGATTTGGAGCAGTATGACTCGGTATGATTCTTCAAGAAGAGTAATGCTTGCAAATCCCACGTTCCGGTCCCCTTTGTGCGCCATGTTTCAGCAAGACAGAACAGATGCATTACGTCACCAGAAGTCCAGCTTTCTCAATAGGGTTTGACCATCGATCAACATGGAGGTTTCCTAAGTCATGGGGCTCCCCCCAAATCATCCATTCCGATAGAACTTTCCACTATAAGCATTTCATTTTTGGGTAGCCCCATTTTAGAAAATCCCCAAATCATCTTTGATTTTCCATTCAAAAAACATTACCATGCCTCGATCCTCCCCTCCACTCTGGAGATGAATATGCAGGTGGAAAATAACCTGCGTTACGTGCGGGCAGCAAGTCGACTACAAAGGCGACTTGCGCTCGCAGAACTTTTTGTTCGCAGATGAATCCTGGGTGAGATTTTCCTAGGCAACTCCACTTAGTGGATGTCGATCAACTGATGTAACCACCCTTTTTCGAAGTAATGAAAATCAAACTGTAAAATGACCACTTATAGATCCCCATTGAAATTTCCTTCGATTTTCTGGGTCACTCAAGTTCACCCATTCTTAGTGCTAGAAAGTCCCAACCCAGTCCCATGGGGACCCACTAAATTCCAATGGGGATACTAATAGTGGGTCCTACTGGGCCATTCCTACCCTTTTTCTCAGCGGATGATCTTCCCATAGCGCCGAGTAGGGGCCGAAGATCAACAGTGGTTGGATGATCTACCCTCTGGTTATGGCTAGCAGCACATTGCGATGGAAAATGGTCATTTCTTAAGGAAGAGTAAGTCATCACACATCATCAAACTAAGTGGGCCATGGCTTCCAGTTTGCAAAGCCTGAAGCTACCAGAGGATGGTAAATAAGCAGCTCTTACCATGGCAAGAAGGTCATGTTTTTTCTTGTTCCATTCTTGTTACATTATGTTCCATTGCTTTTTGTTGAATCCCCAGGTGCTTCGATGATTGGAATGAGAACCCGGACATGCACTTACCAACAATTTCGGAACCTGAGAACATGTCCGAATCCCCCCTCATTTGTGAGTCATCCAACACTCCAAATTGGCTTGATTGGATCATCATAAATCCAAAGGTGTTGCATTCCCCAGGGACCACTGCATCCTCTGCTTGGGCCTTGATCCTACAGCTACGGATGGATGCTACGGCGCCGGAAGCAGAAGTGACCGGCAGCCATCAGCAAATCGGCCAGCGCGGCCGTTGAAGGAAAAACGGGGTTGAAGGGCACCGTTCAGTGCTGAAGATGTGCAAATCAGCAAATCTTTGATGTCGACTTTGTTTCCAGGGAGCTTTGCACTCGAGCTTTTTGGTATACAAACATGGTAGTTGGGAACGGAAGAGAGGCAACCACAAGTATGCAATGACACGCAAAGATACATACTTAACGAAAGTTGATATGATCACCTACCCATGTATGTGGCTCGCCTTCAGTCTGTGACTGAACTCTTGGAGAGGGCGATGGAGAGAGAGAGAGAGAGAGAGACCTACCCATGTATGCAGCAAAGTTGCGCATGGTTGAAAGATAATTATACCTTTCCGATCTATTGAGTACTTTCAACCCCAACTGGGATGATCATCAATAGCCACCCAGACGGTTTATCAAGCATTTTATTCATCCCATTTTATTTGATCATTTTGGCCGTTTCATTTACTTTTAGGATTTTTTGGGATGGTTTTGAAAAGCCCAAATCAGCAGGTATGGTGGTGACCCACTGATGCATCCAATGAGCTCTACAGTGCCGCCAGCTGATTACAGACAACACATGGAGCGATGAACCGAAACACATCGGGGATTGACCGCACCAATTGCATAAAGCACCCTGGAGAGATTTGGAGAAAAACCAAAGGTTGGCTCCCGAGTAAACATGGGCCGATAGACCAAGCTAGAGGTTTGGGGCTTGATTCTTGGATCCAGACCCCTGTTTCAAGCTTGAGGTTAACAACTGTTGCAAACCAAAAAGCGAAATACAAATATAAACCATCCCCATCGGTGATGTAAAGCACAGTGGGTTTCCCACATTCCAACCCCAATGAACCCCCTCTTGGCAACATCAAAATCCGCGCTCTCCATGCCGAGAAGCGAGACGCAGGATGTCAGGTGGCAGGGCAGCCCCGTGGCGAACGGAGGGAGCTGTGAAGGGAGCCGGGGGAAAGGGAAAACTACCCTCTGGTAAACTAACATAGCTATTGAAAATAGCCATTTATAGTGGATTTTCCCATTAAAAATGGTGATTTTCCATAGTTATGTTAGTTTACCATAGGGTATCCTTCATTTTCCATGGATGGGTGGGATCCGAATCGTCCCCAAATGCTTTGTTGTATGGTTTATCATTGGGTTTATCATATCCCATGATATAAACATGGGGAGCGCTACGAATGGACCTTCCCAAGCGCATGATGGGTAATGAGGTGTGTGGCCACAATAGGCGCACACAAGAATAGACGCAAAGAACAAGACAACCACATACAACCACTATGTACCACTTAGCCAATGGGTTTTGAATTGTCGGGCGTCAACTCCTCTTGAGACCACTGGCCTGCGACAATCCCCAGGTTTTCCTGAAACAAATGCAGTCGATGTTGGGCGAACCCGAAGCTGTTTGGGATGGCCGAAGTCACATGCGAAACAGGGGCAGGGGGTATGAAACTGTGACGAAGGCACCCCATATTTTTCTTGCACCATGGATAGCAGCCAAAGGGAGGATCCACTTATCTACTAAATTGCAGCCCTTTGATCCACTCATTTAATCATGGCCAATTATCATCCCAATCCTGATGAATTTGATCCCTTGATCCTAATGCTCATTCGATCCACTGATCCAGTTTGGTTTTGCATCACCACCTCGTCCATGCCCATCCTCCTCGCCGGTATGGGCATGGCATTCATGGCATAAGAAGGTTGGATGGAGTTGGGTTGCCCGCAACCCTTGGAGAGTCAGCAACATGCCTTTGTTGCAGGGTAGTTTGGGTATGTTGCATCCAGAACTTTCATGAAATTTCACCTGTTGTTGGGATGAATGACAACATTGACAACATTTTGGGTGGTGTTGTGGCCCAACTTGTCATCATTCTCAATGCTGCAAGTGCGCGGCACAGAACGCATCGATAAACTAATGGGATGGAAGGGGGCTCCCAAGTTGGCACAAAACATCAGAAAACATCAGAAATCCATCCATCCGTTTCTTTTCGGAGCGAAATCCTGATTTTTGTGGATAAATTCCCAATTTTTAGCACCATTGCCATGTCTGTCCGATTTCCGCAGATGTGGCGCGAGTCTTTGCAGCGGAGCTCGGGCCCCGGCGCTGGGGGCGCGCAGGGGGGCCCTGCCGCGCAGCGGAGCGCTGCGGCGCTGTTTGAGCGCGTGAAGCAGTACTATGCCCTAGCGAATGAGGACGACTACCAGAAGAATGGCCAATGGCACCTTGGATATAGCTGGGGCCTGCGATGGAACCTGGCTGGCCTTGGTGAAGGTCAGGAAATTGAAGTGGATGTGGGGTGTATTGTGGTTATTTGTAGTTTGTTTTGTAAGTGGGGAAATTCTTGGGCCAGCTAAGTACTCAATCATCTAAGTTTGGCTGTGCCATGGTTGGTAAGTTTGCCAATTCGTTGTATTATGTGCAATTAGAATCAATTAGATATGTTGTAATCTCAGTTTCTCGCTACTTACTGACTCGGGTTATCTTCCAAGGATGGGGGGGTATAGCGCTTTTGTGATTGGAGAGGTGCAATTGATTCTTGTGAATCTGAAAGCCAGAATTGATCTGGCAAATTGGCTGATCAGCTCTGATCAGGCATCACCCATAAAATCATTTCACCTTAAATCTTGATCACATCTAAATGTTAAGATCATTTAAGTAATATCAAATACAAGAATATATCATCAATTATAGACACACTTAATATCTGCATAGCATCCATCCACTTCCAAGGCAGCTGGACCTCCTCCGCATCGATCTGCAGCTGCTGGAGGCGCACCGGCGCCACGCCGGGCTGCCGGACCTCGAGGCCGACGACGACGCGGACGCCGTGGACGCCGAGGACGTGGAGATGGAGGAGGTGCTGCTGGAGCCGGAGCCAAAGCAGGAGGCGGAACCGGGAGATGGGACCGGATGGGGATGGGTTACCCTCTGGTAAACTAACATAGCTATTGAAAATAGCCATTTTTAGTGGATTTTCCCATTAAAAATGGTGATTTTCCATAGTTATGTTAGTTTACCAGAGGGTATACCTATATCTTCCATTTTTCTGCAATGAAAATGGAGAAAATCGAGAAGATGTGTGGAAATTCCATGACTTAGAGTTACTTAAAGTTACTAATATTACTGTACTTTCCCACAAAACTATGGTGAAATGGGGGATTTATAGATATTTTTTGGGACCATATAGGGGATGTTTTATATTAAGGAGGGTGGGAGTTGGGTGACATTTCAGGAATGGGATCACTGTGGAAGGTGTGTTTTAAACAGTTCGAACTCGGAACGAATGTATGCAAAACTAGATTTAGACAGTGGAACGATTTACATTAAAATGATGGGAGTAAATCTATTGATTATGATTTATAATGTTCAATAGCATTGGGTTGCGCTGGAAATATAGTTTGAACACCTTTTGACACTGGAGGTCTACCCTCTAGTAAACTAACATAGCTATGGAAAATCGCCATTTTTAACGGGAAAATCCACTAAAAATGACAATTTTCAATAGCTATGTTAGTTCACCAGAGGGTATATCAATATCTTGTCTCACATGGGTAATGTGCAATGTCAAGCCTGGATTCGTAAATTGCAGGAGTTTCTCTGAGACTGAAATGGTACGGCCCCAATGATCATAGCTACAATAGCTAGGGTTTAGAGTGAATATATATATATATATATCTATTGATGTTTACTACAGTTGATGAGGTGAGGTGTATATCAACAAACCTAGCAAAACAACCCCCATTAACTGTAGTATACATATAGAATATGTATTGTATAGTATAGTAGCTATACGTATAGAATCTTATAGATATCTATAGATATATATATGGTTATAGTAACAATAAGCAAGCAGCAACCCGGGTGTATGTCACCAGGACATGAACATCCTTGCCTCCCCTCAGGTGAAACGGCCCCTTCCAGCGTCCAAGATGGCAGCGCGCCGGGTCTATCGCCGGTGGCTGGTTGGCACTTGGATCGGTGGGAAGCGGTGGCGACTGGGATGACGTTCGAAGCTAGGATCCTATTTAGGACTAATAATTGGGCCTTCCTTTGGACTATGCTAGAAGGTTGACGAATCCCATCTTAATAGTGGAATGATGGGATAGAACACCTAAATTTTCAGATCGTCCCATTTACTGTAGTATGGGTTCCACATGTATCTTCTATTCTTGTGGATAAATAGAACCCTATCTTATGAGCCATTTGCTAACTTCAGGGTCATCGCTGTTGGATGCACATAAATTTATCGGAGAAAAAATTACACGCAGAGATCGTACAGCATCCAGAATTTTACACAGGGGTTGTAGAACCAAAATGCTCCCCGTGCATGGAACGATCCAAGAGGTCGGTATTCAATGAAGGGCATTCAAGCAAAACCCCCTTGTGACTCTTGTGGACTTCAAAATATGTGGAAAAAAAAGAATCAGTGAAGCCAGTGAAGCTTGTCAGCTTTCCATTGGGTTCTTGCTGGAAAATCCATGAACCCGCCCGTTCCCGCTATCTGGCATACTTGTAGCTAGAGTAGGTGACGGCGTCAGTACTTTCCATTGCTCCCCCATGGGGCAAGCGCCCAGCCAACAGCCAAACAGAAAATCCATGGGAACCTGATCAAGTGTCCGTTGGCTGGCCATACCAAATGTGTAGAAATCGATGTGACTCCATCATGGTTGTCATCAGACAATAATTTCGCTGATTTTACTACAATCCACTGCTAATTATGGTGGATGAAATGAATGAATTGGTCATTTTATGCCGAGGGTCAGTTGAAACATCCAAAATGAAGTTGTTGGGGTGTCAGGGTGTCAGGTTGAGCAACGAAAAAACGGGGGCAAAGAGGAACAAATCCAGCCTCATACAGTAATATTTTGCAGGGCCATTTGAATGGTTTCATGCTCAACATATTTCAATTTCATGCGTGAGAATCATCAAAAACAACCTTTCCAGTTCCAAGTGGTCAGCCACGGCCACACCAAAGAGTGTTTGGCCCCAGTTCAGCCATGACTTCAGACATCCCCAGGCATCTAAGGTTGTTGATTTGTAGCTGCATCCTGCTGTGGATGGCGAGTTGCCAGTGGAGCTTCGTGCAGGGCTGGGCTGGCCATGGATGGAAGACCAGCAGCCAGCATCTGATTCCGAGGTGCGCTCGAAGGCGGAAGTCATCCAAGAAGTCAGGTGCCAAAAAGAAAGAAGCTGCCTCCGTGGTGACAGAAGTCCAAGCGGTCGCCAAAGAAACAGGGAAGAAGAAAGAGAAAGGAACAACTCAACTGGCAAATAAGGCATTGATTAGCGCCTTGAAAGGTCCAGCACTGGCGTTGACGTCAGACTTGAAGAAAGCACAAGTTGCAAAGACGTTGATTGACATTTTGGAGGGTGCAGTTGATGACCCGTTCTTTAGCGGCTTCCACGCGCAAGAAGCCTACTACAAGTTGTCAACCTTCAGCAGGAGGGGGCAGTTGCAGCTGGAGCATTGGAACAACAAGGTGCTTCTTCGGCTACACCATCGTGTACGAGAGATGGTGCTTCAAGGCCATCTAAACGCACTGAATTTGTCCAATGTTTTGTTGAGCATTGCACATTTGTCTCAGCACTTTGGCATTCCTTCTGACCTTGTGGCTGCATTGATCAAGTGTTTGCCCGCCAAGACCGGAAACATGAGTGTACAAAGCCTTTCAAACAGCCTGTGGGCATCTTTTCTGTTGAAGGGTACTGCACCTGGTGCCCTCAGATTGATTCCAGCCATTACCACTCAAATCAACTGGAAAGCTGCCCGCATGGGTCCACAGCATTTGACTCGTTGCCTATCTCTAGCAGCGCAGTTGAAAGATGAAACACCTGCAGTACTGGAGATGGTTTCAGATATCGCTGCTCAGATCAAGGAGACTCACATAGCCAGGGACGTGATTCCACAGCATTTGGATGAGTGCCTAATGGCAGCCGCGCAACTGAAGGATGCTGCACCAGAGGTGCTCCAGATCGTGCCAGCCATTGCCACCCAGATCACTCAGAAAGCAGGGGACATGAAACCACCAGAGTTGTCCAACTGCCTGTGGGCTTCTGTCCAGCTGAAGGATGTTGCACCGGTCGTTTTGGAGGTAGTGCCAGCCATTGCCCTCCAAATCCGGGAAAAGGCAAAGCGCATGACCCCACATCATCTGAGCACATGTCTGGAGGCCACTGCCCAGCTAAAGGATGTTGCACCTGAGATTTTGGAGCTGGTGCCGGCCCTGGTGGCAGAGGTGCCTGCCAAGATGGAAACCATGGACTGCCAAGGGTTGTCTGATAGTAGGCAGGCCCTTGAGCTTCTTCAGGAGGATTTCTTGAGATTTACAGCTGCGCGCTTGATCCCCTTGGTTCCCAAACTCAGAGCTAAACGCTTTGACACTGTGGTGAATGTCGTTTGGTCCTGTGCCAAAGCTCGGGTGTACCCTGGTGAGTTGTTGCATTTGGTTTCTCAGCATCTTGGGTCCCGAGCTACACTGGCATCCTTGGCAGACTTTGGTTTGTGTGCCTTGGCCTGGTCGTACCAAGTCCTTGACAGTGAAGAGGATTTTGCAGATTTTCAGCAGCTGCTGAAGTCCGAAGCTGAGAGGAGAGGACTGAGCGAGGCAGATGTACAGAGTTGTCATCGTGGACACTTGCGATGGAACCATGCCAAGCCATAGAAGAACAGTTGAATGGATGGACAAGAAATACAAGAGTGCATTCCAACAATCATCCGAACCATGATATTTGAGGACCCCGACATTAGCAATGTAATTTGCACCTTCATCATTTGGCAGCTGTTCAAGGCTTTGGTTTATCCTAGAATGTCAGTTTGAGAGCCATCCCAACTTGTAAACTTTGCAGCCTGCTCTATAGCACCTTCTTTGCAGAGTGCTCTGTTCGGACGCACCCGGAGATTTGAGTGCGAGAGCGGTTGTTGCAGAGGGGGAAATGGTGACTTGGACCTTGTTCTACTGGCCTTCCCCAACAGGAGGCCCAAAGCCAAGTAGATCACTTGTCGAAACCTTTGAGCTGATGCTAGGTGTCGGAAGCACGCTGGTCAATGTTTTGGTGGAAAGGATAATGCCTCCATTCACCTTGCGATAGCTGATCCGGTAGCTGTCGCGCGACACCGCTGCTTTCACAGGAAAAGCGTGAGCAGGATGCTTTGCAGCCGGAAACGGCCCTTATAATTTTTCAGTTTACGGACTAACAACTTGCATCGATTCAAAACAAATCAAGATATATAGGTTTCCCCGCTGTGACCACGAGAATCGCTTGGGTGGCTACTCACAAGTCACGTTTCGACAATTCAGCACATTTTCAGCAGTGTGTGTGGAGGAGTTGTGGCGCAAGGGCTTGGAGCCCTTACCCCACAGTTTCCACTACACGTTTTTTCCCCACCAATTTAGTTCTCGCAAAACGTTGAAAGTCGACACTCACAAAATGGGCGCCTACAAAACCATTCTTGTTTCAGGACTTCAAATCCCATTGGTTGGTTTATTGCATATGATTTCAGGTCTTCAACCCTGTTCTTTGCTATTTTGTAGCCAACCCCGCACACACACACACACATTCCATATGGGTTCCCAAAATGAATAGTATAGAGCCACTACAACACCGGGGCATCTAAGATCATCTAAGGTGGCATTTGATATTATAGGAGGAAGTGGTTTTATGTCTTCATCAAACATGGCCTAACCATGCCCCAGCCCTAGGCCTGGAGCCACGCCTCCGGCCTCAACGCTTCTGGGCCGCAGGTTTTCTCCGGCTTTGTGAGTGATTGGAACTTGTTCAGGCATTCACCATACTTCACCACCGTACTTCACCCAGACAATCTTAAAGGGGACTGAGGCTCAATTGGATGAATCGTTCAATGATGTTTAAATTCATTCAGCTGCATTTTTGATATATCACTTTGCCTTTTCTCTTGTTGTTTCAAACGTGCTCCAGCTCAGTGTTTGTCTCTGCAACACCAACAGGATCACATGGACAGTCTTCAGGTGTCCCAATTCCAGCCCCCCTACTTGTCCTTCAATATGTTTGGAAGCCTGTGCATCAATTGGGGTTATTGGAGTCTGGAGGTTTCCGGTCCCGAAGATTGAAGCAAATTAGGACCCTGATTGACGACTGCCTATTTGTCCAGGAGGCATCCCTCCAAAGATGGTCTCATCCAGAGGAAATTTGTGATATCAGATCTATGTCCCCTGGTTTTTGAAACCATTGTCTAAGAACTGTTAAACCACTATGGAACAACCTGGGGCGCATCTTCCCTTCTCACTGCCATTGGGTTTTGATCTGGATGTTCAGGCTTAGATCAACGCCTGCTCCGGCCGCATCGCTCCTGGGCTGCAACCAAGGGCCTTGCAGTCCATGAGGAGGGAAGCTGTAGAAACCAATGGCCATAGCTGTCAAGACATTTTGCACTAAGACAAAACCTGGGTTCTGGATGAATTGTGATGTTGGGCTCACTCAACTGCTGTTTTTTCCTCGTTTTCATTGTCGGTTCTTGACGTGTGCTCCAGCCGTCAGTCTTTGCTGGTCCAAAAAAAGCAGCGGGACCTTGTAGGAAGTTCTCAACTGTCCCAACTCGATGTCCATCAATGGCTTACAGCAGATTTGGATGCCAAAAGTTTATCGTACAATGGCAATTTCCTTGACCTTGACATCATCCAAATGATTTTGTTGTCCAAAACCACCAGTTTTGAGCAAATTCAAGCGATATTGCAAGCTAATTTGCACATTCCTGCAGTAGCTACGCCCCGCCATGACCATGCCAGACATCATGCCCACACGGCCAAAACGCTTCAATCGTGGCTGCCTGGTGCAATTCTGTCTCACGTGGCTGGTGGTGTGCTATTCAGCCATGAGCCAATTGGGCTTTGTGCATGGCCTGAGTTGGCTTGGGCACGGAGCGGCAGTGGGCCAGGTGACAAAGAGCTTCAGTCAGAAAAGGCTGGATGATGCAGGGGAGGCCAACGCAGAAACCGAAGCAAAAAGGTTGACAACACAAATGAAGCACGCCCGATCGGCGCAGGACATGATAGACATTTTGGATAGCGCAGTGGATGGCAACATCTTCAACTTTTTTCACGCATCAGCCGCATACCACAAGCTGGCAACCTTGAAAAGGAGAAGAGGCTTGCGACAAGAGGATTGGGAGAGCCCTGTGCTGCTCAGGCTGCATCTTCGAGTCAAAGACATGGGGTTGCAAGATCAGTTGGAGCCACAGCAGTTAGCGCAACTGTCTGATGGATTCCGAGTCCCAAGCCACCTGGCTGCGTTGGTCAACTCTATACCCACAAAGGTGAAAGGCGTGGTCCCGCAAGCATTGTCAAACTGTCTCTGGGCATGCTTGCAGCTCGCAGATGATGTGCCCCAAGTGTTGCAAATTGTGCCAGCCATCGTGCTGGAGATCCCAGACAAGATCAAAGATATGGTCCCATAGGCATTGTGCAACAGCTTGGATGCCCTTGTTCTGCTTCAAGAGTCAGTGCCCGAAGTCGCTGATTTCCTCATAGATCGTGGCAGCAAAGATGGTATCGTGAGATCTGCAGCCACACATTTGAACACTTTACTTCCAGAACTGACTGGAAAGGACCTCAATGTTGATGTTCCTGCTGTAGTTTGGGCCTGTGCTAAGACTGGTGTGTACCATCCTGAGTTGTTAGCTTCTGTTGCGCAGCGCTTTCGGTCGCGAGCAAAGCTCTGCCGATTGAAAGATTTTGGCCTTTGTGCTTTGTCCTGGTCATACCAAGTACTTGACAGTGAGAATGACTTCATAGATTTTCAGAAGCTGCTGAGGTCAGAAACTCAAAGGAGAGGATTGGGTGAGGGAGATGTAGAGAGTAGCAAGCTTGGATACTTGAAGTGGAATTGTGCAAATGTTTAGCTGGAAACCTCTCACCGCCAGGGCTTCCGTGGATGAAAGTGGTGGAAGGTGTTTTGAAATGGTGAGCGTATACTAGTAGTAATTTTCAAGCAGATACCCTAAATTCATATATCTTCATTTTTTCGGTTGACAGCTCGATGGTGTTGCAAGTGGTTTAGTACAATGAACTGCTCGCTGTTCTCCGCCCTACACTCCTGGCACTTTGAAATCCATTCCAACTTTTGAGTCTCTCTATCTCGCAGCCTCTGCGTCCCCTTTCCAGCACCATCTTTGCAGAGTGCTCCTTCTGGAAGCACCGCAGAGATCTGAGTGCGGGAGGGGATGTTGGGTGCAGACAGGAGGTGTTGACACACTCAAAATGATTTTTGCGAATCTTCATGATGTTCGTTCGTGCAGGAGACCGAAAGAAGACAGAAGCTTTTTTGTAGATGGCGGATTCCTTCTTTCCCATTAGGCTGAGATTCCACCCCTAAAGCTGACCACCTCTTGCAACCTTAGCGGATGGCCATTAGACACGGTCAACCCCGTTCAAGTTGGTAGGATGACCATGTTGACCATGTGATTTGTGGCAGCAGTGGCACCATCTGCACCTAACATGCCGCTATGTTTTCCTCGGAATCGGGGCCTTAGCACCGGTGTGCCCTTAGGATGAGATCGACGCCGGTTGCAGCTTCAACGTTGCTGGGTTGCACTGGGCCAAAGCCATTTCGGATTCATCTTCAGGGATTTGCGTGTTGGTACCGTGGCTAGATAGAAAGAACGATAGAATTATTACGCATAGATTTAAAGTCTTTATGATAGCACTGTTACGCCACCATGCCACAACCTTGGGCATTCTTCATCTGTGCCCTCAGGGTTAGATATGCGCCTGCTTCAGCCTCATCGCTACTTGGCTGCAACCAGGGCCTGGCCGCTCATGGCCATCCAGAGGGACCAAGGGTTGGTCTAGACTCAACTGTAGTTTCTGTTCCGTGCTAGCGCCCAGTGTTGATTGCATTTAATTGCCAGTTTGCCCTTTTGGGTGCCATCATGGGAGGGGACCTGTCGATATTGTCTTTTTGTGGTGCGAAAACCACTTCACTTGTCAGCGCTTGCTCTCAAAACGCAGCGAGATGATGCCAAACACTTTCAATCATCCTGACTTGATGCCTCCAGTGACTTGTGGAAGCTAAAGGCAAAGAGATTCGTAGATTAGTGACTTGCCCACTGCAAATCCAAGAAGTTGCCACAACATGATCAAAACAAGTTGCCACAGGCCAATTTTGACTTGATTTTATGATTCCATGGGGGGGGTCTACTCCCCCAGTTTAGGACTATAGAATCTTAGAGTACAGGGTAATTAACGGCTTAATTCACAGGGGGTTATCAAAACAAATCAGAGCCCAAAGATGTCCTCGCCAAGTTTGAGCGCAACCCAGGTGAAACAAATTGTGGCAGCCAAGTCCCCAAAAACTCCGAGAGTCAGCTTCTCCCAGCCATGGTCAGGCGGCTGAGTGGCAGCCTCGTAGTGACTGTAGTGCTTTGCGTGGGGGAGTTGTGCCTGTTGTGGCGCCACTTGAGCTTCGTGCAGGCTGTGTCTTGGGGGCACAGAGCCACCAAGGGCCAGGTGACAGAGAGGTTTGGTCAACGTCGCCTGGCATTCTCCAGGAAGCCAGAGGAAGATGCCGAAAGCAATGCCGAAGCTGAAGCGAGGAGGTTGATGTCAAGCATCACAAAAGCGCGATCGGCAAAGAAACTGCTTGAGATTTTGGATGGCGCCATCAACGGGGAGACCCTGAACTTCATACATGCAACCGCTGTATACATCCAGCTTGCAACCCTGAAAAAGGAGGGACGCCTGCAATCCAGCGATTGGGATGGCAGGGTGCTTCTGAAACTTCATGCCTGGGTCAAAGACATGGTGCTGGAAGACCAGTTGCCTGCCCGCGAAACGGCCAATGTTCTATGGAGCATGGCGGAGTTGTCTGATCAGTTTAGGATTCCAAGCCAACTCCTGGTAGCTTTGGCCCAGTCTGTGCCCGAGAAGGTTGGAGGAATGGTCCCACAAGCATTGGCTAACTGCCTGTGGGCATGCCTGCAGCTTGAGAATGAAGGGCATGAGGTGTCGCAGATGGTCCCAGCCATCATTCTAGAAGTACCAAGTAGGATTGAAGACATGGACCCCCGAGACTTGTGCAACACTTTGGATGCCCTTATTCTTCTGCAGGAGTCGGTCCCTCGACTCACAGGCAGTGTTGCGGATTACCTGTCAGACAGTGGCAATGAAGATGGTATCGTGTGGTCAGCAGCGGCACACTTGAACACTTTACTTCCAAAACTCACTGGAAACGACCTGACCATTGCGGTGCCCGCTGTGATCTGGGCCTGTGCCAAGGTTAGCGTGCATCACGACGAGTTGTTGGCTTCTGCCGCCCTGCGCCTTGGGTCCCCAACTGCTTTGTCTCGATTGAAAGATTTTGGCCTCTGCGCTTTGTCCTGGGCGTATCAAGTGCTTGACGTAGAGAATGACTTCACAGATTTTCGGATGCTGCTGAAGTCAGAGATTGAGAAGAGAGGATTGAGTGAAGCGGATGTAGAGAGCAGTAGGCTTGGCCATTTGAAGTGGAACAATGCAAATGTTTAGCTGGAAATTTCTAACTGCCAGAGAGGCCAGTGGACACAACACAACATAAGAAGGCAAAAGCCTTTTGATGCTTCGCAGTCTTGCCCCTTACATGCCCCCTCTCAGCACCATCTTTGCAGAGTGCTCCTTCCGCAAGCACCGCCGAGATTTGAGTGCGGGAGTGGCTGTTGGGTGCAGACAGGTGGTGACACACACACACACATAGCACAATCTAATCTACAAGATGCTATGATGCTATCTGCATGTTCTTGCACATGTTGGGCAGGACTTAGGCTCCAAGTATATAGATCTTTACTATTTTTTTCGGATGCCACTTCACCTCTTGAGATGTTGGACTTTCTTGTGCTGGAGTGGCGTTGTGCTTGGAACGCATTGCCGTGACACAAAAATGACAGTGCCAACATTGGCTGGGGTACAGATCTTGGTTTCCATCATCATTGCTCCATGCAGCCCTTGTTTCTTTTCTTCATCCCATCTTGTCCCTGATTTCAGGGATTGGCCAACTATATAGGGAAGTGAGGCGGGCAATTGGAGGTCCAAGATTTAGAGTTGAGGAGCACCATGGATCACCTGCATGGGAATATCCCCCCAATTGGCTCACATACTCTTGGAACTGCGATTTTGGCGATCAGAATCTAAATCCAACATCTCTTTTTCAAAGGCCCTGTCACAGCGACATGACACGGAACATGATGGTTTCTCCATGACCAAGGGGTGTTCGCAGGAGTTTTGGTTCCTACTTGTATTCCATTTAACCTGTGATGTTCGGATGTTGGTTGTATCTCTTCATCCCCGCATGTTGTAGTTTAGGCCTGATTTTTTGTTGATAGTTTTGGTTGATTGGCGGCCTTCAAGTTTGATAAATTAAAAAGAAACCGGTAGAACCATGTTGCATGCATTTCGTAGTATTGTATTGGACCATTGGAGGAAACATTTTAGTTTTTAGACCCTGAATGGTCGTGGGAGACACTCTTCCTGGCTTGTCAATGCTAATTTTGTCCAAGGGGTGTCCTTGCATCCTGTTCCCAAGCGTATCCCACTGCGACCTCAGGATCAGATCGGGCCCTGCTCTTGCAGCCCCATCGCTCCTCGGCCGCACCAATGCACTTGTGATGGGAACGAAATGATATTGCCTGGGTGCACCATACCTTGGGTTTGGTGGTGCAGTGAAACCGGGATACTCACTGAAATAATGTTGCTGCAATAGCTTGAAGGGCACAGGATCATCCAGACTCCAGACAATCTGTTTTGGGGCCGCCCTATAGATGCCGACATATGCCGACTACTTTTTATTTGCGGTGAACTTGGAGCTGCTGTTGACCGCCCCTCACGGCTCAGCAGGATCACGCATACAGCAAGTTCTCATCTATACTCTAATTTGATATCCCTACAACATGAAGCTTCCAGGATTCCAGGTCAAACATGGCCGCTGACAATGAATGAATGCAAAGGCAATTCGGATAGATTTTCCTTTTTTTGGGGGGGAGGGAAAAACCAAAAGAAATACTTCCACGTGATGAAAACAGATCTGTTGTCACAAATCAGGGCCAGCGCAATTCCAAACTCTATTGCGTAGTAGATCGCAGCCATGACCAGGCCACCCATGCGTTTCAGTCGGGGTTGCCTTCCAATGCCTTGCTTGGTGCTGTGCCTGGCATGGCTGGTGGCGTTGGATCAGCTGCGGCAGTTCAGCTTCGTTCAAGGTGCGACTGGGTACCAAGCCACCAAGATCCGGGGCAGCTTGAGGTCCAACCAACAAGGGCAGAAAGAGGCAGATCCTGAAGTGGAGGCAAGGAGGTTGACATCAAGAATCAAGAAGGCATATTCAGCTAAGAAGCTGATTGACATTTTGAATGAGGCAGCTGATGAACCCATCTTCGACTTTATCCATGCATCCGCTGCATACACCCAGCTGGTGACCTTGAAAAGGAAGAGGGGCTTGCAACCAAAGGAGTGGGATAGCCAAGTGCTGCGTAGGCTGCATGCCCGGGTCAATGACATGGTGCTGCAGGACCAGCTGCGTGCCCGCCAAACGGCCAATGTGCTGTGGAGCCTTGCGCAGTTGTCTGATCGATTCAGCATTCCGACCCAGCTCCTGGCTGCATTGGTCAAGTCTGTGTCCACAAAGGTGAAGGACATGAATGCACAAGGACTTTCAAACAGCTTGTGGGCATGTGCAAAGCTGAAGGAGATTGTGCCTGACGTTTTCGAGGCAGTACCGGCCATTGTGGCCGACATCCCCAACAGGGCAAAGGACATGGTCCCACAGGCATTGTCCAACTGCATGTGGGCATGTGCAAAGCTCAAGGATGTTGCGCCTGACGTTTTGGAGGCGGTGCCGGCAATTGCGGCTCAGATCCCTTTCAAAGCAATCGGCATGAAACCACAAGAGTTGTCCAACTGCCTCTTTGCAGCTGGGCAGCTCAAGGACGATGACCCCAAGGTGTTGAGGATTGTGCCTGCTATCGTGTCGAAGCTGCCCGCCAAGATCAAGGACATGAACGCCCAAGATTTGTCCAACAACTTCGAAGTTCTTCTCCCACTGCAGGAGTCAGTGCCTGAAGTTGCAAAGTTCTTGCAAGATGATGGCAACGAAGATGGCATGATGAGATCTGCAGCCGCTCGTTTGAACAATCTCCTTCCAAGACTCAGTGGAAATGATTTGATCATCGCTGTGCCTGCTGTGATTTGGGCCTGTGCCACGGTTGGCGTGTCCCATGATCAGCTACTGACTTCTGTCGCCGAACGCTTTGGATCCCAAACCCAACTGTCTCGCTTGAAAGAGTTTGGCCTGTGTGCTTTGTGCTGGTCATATCAAGTGTTTGACAAGGGAGCTGACTTCACAGCATTTCGGGAGCGGCTGAAGTCAGAAACTGAGAGGAGAGATCTAAGTGAGGCAGATGTACAGAGTAGCAGGCTTGGATATTTGAAGTGGAACCGAGCAGATGTTTAGCTGGAAACCCTTGACTGCCAGAAATTTCACAATAGATGCTTGCAAAGCCTTTTGAAATTCAGATAATTATTCGAAGCGAAGATTGCTTGATCTCATTGGTAGATTCGCCAAAACTTTACTGACATCCTGACTTCTTGAAGATATTTCTGGCAGTGGAAGTGAATACTAACTTTTGACCTTCACTCTCTTGCACCCTCCGTGCCCCCTCTCCAGCACCATCTTTGCAGAGTGCTCCTTTTGGACGCACCGCGGGGGTTTGAGTGCAGGAGTGGCTGTTGGGTGCTGACAGGTGACGACAGATGGACATATCATGACATATCCATTTTCGTTCGGGATTCTGTGTGTCAATGTTGGCCTTTGATGAATAGCCTTGCCAAAAATCATCCAAAATCCACAGCAAAGTAAAATTTGGACTCGTGGAACCCCATGGCATTATTTGATGTAATGTAAAACTTATTTTTGGGGATTGAGAGACGTATGATTGTCTGAAGATTGAAGTGCGCTCCAAGCTTCGTTTTAGGAAGGGGGTGACCTTTAAACCGGCCAGGCCAAGAAGAAACAATTGTTGTAACAATAGGCTGATTTTTCGACGTTGGCGTGAACAGCATGTGAACGTAAATAGGCTGGTTGGCCCCAAGTAGACATCTGATGATGTTTCGGTTTTGTTTGAGGCATTTGCCTTGTCTGGTCCTAAATGCTCCTTGCAGCTGCAATCGCGCCAGTGTGGAAAATAGCAGCAGGGCTTTGTGGAGGCTGCCAGAACAATTTTCCCTATTACCACGCAGAAAGCTGGGTCACGTAGCTACATTCACCGCTCTTTTGAAGATATGTTAAAAGGAAACCGCTTTCATCAACTTGGCCTGTTGGCAGATGCTTGGAGTAGGCTGGAACTTATTCAACATCTTCACCTGTATGACCACCAGATGGATTCGGCATTCCAGGGTCGAATAGTGATTTCCACACACTGTTTCGGGTGTTTGGTTTTCTTCGTTTGGTTTGAAGATTAGTCACAGGCATATCTTCAATCTTCTCTTCTGTGTGGAGTTTTTGGCTGTTTCGCCACCTTATGATGTCCCTTTGTTCCCAACGGGTGCAGTTCTCAGGATCAGATCGACGCCTGCTGCTCCAGCCTCATCGCTCCTCGGCTGGAAGGGATGCTCTGGTATGTTCACCCTGTGTGGTGGGAACCCTGAGGTGGCCAGTTATGCCGAAGTTATTTGAGGGACAATTATATACTTTATCCAACCAGCTTCAAGAATCCAACATCATTTTGGTCTGCCTCTCCATGCTATTATCCAGTGCTGGCGGGATATTCGCCTTGTTTGATATTTGGAGCGCTGATTTGTCAGTAGCGTTGAAATGCCGCTGCAGCTATTAGAGGCTGGCTCCAGGGCGCTTAACCCTCTCAACGTGACACGTCTTGAACACGCTGCTTTTGGAGTTAAGGTCTTCATGTCAAAGAGGTTATAGGTACCGCAAACCCAAATGTCGTACCGCGAGTCAAGTGATTGGAGTCATCAAGATGCATTAGTGTTTTTTTTATTTTTCCCGAGAGCGTCTGAGCGAAGGGTTCTTCTAACTGTGAAGGTCTGTCATACATCCTCATATCTTCACATCTTCACATCTTCACATCCTCACATCTTCACATCCTCACATCCTCACATCTTCACATCTTCACATCTTCACATCCTCACATCTTCA
>BGPT01000231.1:157856-196139 GCA_003297045.1 Symbiodinium sp. clade C Y103
GCACGAAACGAGGTTCGAGTGTCAAAAACTGAGGTAAAATTGCGATTCAAGTGTGGCGGATGAACCCTTCACGCACGAAACGAGGTTCGAGTGTCAAAACCTGAGGTAAAATTGCGATTTCAATTTTGCTGGATGAACCTTTCCCGCACGAAACGAGGTTCGAGTGTCAAAAACTGAGGTAAAATTGCTATTTCAATTTTGCTGGATGAACCCTTCCTGCACGAAACGAGGTTCGAGCGTCAAAAACTGAGGTAAAACTGCGATTCAAGGTGTCTGCGGCAACCCTGACGCACGAAACGAGGTTCGAGTGTCAAAAACTGAGGTAAAATTGCGATTTCAAGTGTGGCGGATGAACCCTTCACGCACGAAACGAGGTTCGAGTGTCAAAAACTGAGGTAAAATTGCGATTTCAAGTGTGGCGGATGAACCCTTCACGCACGAAACGAGGTTCGAGTGTCAAAAAACTGGGGTAAAACTGCGATTTCAAGTGTGGCGGATGAACCCTTCACGCACGAAAGGGGGTTCGAGCGTCAAAAACTGAGGTAAAATTGCGATTTCAAGTGTGGCGGATGAACCCTTGACGCACGAAACGAGGTTCGAGCGTCAAAACTTGAGGTAAAATTGCGAGTTCAACTGTGTGTACAAGCATCTGTGTGTAAAATGTCTTGTGTGTCAAAGCGTCTGTGTGTAAAAGCGTCTGTGTATAAAACGGTCTGTGTGTAAAAGCTTGTGTGCGTAAAAGAGCCTGTGTGTAAAAGCGTCTCTGTGTAAAAGGGTCTGTGTGTAAAACATCTGTGTGTAAAAGGGTCTGTGTGTAAAAGCGTCTGTGTGTAAAAGGGTCTGTGTGTAAAACATCTGTGTGTAAAAGGGTCTGTGTGTAAAAGCGTCTGTGTGTAAAAGGGTCTGTGTGTAAAAGCATCTGTGTGTAAAAGCGTCTGTGTGTAAAAGCTTCTGTGTGTAAAAGCGCCTGTGTGTAAAAGCGTCTGTGTGTAAAAGGGTCTGTGTGTAAAAGCGCCTNGTCTGTGTGTAAAAGCTTCTGTGTGTAAAAGCGCCTGTGTGTAAAAGCGTCTGTGTGTAAAAGGGTCTGTGTGTAAAAGCGCCTGTGTGTAAAAGGGTCTGTGTGTAAAAGCTTCTGTGTGCAAAAGCGTCTGTGTGTAAAAGCGTTTGTGTGTAAAAGGGTTTGTGTGTAAAAGGGTCTGTGTGTAAAAGGGTCTCTGTGTAAAAGTGTCTGTGTGTAAAAGGGTCTGTGTGTAAAATTGTTTGTGTGTAAAAGGGTCTGTGTGTAAAATTGTTTGTGTGTAAAAGGGTCTGTGTGTAAAAGCTTCTGTGTGTAAAAGCGTCTCTGTGTAAAAGCGTCTCTGTGTAAAAGGGTCTGTGTGTAAGAGGGTCTGCGTGTAAAAGGGTCTGTGTGTAAAAGCGTCTGTGTGTAAAAGGGTCTGTGTGTAAAAGTGTCTGTGTGTAAAAGGGTCTGCGTGTAAAAGCTTCTGTGTGTNAGGGTCTGCGTGTAAAAGCGTCTGTGTGTAAAAGGGTCTGTGTGTAAAAGCGCCTGTGTGTAAAAGCATCTGTGTGTAAAAGCGTCTGTGTGTAAAAGCGTCTCTGTGTAAAAGCATCTGTGTGTAAAGGCGTCTGTGTGTAAAATTGTTTGTGTGTAAAATGGCCTGTGTGTGAAAGGGTCTGTGTGGAAAGGGTCTGTGTGCAAAAGATTGCAAAAGCGCCTGTGATGTCTTTTTTCTTTCTGTCCACCTTCCCATCTTCACATCATCACCTCTTCACATCTTCACATATTCACATCTTCACCTCATCGCATCCTCACATCTTCAAATGCTCACATCTTCATCTCTTNTCACATATTCACATCTTCACCTCATCGCATCCTCACATCTTCAAATGCTCACATCTTCATCTCTTTACATCACACATCTTCACATCTTCACATACTCCTTAATCTCTTTTTATTTGCGCCTTAATTATTGACATCTTCTTTCTTTGAGACATCTTCTTCTATTTCTCTCTCTATATTTCATGCTATACGATTTTCACAATTACATATCTCACTATACTTCTCTTCGCTCTCGGGCCATCCGTCGTCTAGTTAAAATGTGGCCAAGCAAATTAAGCCCGTTTTGGCAACGAAGTTCCCAACCCTGGCAGTAGGCTACATCCAGCCATAACTGGGTTAGGCATCATGCCCAGGCGACCGAGGCAATACCTTCATGGTTGCTTCCTACTGCGCTGGCTAGTGCGGCTGTGCCTTGTGCTGCTGGTGAGCTGTGAGCTACACCAGTTGAGCTTGGTGCAAGGCATCGGCTGCAGGGTGCAGAATGTCGCCAAGTGCCAGGTAACAGAGAGGTGCCGCCAACAACGCCAAGTGTCAGGGCAGTCGGAAGCAGATGCAAAAGCACAAGCGATGAGATTGACGGTGAGTTTCAAGAAAGCGCAATCAGCAGAGAAACTGATTGAGATTTTGGATAAGGCAGTCGGTGGCCCCATCTTAAATTTCTTCCATGTATCAGCTGCATACCACAAGCTGGCAAAATTGAAAAGGAGGGGCCTTCAACAAACAGACTGGGATAATCCGGTGCTTCTCAGGCTGCATGGCCGGGTTGAAGATATGATCCAGCAAGGGCAGTTCGACGCGCAAGCTTCAGCCAATGTTTTGTGGAGCATTGCGCAGTTGTCTGATCGGTTCAGCATTCCGACCCAGCTCCTGGCAGCCTTGGTCAACTTTTTGCCTACCAAGGCGAAAGGCATGATCCCACAAGCCTTGTCAAACTGCCTGTGGGCATGCGCAAAGCTAAAGGATGTGGCGCCTGATGTTTTGGAGGTGGTGCCTGCCATTGTCACCTATATCCCCAACAAGGCGCAAAGCATGAAACCACAAGAATTGTCCAACAGTCTGTGGGCATCAGCGCGGCTGGAGGATGTTGCGCCTCACGCATTGGAAGCAGTTCCAGCTATTTGCGCCCAGATTCCTGAAAAAGCCAAGGACATGGTCGCGCAAGACTTGGCCAACTGCCTCTTGGCATCTGCCCAGCTCGAGGATCTGGCGCCTGATGTGTTGAAGGTGGTGCTAGCCATTGTGGCAGAGATCCCTGCTAAAGTGAAAGGCATGAACCCCCAAGATCTGTGCAGTTTGCAGGCTTTTTTCCTTCTGAAGGAACCAGTCCCCGAAGTTGAGTGCCTTATCAGGTCTGCAGCCGCGCGTTTGAACGCTCTATTGCCAAGGTTCCCCGGAAATGGCTTCAACCTCCCAGTTCCCGCCGTTGTTTGGTCTTGTGCCAAAGCTGGGGTGTACCATTCTGAGCTGCTGGTTTCAGTTGCCCAAGGCTTCGGGTCCCAAACCAAGCTACACCGGTTGAAAGATTTTGGTCTTTGTGCTCTGTCCTGGTCATATCAGGTGCTTGACCAGGAAGATGACTTCACAGGTTTTAGGAAGCAGTTGAGGTCAGAAACCGAGAGGAGAAAATTGAGTGAGGCAGATGTACAGAGCAGCAAGCACGGATATTTGAAGTGGAATCGTGCAAATGTTTAGCTGGAAACCTTTGACCGCCAGGAATTTCACAATTTAGATTGCAAAATCTTTTGAAATGCAGATATTGAAAGGGAATATTGCTTGATCTCCTGTGTGGGTTTGCCAAAATTATTCCTTTTATTTACTGACCTCCAGACTTCTTGAAGACATTTCTGGCAGTTGAGATCAATCCCAACTTTTGACCTTCACTCTTTGGCACCCTATATGTGCCCCTTCTCCAGCACCATCTTTGCAGAGTGCTCCTTTTGGACGCACCGCAGGGGTTTGAGTGCAGGAGTGGCTGTTGGGTGCTGATAGGTGACGACAGATGGACATATCCATTCTTGTTAGTTCGGGATTTTGTGCGTCAACATTGGCCTTTGACAACATCTAAGTGCAATTTAGACCCCTGCGGCCTCAGACATGCATTCAGCTTTTTAAGGGAATGGGGAAATCTTTTCATATTATTCTATATTGAGTTGAAGATTGAATTAGGCTTCCGGCCTTGGGTTTGAGAGAGGGGCTCAAATGCCAGACTTCAGGACGGAATTTTTGAGAGAACCAAACCCATCTTGATAAAGCGTGTTGTTTATTCAGGGGGTGATGGAGGTTGGCGTGTGTACTTTATTGTGCGGAGTGGGCGGTTGAATAAGCCACCTGTGAACATGCATGGCGCGGCTAGCCTCAAGTAGATGTCTGATGATGTGTTCAGATTGGTTGAGGCATACGCCCTGTGTGGTCCGAGTTCCTCCTTACCGCTGCAATTGCGCCAGTGTGGAAAACGACAGCAAAGCCTGTGGAATCCCCATCCCTTGCCCGAATCCAGGGCATGTAGCTACGGCATTTTGAAGGGGTTCGTAAGGGGCAAAGGGCTTTCCCCCTGGCCACCGTGTGATGCCACGGATTTACGAAAATATATTACATGAGATGCCCCACTCACAACTCACTTGAAGATATCTTGGCTAAGAGGAAGCAACTTTGATCAACTTGGCCTGTGTGCAAATGTTGGTAGTACTCGTAGGTTGGAACTATGTAGCAGTCATGACAGTATGGCCACTAGATGATTGTTTCTGGGCATTCCAGTGGAATAGTGATGAATCATGATAAAATGTTATCAAATGTCAAGTTTTTGGTTTTCCGGTTCTGGTTTTGAAATGGCTTGTCGATTCAAAGCCGCTTCCCAACGGCTGCGGTCTCAGGATCAGATCAGCGCCTGCTCCAGCCGCATCGCTCCTTGGTAAACCATGCGGGAGCGACCCATCCGTTGGAGTGGGAATATCTGGAACCGCTGGGTTGCAGGTCATTATGTTATGTTGTGTGACATGACCACTTTACGGGTCTCCATTGTAATGTTTTAGCAAAATCACAGCATGGCTTCGGTGAAACATTTCGCAATATCTTCAGCTTCACTGGGTTTAGCTACAAACATTTTAAGGGTGAAACTTTGGCTTTCCACCTGTCGATTCTACGGGTACAACACTCCCCGGGGTTCCATTACCAACCATAATTGACTCATATTGACTCTGTTTGCTTTCATGTCTAGGGTTGCAAACTTGCTTTTCAAATTTGGGTAGTTCCACCCTCTGCTTGTGGCCCAAGGCCCCGGCCCACGCTGGTCACACCGACCCTTGGCTGCACCTGTGTGGTACTTGCAACTGCTGTTGGGACCATCTGTGGAACCAGCGAAGAGGTACTCACTCGGTGTTTCAAAGTGCATGATAGGGAAACATGGAAAAAACATGTCGCGATCGTTGTTGGATGTTGTTGGATGACTTGCGGTCTGTCGGCGTTTTTGGAGATGAAGGCCCGGCCGCCAGTGTTGGTTCTCTCAAAGCCCAGCAGGATCACAAAGAAGTTGGCAAGTGTCCCAGCCTAACAAGCTTTCAGATGTTCTTACAGATGAAGGTATGGGCCCAGAAAAGTTTGGGGTACTGCAAGATTCAATCCCACCTCTGCACTTAGAGGTAGAGTGCAGCCATGACCATTTCAGGCAGTGTGGCCAGGCAGCCCAGGCCCTTCAGCCGCTGCCTTTGTATGATTTGGCTGCTGCCGTTGTGGTTCCTGTGGCGGATGGTGTCCTATGAGCCGCACCAGTTGCCATTTGTGCAGGGCAATCCTTGGGGTGTTCAGAGTGCTGTCAAGGGCCAGGTGACAGAGAGGTGCCGCCCTAGATGTCAAGCAGTGTCAAGGAAGCAGAAGGCCAAAGCGAAGAAATTGAGATCACAGCTGAACCGCGTGGAGTCGGCCAAGGAGCTGATTGAGATTTTGGATGAGGCCTTGGATGGCCCGATCTTCAACCGTTCAAAGCCTTCAGTCGCATACAGCATGCTGGTCCATTTAAGCAAGAAGAAGGGCCTCATGCCAAAGGATTGGGATAGCCCAGTGATCAGTAGACTGCATGATCGGTTCGAAGCTTTGGCACGGCAAGGCCAGTTGAGTGCAAAGACTTCTGCCCAAGTCCTGCGCAGCTGTGCGCATTTGTCTCATAAGTTTCATGTTCCTACCCCACTCCTCGTTGCGTTGGTCAAGTCTCTACGTGGCAAGATGAGAAGCATCAGCCCGAAACAAGCGTGCAACATTTTGGAGGCGTGCGAAGAGTTTAAAGAACCTGCTCTAGGTCATCTCCTGCTGGACGACTTCAAGCAGATATGTGATCTTTTGAATGGCTGGTCCCAGTTTGCACAGTTGAGAGATGTTCCGCCTGAAGTTCTTGAAATGGTACCTCGCATTGCCTCCAAGATTCCACAGAGAGCGCGCACGGCGCAGGAGTGCATCAGTGGTTTGCAGGCATGTGTGCAGTTCAAGGATCTGGTGCCTCCTGTTCTGGACGTGGTGCCCAAAATTGCCACACAGATTCCTAAAAAAGCACTCACGGTCGAGGTGTTGTTCAGTGGCTTGAAGGCATGTGTTCAGTTCAAGGATCTAGTGCCTGCTGTTCTGCGTGTGGTGCCTGGCATTGCCGGGCAGATCTCCAAGAAAGCGGACACTTCAGAGGAGTTGGTCCGTGGCTTGAAGGCATGTGTTCAGTTGAAGGATCTAGTGCCTCCTGTTCTGGACGTGGTGCCTGATATTGCCGCGCAGATTTCCAAGAAAGCACTCACGGCAAAGGTGTTGGTCAGTGGCTTGAAGGCGTGTGTTCAGTTCAAGGATCTAGTGCCTGCTGTTCTGGACGTGGTGCCTGACATGGCTGCCCAGATCCCCAAAAAAGAGAGCACTGCAGAGGATTTGGCCAGCAGCCTAGAGATAGTTGCACAGTTGAAGGATGTTGCCCCTGCCGTTCTGGACTCGGTGCCTGACATTGCCGCGCAGATCCCCAAGAAAGCGAGCACTGCAGAAGAGTTCGCCAGTGGCTTGCAGGCATGCGTGCGTTTTAAGGATCTGGTGCCTCCTGTTCTGGACGTGGTGCCAGACATTGCCGCGCAGATTCCCAAGAAGGCACTCACTGCGGAGGTGTTGGTCAGTGGCTTGCAAGCATGTGTTCAGTTGAAGGATCTAGTGCCTGCTGTTCTGGACGTGGTGCCTGACATTGTGGCCCAGATCCCCAAAAAAGAAAGCACTGCAGAGGATTTTGCCAGCAGCCTAGAGATAGTTGCACAGTTGAAGGATGTTGCCCCTGCCGTTCTGGACTCGGTGCCTGACATTGCCGCCCAGATCCCCGAAACTTCGAAGTCTTGGATCCCCGGCCCGTTACGAGACTGCCTAGCAGCTCTTGGGCAGTTGCAGGATAGGGTGCCAAATGCAGTGCTGGCGCCAGCCTTGGTTGCAGAGGGTTCGCCGATGAAAAGGATGTCTCTTCAAAGTTTGGCCACCATGGCGAGGGCTTTCCAACTTCTTCAACATGATTTCCTGCGTTGTGCCTCTGCGCATTTGAGTTCTGTGGTTCGGAAAGTTAGACCTCAAAAATTCGATGCTGTGGTGAAGGTGGTTTCATCTTGTACTCAGGCTCGAGTCTACCCTGGTGAGTTGTTGCAGTCAGTTGCGCAGCATCTTGGATCTCCAGCCAAACTAGCGTCCATGACAGGCTTCGGTCTAGTTGCCTTGCTTCGGTCATACGAAGATCTTGATGTCCACGATGACTTCACAGAGTTTCGGGGGCTCTTGCTGTCAGAAACTTCAAGGAGAGGATTAAGTGAGGCAGATGTATAAAGGTGCTGGCACGAAAGCATGGGAGTTCCTCCAAGCATTGCTTAGTTTTCCAATTGGAGAACTTGAGCATTTTGAGCTTTGCAGTTTCACCTGCTGCGCCCCCCCTCCTAGCACCATCTTCCCAGAGTGCTTTTTCAGGTGCACCAGGGAGATTTGAGTGCAGGAGAGGCTGTCGCGAAAGCAGGGGTCGTGGTCGTATATGCATGTATATGCGTGTTTGTCAAAAGCTTGCTGCGAGAAGCGTGAGCCAAGATATGGGCACATGTACCTGGCAGTGAGGCGACCGACTGTTGCCACAGTGCCCCAGTTTCTTTGTTTTTCACGTGGGCATCCAACGCCACTGTCAGAAATGGAAGGCAATCTTCTTCCAAAAATTGTGGCTTCCCATCAGACATGGCGCGACCTCAGGATGAGATCTGCGCCTTCTGCAGCCTCATCCTCATTGTGCCTTGGCTTTTGGGTGGCGTCTGCTTGGTTGGTTTGGTCAAGCTGTATAGTTTGTCGATTTTTTTGTTGTAGTTTTTGCTTGCTGTTCTTCTCACCAATTGCTGCAACCCTCTCATCAGTTGTGCGATGTGCCTTGTGGTTGTTTGCTGTCCTAAGGCCCTAAGGCATTCTCTGCCGACTTGCTTGTCTCACTGCCGCTAGTTCCCCATGGTCTTGAGCAAACCCTTCATTGTCCCCACATTCTTGGTTATAAGATGTTCTAAGTTATAAGTTGTGTACCTGAACCCGTTTCCCCCCCATGTTCTACAAGTAACATATTCAAGGTCCTGCACATTTGCAAAATTGTGCTCGCAGGAAAAAACGAACACAACATGTTGGAAGTTTTGCTTGCTGTCCAAGTTGGAAGGTTTACACGTCTAAGCAACATCCTCCACATACGTTTGATAGCTGGCCATGCAGCCCCCCGCTGCGCCGGTGCCACCAAGGCTTCCATCCTCCAGCACCCTGATGGCCCGGCGCGGGGTGCGCAGTGGGCCCTACAATGGCGCTGCCAAGGTGCAGGGTGCACCGGCAGCGAAGAATGGAGGCTGTGCTGCAAAGGGGTTGGTGCGGGTTGACTATGGGTTGCCTTTTCTCATTTGCTGGAGAAAGTAAGGAATGTACTTATTGAAGCAATTCGGCAAGTATCAACCATTTGTTTTAACAGAAGAGCATCAGCAGGTATGACTAAGATATACTAAGATTGCAACAAATTGCTGGAAGTGGAACGGAATCCCCAGAGAATGGGATGCGGAGGGACATCCACAATGCATGCATCATTCTAAAAGGGCCTTCATGTCGAAACTTGCACAACGTAAAACCATCATGTCGTTCTATACTTGTGTGCCTGTGTTTTGAAGGTGGCATCCTTGAAGTTTTAACAAATTGAATGCTAGCTTCCCGTTATTTGATGCCCCCAGCATTCCAAACCAACAAACACTAGTACCAACAACCCAAACCACCATTGAACCAATGGTTGAGTTTTTGGCCAACTTCCGCTGCCGGCCTTATCACCTCAGGAACCGCCAAGGCAAAGGCGGCAGGGAAGCTTCCGGCGACTGCGATGGCGGAGTTGGAAAAGATTCAGGATTTCATTGAAACTCGGAATGCATTATGAGTTAGGACTACTGGCTTGACAGGGAGCCATGGCTAAAGACTGTGGAACATGTATCGTGTGTGCAGAGGCGAGATCGATTTTTTGGCTTACAGGATATAAACAGGTTTATGTGTGTGTGCATGATTTCTCTGTCTTGTTTTTTTCATGAAGAATGATTATTTCATAATGAGTGTTTTGAATGAGCAATGACAGCATCACCGCTGCTGTTGCTTACTTTGTACGCGTAGTGTTACAAATAAAGTCTGACTCGTGAAATATCAGGAGCCCCATGTGCACAGGTTGCCGTGTTGTTCGAATCCAAGTACAACCTCACAAGAAAATGCACCCCTTCGCCAAACAACAGGGAAGTAAATTGCAATATGGATTTCATGACATTCATGCTGTTTTTTTTGGGCAGGGGCCTGTGCTCACATGGAACTCCAAAAATGACCCGCTCCCGAAATCCTGCAGCCGAATTGTCATTTTTTTTAACCATGAGAAGTGCTATAATGATATGGGCGCAAAAACCACCAATCTTTAACACACCTGCAACATCATAATGTTTCTTGTTGTTAAACCATCAACTGATGTGTTTCAAGCCTCCATATGTTGGCTTTATCATACCCCGTATTCCTGTTGAAGCAACCCACCGTGTCTTGCAGGATACCTGGGGGTTGGACCCCCCCGACACCAAGCGCTACTTAGCCAAGCTGCCGCCGCAACAACGGCGATGGCTCTTGGAGACGCTTGGCTGACGCCCAATACATGGTGGCTGGCTGGTCGTGATGGTACATCAATGTGGGATACCAACGATAAACTTATTTCAATAGGGAATATGATCATTAACATTGACTTTGATTTGACGTAGGTCTTGGAGGAACCTATTTTCAGACAATCCCACATGATGGGTATAACTTCCCAACACGAGAGATAAAATGAAAAGCATCGGGAAAAATATATAAACCAACAATTTTTTTGAGGGATGGGAAACACATTTATCCCTGGGGATCAACAAGCAACCAAGATTCTGACACTGGGTGATGCAATGGTTTTGGATGGGGGAATTCAACAACAATTTAAGGTGGGCGGTGATACACCAAAGTTGCCAGCAAATGCAGATAGAGGTCTTGAAATATTTGTTCCATCACCCATGGGATGATGATCCGTTTTCGTTTGGGCGGGGTGATGGGTTGAAACCACCAAGTGGCCTGTGGCCATGGATCATCAGTTTCCATTTTTTTTGTGGCCATGAATTCTGGATACAAGAGCCTTTTTTACACAAACCCAAATTGCAAAAGGAACTGCATTGGGCTTTTTGGCTGCCAAAGATGAAATATGGTGGTTCTATAATATGGTTTGACCATGGTTGCATACCCCCAAAAAATTGGATGGCAATTTGTGATTTTGTTTGGGGTCCATCCACCCTCGGATATATAATCTTAGAGAATAAGCACGTGCGGTGCTGTTGAAATACACCTCGCAGATCGTTTCTTGGTTTTACATTACGTTGTCCGAACCGGTGGCTGGGGTTTGGCCGCCACACCTGGTTTTTCTACATCTAGATAGGTCCATGAGGTAGGACCGGTTATGGCATGGATGTAGAGTTGTCATTGTTGCGGGTAAAGAAAAAACAACGTACTCCTTCTTGTCACTGGGCTTGGCTCGCCTTTAGCCTTTGGCTAGACTCCTAGAGATGGCGATGGACAAAAAATATCTTGAGGCAGTGCATGACCGATGTTTACGACGCACGACTTCTGCACGTAGTGGGGCAGAAGAGTTTTCCCAAACTTATGAAAACGGGGCAATGCATGGATCGGGGCAAACCCAAACTCAAAAGATGCTCCATGGGAAGAAACTCGGGGCGGGTGTGGAAGCTTCCAATGCTCCACAGATGTTTCCGCGCATCAATCTATAGATATTATATTCTTTCTTTCCACTGGCTGGTTAAAATAGATAGCAGGATTGATACCCCAATACCATCCCCAACCAATAGGTCAACAATGGGGTTTATGAATTCTTTATGGCTCCTCTATGGTTTGCCAAACTGCTTTCCCCATCAAGATCCATCCCTATCCCCACCGTTCCTTGGCCCAGGACCTACGATGGCAGTGAGCCCTTGGAGGACTTCCTGAGGGATGGCCCTTCCAACGAAACATCGCCAGCACCTGCCGTAGCAACTGCCGTAGCCGCGGGGCCGAGGGAGGAGCCCGGTGAGCTGATCAAAAACATGTTGCAATGACTTGGAGAACCCTGGTGTGGGAGATTAAACAGCATGATGATGTTTGATTTTGAAATCCCAGATGACTTGACAAACATTATCCTCTTTTTTTTCCACATGATGCCGAATATTATATCATTTTCCCAATGGATGAGGTTGGAATTTGTTGGAAACCTTAAATTTCCTTCTTATTTCCATATGATCGCCAGAAATCCTTGCTATGTTGGAGGACATTTGGAAACCAGATTAAAATGACAATATGAAATGACAGAATGAGACGACATCAAAATTAGCAACACCATCAGGTTCATCAATTGTCATAATTTTCCCGAATATGATCCCAACATTTACATTCTTTTTTCTCCATTGGACGATCTTAGAAATCTCAAATGTCCATGAACTTCTCCATATGATCCCAGGATGCCTATGGATCAAAACAGTGCTGAACTGTTAGCGCTGCAAAATATGTCATACGGAGCATGTTTTTCTCAGGGTGTCCAAGAGTAGCCATGAGAAGGGGCCCATGGCATCAGGTCGGAAACAGAGTGAATGCAGGGGGGGAGTGGTTGGCTGCATCTCAATTTTCTTTGGGGTTGGCAAACAAGTTAGTGACTAGGCTAGTGGTTTCCCCAGATAATGGCGAACACCTTGAAACTGGGGACTTGGCAAAGCTGCATATAGCTGTTGGTTTCACATAACACAAACAATTTGGGCATGCATTCTGAACCCCTAGTCAGACATCACTCACATAGCCAAGCTAGATGGCACTGAAATACCAACCACAAAGGCCCAAATCAAAATGAATCAAGTTTGGCAACACAGTTTTTTTTTTTTCTATTTCCCGTGTTCCAACATCGTGTTATCTCATTGAAGCCGGGGTGCCATGGGCCACACATTCTTGGAGTCAATGACGAGTGGCGAGGGAAAAAGGTCCGTTTCCAGGACGTGTTTGCTCAGGTTTGGTTGGCGACGACTTCCATGGTTTCATGTCACGAAATCAGTCGATTGCTTGCGATTGGAGAGTTCCAGAAAAAACCATAGGCCACAGGCTCGGGACTGCTCACAGGTAGCTCAGGCTTTGGTTTACATATCCTTATGACAGAATGATTCATGAATTATTTGACGTGAATAAACCTTTCTAGCATCTTTTCTTTTTATAATTGTTCCGACTGGGGATATTTGGTGGTTTACCCCAGCGAGTACTTGTACTGGTGTGGCAACTTTTTGCAACCCAATGGGTTAGGGGTTAGTCTAGTTGAACAACATGAGAGAGAGTTGAACAACATGATGTTCTAATTCATGATGAATCCACTTACTAGCTGGGGCGAACCACCAATTAACCATACCTTTTCCAAACTTTCCCATGGATTTTCTCATTGGATTGGTTTAAGGGAAAATTGAAACCGGAAACCTCTATATTTCATGGGAAAATCCCATGGGTTTCCGGTTAAAATGTTCCCATCAACCAATCCATGGATTTTCACCACCGATTCTTTCGGAGGTTTCGACTTCTGGCGCCCGCCTTTGGGAGACTTGTCCAGTGAGGAGGGCGAAGGTTTGCGGAGGGGGTGGGATGAAGATTGGGCCACGTGTCATGGTTTGTATTTGATTCTATAAATAGATATGGGCACAACGACAATTTTTGTTCTTGGAGTCTTGGAGTTCAGGTGTTGGTGGTTATTGGTTCACCTTTTTGCTGTGTGATTTTGGGGCATGACTTGATGTTTTCAATCGCATTGGGGTGAGGTCACCCACACTCATCCACACATCTTTTTTTGCTTGGCTTGAAACAAACATCATTCAACATGACAAAACTCCAAGGAATTTTCTGGATTTTGTATTGTGACATACTGCGACCCATTTCCAGATTTGATTCCACATCTCCAGTTTCAGCTTTGCTGGAAACCATGGAGGCGGCATTGCTCCACCAGCAGAGGCAGGTCACGAATGATGGAACATCAGAGATTGTTGAAGCAGAAAGCTGGAAAGTCGTTCCCAAATTTTCGCAGGTTTATAATGGAGTAGATCTTTGAACTTTTTTTTCCTCCAGGGCCACTGCACAAGTGATTGCTGAGATGTGAAAACCAATGCAGTTGGTGGAATTGTGGATGGACCCCCGACAGGAGCAACCATGGGAACATGTTGGCAACCTCGCCATGGCAATCTATGATTGACCATTGATGGGTTCAGCTCCCCATGATGATCAGTGGGGTGGTTGGTAAGTCTTGCGCCCACCATATTGCACCCCGATGACCATGTATATAATATAAGTATGCATAGTATGCATATTGTGAAGTTTGCAAGGTTCCAACGTCACCTGTTTTTACACCGGTACTATACAGTGCCACTCGCCATGCAACCAATTTCATGTAACATTCAGGTGATCCATATTTCTGTCATGACCTAGACTGACCGACAATGACTTTCTGCTAATACCCAAGTGGTTGCCAAGCGTCAACTCAAGTTTCTCCATGACCATGCCAAGTAACATCAAGTTGAGTCATGTTTTGGTTGCTTTGAATCATATCCCTCCCTTGTATGGTTTCCCTCAGTGGTTGTTTTTTGCTTAGATATCCAACGGGTTGGATCGCTGTTGCAGGTGCCAGCCCCGGCCCCTGTCTTTGCACCGCCGCCGCGACGAAGTGACGACACCCAGGGGGTGGCTGGGGATCAGCGGGAGAGAACGGTAGCTGTTATTCTTGACATGATCTTGCATCTGACATAGGCTACCAACAAAGTGGGCTGTGCTGAAACTCATGGATTTCATGTAAATCTATGATATGATGATGAGTTATGGCCGCAAAAATGCACATGTGGTCACTATTGTTGGTCCAGATGCAGCAAGGTTTCATGGAAATGAGCCCTGAAAAGGATGCTTGTGGCGTCGCAGTATGCTTCTCTCCCATTGCTAATCACCCATTGGTACAGTCAGGTGCCCGGTAAAGGTTGACGCTGGTTTAAGAGAAGGAACGTCCTTTCAAATCTGTGCTCCTCTTGGTTGGACCCTGATATTGGGAGAGATATTGCACCCTCCCATAGGACACCATTGCCCCCTTCAAGGACCCTACATGGCTCACATGCCAAGGAGTCAACGAGAGTCCTTTGACCTTTACGTTTGGGCGTCCCAGGATGCATTGTCAGCATCGGTGGAAGTGGTTGGATGGGACAACAGTGTTGAAAGAGTGTCATTGTGTTTCTAGGATGAGATGCTTGAAGTTGGCAAACGCCTACGCGCACTCTTTGCCAAATCCATCCTTTGAAAAGAACAATCGTGATTTGGGTTGAAAAAAGAGATGGTGATCACTGACTAGGATACCCATTGACAGTCTCATCAATTCTCCAAATTGGGTATCAGATGAAACCGTTTCAGTTATCAGTGTGTGGAAGAGTTTTCCAAAAGTGCTCCATGTTTGATCCACTGAAAGCGCGTCTACTGAGTCTACCCAAGGTTGGACCGCTCCGCCCGGCCCGGGCAACTCAGAGTGGACATGACTTCACTATTGGCTTGCAATTGGTTAGTGTCAGTCGCCACAAATTTCCTGAAAGCGTGTCTGAGCGCGAGTGAGAAGGCTAATAGTGAAGGGATGATGAACTAAGTTGAAACATCTATTGAAACGGTAGAGTGCTTCATGCTTTTGAGAGTCGTGTGCTTGTGCTTGTGTAATTGGGGGGGTTGGTTCAGCGACCAATGATGCGTTCCAGCTGCTTGAAGCATCGCTCCCAGCAACTTTGATCTTTCCCCGCTGCAGATGAATTTCTGTTGCTCGAAGTAGCGACTGAATGCACATGTCATTTGTACATGCCTATCCTAACAGGGTATACATAATATGAATTAATATGATATCTTCATTTTTGATAACCCCCAAGTAACCCCTAAATATGGATCAATTACTACTGCAACTGGCAACCCTCGCTTCTCGGGAGTCCTGACACATGGCAAGACAGATGCATATTTTTCAATCCCATGAAAATGATTGCGCCCCTATTGCTCAATCAGGAATGCGAATCCAGGATATTCCAGGATGTTTCGAGAAAATATTGATTTGATTGGAGCCAGCAAATTGGCATTATTGCATATGGCATAGTTGACATGCTCTTCAGCTCATGAGTCATGAGCATTCCACAGTTCGCCATGGATCCAACGATCATTGAAAAACTCGTTTGGAAGTGGAAGGCCGTCAGAGATCTGGCTGTGTATGTTCCGCCGGCAACGGCCGATGAGGAATCTGAAGTCCACAAGAAAGCAGCCGAGCTGTGCGAGAAGGCTGAGGCCATCCGGAAAAAGTCTGGGCAAATTCTACGGCTTTTGGAGGCTCACTGTGGCAACCAATTCGAAAAGAAGCCCATTCCGGTGATGGAGGGCTCGGTATTTGATATTTTCGAAGAGATGCGGTTGTTAGCCATCAGCATGGCAATGCCTGAGGCTTCTGCAGAGTGGATGTTTGCATGCAAACGCATCATCCGTAGCACTTGGAGGGTGGAAGCCGTGGTTTCCATGCGGGTGCTGTCAGGCAAAAATCCCCTTGAAGGAGGTGCGCTCACGCTTCTGAGCCAAGATTCCATAGCAGAAGATGCGCTGGGGGAACAACTTCTACTCGGCACCTTCAACGTGATGAGCCAGGAATCACATCATGAACGCCCCGCTGGCCGCAGAGCCCAGGAGTCAGAGATCACTCAGAAGTTTAAGCAGATTAGGGACATAGCCATTGTGGGCCCTGAGGAAGACGCGGCTGATCTGTGGGACCTTTCAGGATTCATTCGCACTCTTTGCAATGAGATCCTGCAGCTCCTAGATTGTGAGTGCGATGAATGCGAGGAAGTAGAAGACTATGCCAATGAAGGTTCAGTGACCCGAATTTGTCGTGATATCTGGGAGTTGGCCTATGACATGCTGCGCAGCGAAGCTGTGAATGAGTGCATGGTGGTCACGGCTCATGCTGAATGGGTGCAGACTTGCAGCAGGCGCATCATTTGTGCCACAAGGAGAATTGAAGATCTCCTGGGGCCTTGGCGTGCCATGGAATTGCTATCGAGTTCTGATCCTGAAGCAGCATTTTTCTTACCAGATCAGGTGGATGAGGTTGGAACCGTGACCCAGCCAACGGCTCTACCTCGTGCTCCATTTGCTGGCAGCGTCGCCAGTGACACCTGGTCACATTTTGACAGGGAGCCGGCAGGGCTTCCAGAATCTGCTGGGGATGGTGCCGACATCACCTCGCGGCAGAGTTTGGAACACAAGCTGCTTGAGCTCGAGAGTGAGTACCCATCAAAAAGACACCCAGAAATTGCTGCTGTGCTGCATGCCCTTGGGCAGGCCTACAATAAAGCAGGAGATCTCGATCAGGCAAGGCAGCGGTTCGAGGAAGCCTTGCAATTGAACTGCTCCTTCCATGTAAACAAATGCCGCCCTGAGACAGCTGGCCACTTACTTGCTCTTGGCCAAGTACATCTGCAAATGGGAGACATGCCAATGGCAAAACAATATTTGGAAGCGTCCTTGCGTGTAAACAGTTCCCTGTTTCACACAAAAGGGCATCGTGACATGGCTCTTGCCTTGCTGGCACTTGGCCAGGTGTGTTTGCAAGAGCGAGACTTCCAACAAGTCAAAGCCGCTTTGGAAGAGTCATTGCAGATGACCCGGTTGTTGCTCGGGGGCAAAGGTCACCGTGCTGCAGCTGCTGCATTGCTTGCGCCTGGCAAGTTGTACTTGCAAGAGCGACGCTTCAAACAAGCCAAACCCTTTTTGGAAGAGTCATTGCAGATGACCAGGTTTTTGTTTGGCGGCAATGATCACCCTGATGCAGCCGCCGCATTGCTTGCACTTGGCCAGTTGTACTTGCAAGAGCCAGACTTCCAACAAGCCAAACCCCTTTTGGAAGAGTCATTGCAGATGACCAAGTCTTTGTTTGGAGGCAAGGATCACCCTGATGCAGCTGCCGCACTGCTTGCACTTGGCCAGGGGTACTTGCAAGAACGACATTTCAAACAAGCCAAAACCCTTTTGGAAGAGTCATTGCAGATGACCAAGTCTTTGTTTGGAGGCAAGAGTCACCCTGATGCAGCCGCCGCATTGCTTGCACTTGGCCACTTGTACTTAAAAGAGCGAGACTTCCCACACGCCAAACCCGTTTTGGAAGAGTCATCGCAGATGACCAATTCTTTGTTTGGAGACGAGGATCACCCTGATGCAGCTGCCGCATTGCTTGCACTTGGCCAGTTGTGCTTGAAAGAGCGAGATTTCCGACAAACCAAACCCTCTTTGGAAGAGTCATTGCAGATGATCTGGTTTTCGATTAGCAAAGGTTTCCGTGCTAAAATTGCAGCATTGCTTGCCCATGGCCAGTTGTGCTTGCAAGAGCGAAAGTCTCAACAAGCCAAACCCTTTTTGACAGAGTCATTGCAGATGACCAAGTCTATGTTTGGAGGGAAGGATCACCCTGATGCAGCTGCCGCATTGCTTGCACTTGGCCAGCTGTACTTGCAAGAGCGACGCTTCAAACAAGCCAAACCCTTTTTGGAAGAGTCATTGCAGATGACCAGGTCTTTGTTTGGCGGCAATGATCACCCTGATGCAGCCGCCGCATTGCTTGCACTTGGCNAGCCAAACCCTTTTTGGAAGAGTCATTGCAGATGACCAGGTCTTTGTTTGGCGGCAATGATCACCCTGATGCAGCCGCCGCATTGCTTGCACTTGGCCAGTTGTGCTTGAAAGAGCGAGATTTCCAACAAGCCAAACCCTTTTTGGAAGAGTCCTTGCAGATGACCAAGTCTTTCTTTGGAGACGAGGATCACCCTGATGCAGCTGCCGCATTGCTTGCACTTGGCCAGTTGTGCTTGAAAGAGCGAGATTTCCAACAGGCCAGGACCCGTTTGGAAGAGTCATTGCAGATGACCAAGTCTTTGTTTGGAGACGAGGATCACCTTGATGCAGCTGCCGCATTGCTTGCACTTGGCCAGCTCTACTTGCAGGAGCGAGATTTCCAACAAGCCAAACCCTTTTTGGAAGAGTCATTGCAGATGACCAAGTCTTTGTTTGGAGACGAAGATCACCCTGATGCAGCCGCTGCATTGCTTGCACTTGGCCAGCTCTACTTGCAGGAGCGAGATTTCCAACAAGCCAAACCCTTTTTGAAAGAGTCATTGCAGATGACCGAGTCTTTGCTTGGAGACGAGGATCACCCTGATGCAGCTGCCGAAATGCTTGCACTTGTCCAGGGGCACTTGCAGGCTGGAGACTTAACACAAGCAATAGACCTTTTGGAAAAGTCCTTGCAGATGACCCGGTCTTTGATTGGGGGCAAAGGTCACCCTGATGCAGCCGCCGCATTGCTTGCACTTGGCCAGTTGTGCTTGAGAGAGTGGGACTTCCAACAAGCCAAACCTCTTCCAGAAAAGTCATTGCAGATGACCAAGTTTTTGATTGACGAATATCACCCCGATTTTTTGATTGGCGAATTTCACCGTGCAAACGCTGGCACATTGCTTGCGCCTGGCAAGTTGTACTTGCAAGAGCGACTCTTCAAACCCAAACCTGTTTTGGAAGAGTCATTGCAGATGACCAAGTCTTTGTTTGGAGACGAGGATCACCCTGATGCAGCTGCCGCATTGCTTGCACTTGGCCAGTTCTACTTGCAAGAGCGAGATTTCCAACAGGCCAGGACCCTTTTGGAAGAGTCATTGCAGATGACCAAGTCTATGTTTGGAGGGAAGGATCACCCTGATGCAGCTGCCGCATTGCTTGCACTTGGCCAGCTGTACTTGCAAGAGCAACGCTTCAAGCAAGCCAAACCCTTTTTGGAAGAGTCATTGCAGATGACCAGGTCTTTGTTTGGCGGCAATGATCACCCTGATGCAGCCGCCGCATTGCTTGCACTTGGCNAGCCAAACCCTTTTTGGAAGAGTCATTGCAGATGACCAGGTCTTTGTTTGGCGGCAATGATCACCCTGATGCAGCCGCCGCATTGCTTGCACTTGGCCACTTCTACTTGCAGGAGCGAGATTTCCAACAAGCCAAACCCCTTTTTGCAGGGTCATTGCAGATGACCAAGTTCTTGTTCGGAGACAAGTCTAACCCTAGTGTTTCAGATGTCGCATTGTTTGAACTTTGTCAGTTGCTCTTGCAAGAGCGAGACTTCCAGCAAGCCAAACCCATTTTTGAAGAGTCATTGCAGATTACGCAGTCTTTCTTTGGAAGAAAGGATCACCCTGATGCAGCCGCCGAATTGCTTGCACTTGGCCAGCTGTGCTTGAAAGAGCGACGCTTCAAACAAGCTAAACATTTTTTGGAAGAGTCATTGCGGATGACCAAGTCTTTGATTGGAAGCAGGTATCCTCTAGGCAATTTTTTGCAGATGACCTGGTCTTTTCTTGCAGGCAAAAGTCTTCGTGCTAAAATTGCCTCATTGTTTGACTTGCAAGAGGCACTCCTCCTGAGGATGCCCAATTCGTTGTTTGGAGGCAAATGTCACCCTGATGCAGCCGCCGCATTGCTTGCACTTGGCCAGTTGTGCTTGCTAAAGCTAGACTTCCAACAAGCCAAACTTTTTTTGGAAGAGTCTTTGCAGATGACCCCTTTGTGGACTGCAGCATTGCTTGCACCTGACCAGTGGTGCGTGCAAGAGCCACGCTTCAAACACGCCGCCAAGACCCTTTTGGAAAAGTCCTTGCAGATGACCAAGTCTTTCTTTGGAGACGAGGATCACCCTGATGCAGCTGCCGCATTGCTTGCACTTGGCCAGTTGTGCTTGAAAGAGCAAGATTTCCAACAGGCCAGGACCCTTTTGGAAGAGTCATTGCAGATGACCAAGTCTTTGTTTGGAGACGAGGATCACACTGATGCAGCTGCCGCATTGCTTGCACTTGGCCAGTTGTGCTTGAAAGAGCGAGATTTCCAACAAGCCAGGACCCTTTTGGAAGAGTCATTGCAGATGACCAAGTCTTTGTTTGGAGACGAGGATCACCCTGATGCAGCGACTTAATCTCTTTGGTAACAAGTGGATGAAAACAGTCTTGAGATTCTGCTGCTAGGGTTTGGTCATGTGAATGAGTCATTGGACATGATTTGGTCTCGACCTTCTGTTCTGCCAAGCTGCTTTCTGCAGCAGTTAGCTTCATGCTTTGGTGCCAATGCGTGTGTGGATTCTTGGTGCCAGGTTGCCCCTGCTAAGTGGCCAAGGTGACCCTTTGTTGGCGTTGGCCTGGCATGTGCGAAGTGGGTGATGTGGGTGCCGGAGACAGTGGGTGATGTTTCTCATGTGTACTAGCTCCAAGCAAGCCTCTAGGAGTTAGATTTTAAAGCCTAGTGTGCTTCAGCTGGAGTCCTTTTTGTCAATCTAGCTCAAGTGTTTGAAATGTTGATTGTCAAAGTGAAGGGACTATGGGAGAAACAACCGTTGGGTAAACTTGTCAGGCCTGCAATGTTTTGGTTTTTCCCCGCTTATTTTGAAGAAACAGGGGGAGCGATGGAAAGATCAGGCGGTCAGTATAGGGATGCTGGTTGGTTGTCATGTGAAAAATCCATGATCCTGCCATGAGGCAGCAAAGCGCTTGGTAATAATAGACTAGGTGAAAACTCGAAGATTTGACCGTCTGCGCGTGTGTTTTGCACCTTTGCGAAGCCATTGGTTGAAGAATGATGTGCGCTAAACATCGCTAAACATACTTTAAATAAGGGCGCCTGGCTATGGCATATAGCCATAGGTTGTCACGACACCTTAGCCCAGAGGGTCAAGATTCAGGGAGACACATTTGAGGGGCACTGTTCACATTATTCATGGAGCTAGAGCTAAAGGTTGTTTTGCGCGCCAACATTGCCAGAGGCGGTTTTCGGAGGGTAGCTCAAACCGTTCCAGCCATAGAAAAATGTCAACAATAGTAGACAGATCCAGGGGCCCACAGCCGACCCAAAGTCCGCCATGGCAGTGGTGGCGCTGTTTGGCTGAAGCGGCGTTTGGCTTGCAGGAGTTGGTGTTTGAATTCTGGGTGGTGGTCACATTCTGTTTATTAGCCCGTTTTTTTTGCAACAGTATGGATGTATTGCCCGGCTGGTTGATTGAGGTTGGGCCGATTTAACGAACCAATAAGGCATAAGGGCCCAGTGACTTTGGAGTGCCCGATTCCCAAGCCATCCTAATCCCAAACGCGCTTTACAATCATTTGAGGATATTTGAGGTACCAGCCACGTTCCACGTAGGTTGACTAGGATCGCACCTTCCGCCCCCGTCCCGCAGCTTGTACCACCCATCGGGCACGGCGGTGCGCCGCAGCCATGGCGATGCCCATGCAGCAGCCCTACGCCGTGATCCGCACGGTGGGAGCCGCTGCGGTACCGCCAGTGCCACAACCAAGATTTGGTTGGAAGAATTGCCTCAATGTCGTGGGGATTGGTGGTGGCATGTGATGGGTAGCAAGGCGGTTTGTACATTGTCTGAGGCTTTTTAAAGCAACCACTGCGATGCAGAAATTGCCAACTGTTACACAGAAAACCATTGTTATGGTGGTTGTGCATGGTTGTGCCAAGTGAGTTTTTAGTTGCGGATTGGATTGGCATTAATGGGCTCTGCACCCCTGACCCGAGGACGGGAATCTGTTAAATATCCAGCGGCGGCCATTGGCTGCCATATTTCCATATATTTCCATTATTAATTCCGAAACATTGGTCCTTGAACTTCAATCAGTTGTACCATGTCTAAAGATATTTTATTCGTGACTTCTTTTTTTTTGAAACCAAGTACATGCCCATTAACTAAGAAGTTCCGTACACGCTACCGGGTTCAAACTTAGCAAAACAATCCCCACCGAGATGCTTCAGGTGAATCTGCAACAGATTCGGCGACCGCATCCGGGGGAGCATGGAGTGACTTGACCTTGTGTTGTTCAGTCGGCCAGAGATCTTGGAGGGATGTGTTGGTTGGGAACTGCTTGCTTCCCCCGAACGGCTATGCACAGATCCCAACATTGGTGGAAACATGTGGAAAGGGATCTATGAATCTATAAACATGTTAGCATTGGGTTCTACAGTGCCTGTTGCTGTCAGTCATGTCCAAAACAAGATAGTGTAGCCGCAGGCAGCTAACTGTCTTAGTCTTTATCCTACATCTTTTTGACTACATAGCATGGTTTGAATTGGTTTGATACCATATATAGGTGGTGATACCACAGCTTTTGTAAACCCGTCATGTTTTGCGCGAATGTATGGTCCCAATATCACCCATATCGTAAGTATATCTCTTATCAGAATTGTAACCGTTGCTACTCCATGACGCGTGAACATTCGTCACATGAAATATCATGAAATGTATTTTTAACATTGACCGGGAACTACAACAAATCACCACACCTCTACTTTCACCAATTGCCTTGGTTCCCCCCTAAAACGCCAAGGTCATGGAGCAGTCGCCCATCACCACTCCGGGCCGTGCCATGGCCACCGCCCCGGTGATGGCGGCACCGCCGCAGACGCCCGGGAGAAGTGGCAGCAGCGGAGCCATCGGCAGCTACCCGCAGAGAGGACGACCGAGGTTTCAAGGTGAATATTCCATGCCTCCACAATGGTTGGTTAATAGCCAATGGCCAATGGTATCATTTGTTAAAAAATCATCCCAATAATAAAAATATTGAAAATCCCATGATTCCCCATGTAAATCTAGATGGGAATAGTTTTGGTCTGACATTCTTGTGACCTGGGTGAGCACCTGCTGAAGGTGCTTCGGTGCTTGGAAGGTTCTCCATGTCATTTGCATCTGGTTTTTTGATTTATTTTGCTTTTTGCAATCAAGTGCTGGGCAGTAGGTTTAGTAGGTTTGCCATTTTGATTTTCCACCATTCAAGACGGTGCATCCAATAATTGAGAGCAAAAGGAACGATCGCCGCCTCAACTGCACAACACGCGGTAGTGCCAGACTGGAGGTGACTAGTTATTTTTTAATGACCATGCCAGTTCTGACAAGTAACAAGATTTAGGCCCATCAATTAATGACCTTCCTCAACAGCACATGCCATCTAAGTCAAAAACAATAACATGTTCTCCAGCGTTTTGATGTAACAGAGATGGGTTTCCAAGCGCCAGGGCTCATTCCACCCACACGCCCAGCAGCACTGGAGGACGCCACGCGATGCACTCTGGTGGCGCCCTGCCGGGCGCGGAAGCCTCGATGGTTTCGGGCGGCCACAGCGGCGCTTGTCCCAGCGGGCCGCAGACCAACATGGTGAGGACCAACCCGCAGGTCATGCCCGGCGCGCAGCAAAGGATGCCCTCACCGGAGGCGGTGGTTTTGCTGGGGGAATGTCTGGGAAGATTGTGGTGGAAGATGGTTGAAGTATGTTGAAGTGTCTTTTTGTCAGGGTCGATTTTGAGATAATGGGAGGGCACGATGGATGGGAATGGAGTGTATAAAGGTCAGAATGGCTGTGCCTAATTAAGTGAATTTTGCAAAACCAGTTTCTGGGGAGTTTGTGCAAACTGCTGAGCACCCTGTTTCTGGAGCCTTTCCATAGGTGAAATTTGGGATGGAAGCACCTTTAGATTTGGGATGGAGTGTCAAAGACCTCAACGGAAACAGTGTCAAGATTGTAGGGCATGTTGTTGCAAAGAGCCCTCCTTACACCCTCCTTACAGAGGATTACAGAGGGACAAATGAATGCAGTAGACCACAAACATGTTAGAATTTCCTTTCTGTTACTGATACTTTGGTTTGTTAATGTTTGTTGAGCCACAGTGCTTAATGTTTGACATGCCCTCCTGTGTTGGGCACCGCATGGACAAGTACCACTCCCATTCCACCGCTCAATCATTTGCAGTTCTCTATTGTAAAATTTGAGCAAGATGATTGTAATTTGTAAGCCATTCTCTAACAAAATCATTCAACGGTTTTCACCAACATGGACTTCAACTTTCACCAACATGAAATTGGATCATTCGCTGATTGGATAAAATGAGCGTAGACAAACCATTTTCTCCTCGTCCTCCACAGGCCGGGTCCCTGCGTTTGATCACCGGTGGCCAACAAGCCGCGGTGCCGGCCCCAACTACGTTGATTAGCCAGAACCACTTGGCCTACACGGGCTCGACGCCTGTGCGCCTCGGATGAAATGCAGGGCAACACGGGTTTGCACCTTAAAATTGTTGCTGAAAAAGCACGCATTGGGTGGCATCAGTTGAGAAATATAATATGAGAAACATGGAGGTTGTTAGTTGTTAACCTGACATGGGGTTCTTTTGAAGTTCCCCTCATCCAATGCTGGGAGAATTACAGAATTGGTATGATCTTTTATGGGGGTAGTGAGAGGTATTGCCCGGTACAATGCAGAGAAAAGTGGCATGTACACTGTATACATTGCCGGTACTTATGCTTACCTTGAAGTTGTACTTGTTGAATGATATAATGGATGAGACTAACGAATCTTTGAAATTGTTGTAACATTGTACCACGCTGTCAAGTGGCGATGTTTCTCTGTGATGGCTGCTAAGTCACTTGCCTTCTAGAAGGGCAGCAGTTTTTGAGAACACTCAAGGGCATTCCCACTGCAGAGGGGCTCATCCTCCAACCATCCACGTTCAAACAACCCGTCAAGTCGTCAGACTGTCACATGGATAAAATTTGGATATGCACATGGCTATGGCTATTACCCATGACACCCGACTTTAGTACGGCTCATCCTAGCCAACTTCCAAGGAACCCATCACATTTGATGGTAAAACCCCTATGGTTTCCAGTAGTTTTTCCCCCCACTAAGCCCATCATCCAAGGTTGGGTCGCGGTTCCTTTGGCCAAGCAGCGCCCTACCCCGCCCCGGGCGTCCCCGGCGTCCCTGGAGTCCCCGTCGGCGTCCCTGCGCCCCACTCGGCGCGCGGCTGCTGCGGCTCCGGGGGACGGGGTGCGGCGCTCGCGGCGGCCATGGGGCAGGCGGGTGGGGCGGAACCACATCGCCTCTGTGACGCTTGGTGTTGGTGTTGGGTATGGCAACTGGGTGGCCAAGGGGTACGTTTTCTAAAGAATGGAAGGCTAATAATGTGGTGGGTGCACTTTGGTGTGATACGAGAAGTGAATCGGTGGCTATAAGGGTTACTTGCCACCACTGGTTGGAGGATTGAATATATTTTACTGTTATTTCTGATCGATGTTGATGGTGCTGATGATTCCTGTTGGTCAGGGGTGGCAGTGGCAGGTGACTGATCATATGAATTCCTTGGTTGGCTAAGGAATTTCTGCTGAATCAGCTGCATGCGCGAGTGCAACAATCTCAGCCTCTTGATTTTAACGGCTGGGGTTTCATGGATTGTGGCCAAGGGAAGCAGGTGTTTTTGTTGCGTTTTTTCTGTTTGAAAAGTGGGTGACTTTTCAAATGCGAAGAGTTTGACTGAAGATCACTGAAACACTTGTTGGGGTACGGTATATACATCTTTTTCGGATCAGATTATTCAGATTCGCGGTCTGTTTGTTTGGGACTTTGAAGGCATTTGAAGGCCCTTGGTAGGAGCAGAGTGTTTAGATGGCTCCACCACATAGGCCATTCATGGCCATTCACTGGTTTGTGAATGTATCTGGTTTAAGCGATAGCCCTATTATCATATATTGTCCAATTTTGAGGAGTTTACCCCAGTTGGGCAACCCCAACACCATGGGTACTAAGCCATTCGCTTGGTACAGTGCCCAGTGAACCGATGACAACCGATGCCAGCTGAGGCAAGAAAGAGAACAGGAACTTCGGAAGCAGCTAATGGAGCTGAAAGACATGGAAGACGCTGGGCATCTGAAAGTCAGAAGACGTGGGAACCTCCTGATGATTGGGACGGAGTGTTTGGCCGACGAACCGCGGAAGGTAGATATTTTATTTGCCTTTTTGGCATTTCCAAAGCGTACATCATCATGATGATGGTGATGATGATGATGATGATGATGATGATGATGATGATGGTGACGATTTATTCTTGAAACCCTACGGGTTTAAAGAATCTAATTGAAAAAAAAAACAACTTTGGACTTTGATCACTGGGTGCCACGAACATGATCCGGTTTTTCCTCACTTATATATTCTCTCCGCGCAGGAAGTTGCAGTATCTCAGTATCTTCTTATCTTCTTGTCTCCTTGTCTCCTTCACTGCTTATTATCAAGAACTCGCTGGCGTTATCTGGCGTTGACGCATGATTTTGTCATGCTATCATCCACTTACTCATTGGACATGATGAGAAGCGTCAACCCAACCGACCTTGAGTTTCTAGCTTTCGTTTGAACGACCACCCACATGGCTTTCATCTCAATCATCATCCCAGCTGAGGACCTCTTCACTCGAGCGAAGGAGGAGGTGCACCAGGCATTTGGAACTGATGGACAAGTGACCAGCAGTAAGTTGGGTGATTCACCTGGGCCCCAAATTTGGCTGAATTGGCTGCATGGAAAGTTGAGCTGAGCCGTTAAGAATATCTGTGTTGATTGGTTTATACTAGCCGGTTTCTTGCGGATTATGATAACCCATGGTAGAGAAACCTATCAACCACCTAATATAATCAGATGGGATAAGGGTATCTTCCATAGCTCAGCTGAATTTGGTGAAGAGGTGCCATTGCGAAACAGGTTTTCAATCGGATTTCAATTGCTTAAATCATTTTGACCTGTGGCATGTAAAGCAGCAGGTAAAGAGAGTAAATCTCATCTGCGCACAAACCATCAGCACCCTAAACCTCTCCTTGATAGCCTGGACAGGTGTTGCATCGAGCCGATGGCATCGAGGAGACCAAAACTGTCTGACGATTGCGCCTTCCGTTCCAGGGTTTTCAACGGGATTCCCAGCTATATGATCTATATGTAAAGCTTACAAACCACACTATCAAAACTGTTACAGGAGATTTTTATCATTTTTATCCATGCGTTGCTCATCCACTTAAATCCACCAAACAAGTAGAGAACACATGCAAAAAACATCAATGAAACATCATTGTTTTGACATTTCCCCACTAAAGCATATTAAACAATTTCACGTCAACCCCGCCACTCGCCAGGAGGATACCCTGGAACTCAGCTGTCGTCGCCCGACCCCGAAGCCGCCCTTTGTTTGGCAGCCGTCCCAGGAATACGACCCTCGGTCCCAGAGGGAGATTGGGTGATGGCTAGCGGAAGACCACAACGAAATTCCCAAGAGAAAATAAAGATTAGGGCTGTGGAAAATGTGAGTTCTAAAACAAGTTTTGAGAAAAACTGCTTGCAGTGGTTGAAAGGAAGCAGATGCATCTTGAAGAAAACAGAGTGGAAGTTCTGGTCCTTGGATTCGTTCATCATTGCTTACTTCTTGGGTCCTCATGGTTTTGTCCAGGTTTGAACCGTTGCTTGTTTGAGCATCATGCGACCGGTTTCCAGCTGCAAGAAACGTCACATCCTGAGGAAAAGGAGTTCCAGGTTTCCTGGTGGCAGTTTGGAAGCTCCAAGTGCAGATCAACAGCAATCCGTCATCATCCGTCAGTTCCGTGAAGCCACTTCAAATCAGGATGGCATTTGGTGGGCTGTCATGCTTGAATCATGGTCAATATGTGTCTTTTGGGGAACTCAGTGAACACTGCAATTGACTTGGTTATTTGTATCTGTGTGACCGTGTGTGTGTGTGTTTTGTTTATCCCTTTCGAGCTGGTTGCATCCCAATATTTATGGCGATATATTGTGTACGTTTTTTTAAGCATCCAATCTGCCATCATTGGTGCGGCAACATCCTCAGTTTTCCGTTGCTCAAAACCAGTGGTTTTGTTCAAACATGTCCAACCGCACCCCTTTTTGGGGCCTGCCACCTGCTGACCGCCCAGCAAGCCCTGAGGTGACGGGCGAGTGCAACGAAATCGTCACCAAGGTAGGCGACTTTGAAGATCAAGGCAGGATCTGACGGCGGAGAGATCGGCAACTTAGACCCTGACAACTGGAACCAACGCAAAAATTGGGATAATAACAGAAACCTTTGAAATAATTATCCCTTCAAAAAATGGGTTTACACTAGTAGGTTGTTGAGTTGATGCTTCAAAAAATGGCAACCTGAAACCTTGGGCAGTGATGAAACCGGGGGATACCCTGCCAGGTTGGGTCATCCCGGTGGGTGGTTCCTGGCGCCTCATGCGCGGCGGCATCTATCGCTGGACCATTCGCATCGAGCAGAAGTGTGCCTTGGCTCCGGAGGAAATGGATGTCGTGGCTCGTGGTTGGAGAAAGAGCCGGAAACCCCTTAAGTTGGATACCCCACGGAATCCACTTTTTGAGATGGATGAAATATATTGAAATATGAGTTCCGGCAAAGATTCGAACGGGGATTCAATGGCATACTCTTTGGGGATATGATGGGTTTTCGTAGACAAGTGTACTTTCAAGAAGTTGGATGCGGTTGCACGCTGTGACCAGGTTCTGGCCGGCCGCAGCTGCTACTTGGCGGAGCGGGTCTGGCCAGTGAAGGAGCTGGATTGTTTGTTGTTGAAATGAATGGAACTTGGTGGACATGAATGAGAAGTAGATAGAATTGATAGAATATAGATTTGTTCTGTCCGAACTATTCTGAACACAGGCCCCAAGCAAATCCCATGGTTTATCATGATGCTTCCCGTAAAATTACGAGGTTGCGGGGTATCCAGCATTTTTGGACAAATCGCAATTTTGGATCTAGGATGTGCAGAAAAAGATGACTTCGAAGAACTCTGGCACTTTGAACAGCAGAGATGTTGATGCTGCCATGCCAGCTGCTTCACTTGAAACACCAATCACACCACCAGATGCCCAGCTAAAGCAAAAAAATGAGCATGACTTCCTAATTTCCTATTCAATATCCATACATATCCCCTATCACTACCCTTTACATCCATTTACCATCCATCAATATCCATCAATTATCCATCAGAATATATCCGCCAGTATATCCGTCACTGTCAATATTCCCTATCATTACCATTCATTACCCTTTACATCCATTTACTATCCATCAATATCCGTAATATTCCCTATCATTACCCTTCACACCCATTTACGAATCTTATCATACAACTGCTCTAGGTTCAAATCACCATCTGCTGCCCATCCCCTCTCCACCGATCCCAGGCAGTTGGGCATCCACGGCGCCAACCACAACCAGCCCTGGCGCCTGGTCACCACCTCGAGATGTTCCTGGTCGCGGGATGACGAACCGTGGCAAGATCGGCCCAATGGAGATAGGTGGGCGGATACACCACTGGGGTGCTGGGGGGAGGTGGTGGGATGACCCCTCTGGTAATCAAAGGTGGCTGGCTGTCCCATCAAAATGGGAAAACACATTGAAAAAAGGATGATGGCTGGAACTTTAGGGTAACTTTTGACCAAAACTTGGAATGGAAAATCGTGGGTTGACTGTCGATTTGCCTTTGGATTTTGATTGGCAATATGGCACGAGGAGTTCAACCTCGCAAACCCATCGAAGATGACCAGATGCCCTCAGTGCAGGTTGATCGATGAAGGCAGCTTCGTCCATATCGAGGTGGATATGATGCTTGGCGGAGCCACCTGTAGCTGTCTTCATTACAGCCTTACCCTCCCACCACAAGCGGAGTCCCCCTACCTGCTTCCATCATGGCTTTAGGGACGGTTCTATCAGTCTCAAACGGTGTGGTGTTCTGATCCATTCCATCCCCATGAAATTGCATGTAGAGTGTATACTTCTATTTGATGGCATGATATGGCATGACAGTTGACTATTCAGTATTTGAATTTGTCTCCATGATGAAAATGTATCCCCATAAATTATTTGTAGTTAATCTGTCACGATTTAGAAACACTACCCCCCGTAGAATCCCCGCGAACATTGACCCAACCCCCATTTCAGGAGAGGCATCAACTCCACCACGGGGAGCTTCTCATTAGCCATCGACGACGGGCCCTTTGAAGAGTTCTTCGATGACATTCCGCTGAGCTGCTCGGGGCGGAAAGCGAAGTTCTTGGTGGTGGCTACTGGTAACCCTGGGGCCTCAAGTCATAAACCATGGGTTTCTTGGTATCGAATAATCCCATCATCCAGTGCAAATGATAGTCACAAGGGGGGTGCGTTGGTCATCTTACATTATTTTACCTCTTTATCCACCCCTATCCACCCAGTTTCCCAAACTTGTATTTGGGGTGTTGGGAGCCGCTTGTAGTAAGAAAGCCCTGAATAGGCGCTCAACACGAACAGATGCAATAGTGAACTTGGTATTGCTGGGCGAAGTGATTATGAGATAATTAAACATTGCAAAGACATGGTGATAAGGACCCACACTTGGTTCAGGGGGCTGAAACTTGAGGATTTATATAGATTGTGTTGAGACCGCGAAACAATCCACTTCGTTGCATTCCTGTGGCGATTGATAGTAGCAGCCGCAGTCAGTTCCAAAAGATATATACTGTTATATACTTGTTTCACAATGCCAATCCAGAAGTCAATCTGGCTTCACTGTTCGACACCACAAAAGCACTTGTTCACTTCGCTTGGATTTACCATCCCCCCAACTAACATAGACCGCACAAAATATGGGGTTGGAAGACTACTTTCCTCACCTTTTCCTCCAAAAGTTGGCGATTCTGAGAATCTATCTACATTATATCCGCATTTTATCTTCATTTCCCCCAGTGAAATCCCTGTTCTCATGGCGAATTCCCCATGATATCCCCAATGACTTTCACCACACAGATCCCCCGGCCCCAGGTCAGCCGTACTCGCTGATTCCGGTGGTCTCCATGGGCGGCAACCAGTCGCGTGTGCGGCTGTGCCCCAACTACTGAGATGGCGATAGCTATGCAACGGCCACTGGTTGAATTGGAAAATATATATGCGACCGAAAAATCTTGAACATGTCCCAGATAAGTGGAAATTACCCACAATAGACCTGTTACCGGTTGTCTTTTTCACGAGTCATCGAGATATCTTTCAACGCAGTATATAAGCCCGTCGGGTTGATCTTTCAAGTCATCGAGATATCTTTCAACGCAGTATATAAGCCCATCGGGTTGATCTTTCACAAGTCATCGAGATATCTTTCAACGCAGTATACAAGCCCATCGGGTTGATCTTTCACAAGTCATCGAGATATGTTTCAACGCAGTATATAATCCCAACAGTGAAACCGTACACAACTTGTGCGATTTGCTGGTTTTGGGTGGTTTTCCTTTGCCATATCTTGACTTCTGATGCCATATTGGGTTACGCTATGGAATGGTTACCTTCTGGTAATCAAACTATCACCATTGGATAGCTTTCAGATCTCCAGCCACTCGTTGCCTCCACGGCCTGCTGCTGATGTTCCGCCAGCATTGCGTGTCCTGCACCCGGTGGGACCTGAAAAAGGTACCCAACCCGTGGGGCCCGTGGGGCTTGGAAACACAGAAATGGCAATACAGCTGGCTATTTGGGGACTCCAACCATCCAACAAACATGCGATGAGAAACTGTGGACTCACGGGCCATGGCGAGAGAACTGAGTATTTAGGAAAAGATTCGGAGATGCATCCATACCCCAAAGATATGATGATCCCAATTGACCTTCCATAGGATTATTTGCTCCAAAATTTAGAGGCCATAAATTTGGATGTTTCTGTTCAGCACTCATAGAGCCCTGTTGTTGGAAACATCCAGATGATTATGATGATATGATTGTTGCGGTTGAACCATGTTGAACCTATGGCCTACGCTTTGTCTCTTTGTTTCAGTAGGTTCATTCTCCATGTAAATTTGGTGAGGGTGAAACACTGACGCTGCAAAAGCTGCCGATTCCCCGTCATGAATGAACAGATGGCAGCAGCTGTGCAAGCCCTTCGAGACGCGCTGTGCCGATAATGATGTCAATGCTCGAAAGACCCAGCCGGCATCGTGGTGACTCAGCATGGCTCATGACTTCACCAAGCCTCTACATCAATTACCAAAGATGTAAGATTGCTGGAAATGTCATGCTTCTACCATCAATGAAATTTGATTACGACTCTGTTTTGAAGCTTTACTTGAGTACTGAATCATGTGTTTGCAATCCATCTGCCATTTTTCAACTTTCCCACTTTTCCCCGGAGAGCTGGAAAGTTGGACCCCCCGAGATCCAACGCTCGAGCCATGCGGAAGCACCAGCGTTGACGGTGTCACAGCTCAGAGGTACATGGTGCAACCAACGTTTCTGGCCCTGCTTGGATGTGCAAATTCCCGCAACTGGATAAGATCATATAATAGGTATCCATTCAACATCCCCGAAATGGTTGGATATTATCATTTAGTATCCCATATTGCCTTTGCGCATGGCATACAAAGGTGCGTTTGTGGTGAATCCAATAAATATAGTATTTTCAATTGTTGGGTGGGATGTCATCACTTCCAACTGCCTTTCAGCCATGTTTTTTTGGCACTTTGTAAATGGGATGCGCATCCAAGTGGGTTGATAGGAGCCACCCTCCTCCACTGGGCTAGTATCATACTGCAGCGAGGCATCGGTGTTGGAAGCGCCTGAAGTTAGCAGGGGATTCATCGATGGTACACTAACAGGTTGGGATTTACCATGAAAATTGAGGATTTTGTGGGGTTTCTAATGGATGTGAGGGACTTTTAATGGAACAATCAATGTGGTTAATGATTGTCAATGGGTTTAGTTTAGCCTTTGTAAGTTAGCAGTTTGCTGCGGAAAAATGCCAGTTTGATCCATTTTCAAAAGTTAAGTCATTGAATAAAATGGGACATTTTCCATAGCGAACCGTCAAATTACCAAAAGGTGAGTTGTTGTCCAATTTCATCCAATTGTGTCCTACAAGCGAAATGTATGTCAGACATGGGGTTGTCATATCAGTTTCTTGCCGGATGTCATGCAATTCTTTTACATTGGAGATATCTTTCAAGGCAAAGCTCCTGTATTTTCGCCAAGTACTACGCACTGATCGCAAATCAAAGGTTGTGAAGCGAATGTGAGACGCATGATTCCTACATCGGTACCAACCTCCTGCGTCAGTTTTCAGGCGGTTTCAAAAAAAGAGAATAGGACGGAGGGGGATGTGGAGGTGATGTTTCTCAGGCTGGTAACTGTTGGTCAGCTGGTCATCAGTTGGGTGGTTGCAGAAGATCCCGAATTGGCACACCTAAAAAGTGAGACCTCCAAAAGGACGAAGCCAATGTCAACCTTGAACCAACCTGGAAGAAGGAACATCTCATCCCACTTTTTCACTTTTTCTTGTGTTTAGGAAATTGCAAGCTTCCACATGGGTGTGTCTGAAAATGCTATGTGCCCCCAGTCATTTCAATGGGAAAAGCGAGCACCAGGAGATGCGCTTTCCACGGTTGCCGCGGCGGCGAAACAACGTGCTGCGCGTGGCGCAGCGGTGCTTCTCCTATGAGGTTGGGACTTGAATCACATTAGACCTTCCAGGTGCCCATGGAAATGGGTAAAACATCGGAAAAGTGTGGGGAATGATGTTAAAAACCCTATTTGAAGTAATTATCCAAACAAAACATATGTTTCAAGGTACCTTTTTTTGTAGGGTCTAGGTGGTACAAGTCATGAGCCCTCTGATATTCAAGCATGTGGGTGCAAAATCCGAAATTGTGATGGAAACATCGGCTGTAAATCAGGTGATTTCTCACAGCCATGTTTCACTACCAGAGGGTGCCGTGTGTTTGTTCCCTGTGGTTCACTGTTGATCTGGAGGATCGTTGTCTCATGGTTTGTGGTCAAATTTGCTAATGCTGGGGCTCTTCAAGGTCCATAGCTACATGGATGAAAACATGAATCAGTTCAACTTACGCACAACTCGGAATGCAAAGATCCCACCTACATGTGTTTGTTTTCCTTCCTTGGCTGGCAGAGATCGTGCATAGCAGGTAAAATTTGTGCTGATTTTCTCGCCAGGAAAGATCCCTGACTTGGATGATGCGGAAAATTGCATGAAATCATATGAAATCTCTAAACATCAAGGTAAATCAGCATGGTTTCCTCTAGATTTTCCCTGAAAGCAATCTATCGAGAGGAGATGAACAGAGTTTGTTGATCCAAGGTTAGCCATTATTCCTGCCCCCATGGCCCTCAGCCCGGCCATGATGGCAGGACACATTGGCATATCGCTTGTATGGCCCAAAGCCCATGGCCGTTCCTCGCATAAGACGCCAGGTGATGGAACAGGGGACATCCTATTGGAAGGTGCGATATGGCGATACAACCACAAGAATTTTATAGAACTTTGCTTGGAAAATCACATGCCCGTTACAATGCTTTTTGAGGGGGTCCATGTTGGTTTCAACCGTGCACGTGCAAGTGTTGCAAAAACGGAAAGATGCAAAATTGGTTTAGCTCAGGGCTATTGAAGCCATTACATCATATTACATCTACAGGTAGCCATGTGCCAACTTGGTGCGCGCTGGGCCAAATCCCTAATAACAAATCGGGGGTGGATGTTTGCCTTCCACGGCCAGCACGGGGCACTGAAAAGGGGGCAATGGGTACCTTCGTTGCATCAAACATGGCATTGGGATGCCGAGATTGTGGTGCATCCCGTGGTGACGGCGGGCAAGTCCACTTGGGGCTCCTTGGCATCAACCATTGGAGGATGCGAGGTCTGACCGAACTGGGACCGAACTGTTGTTTCGTAAGCCTTTTTTTAAAGGCCAAAAAATGAAATCGTTCCCCAGTTTTGAGGGTTTTTCCCAAGATCAAGCATGTTTGTTTTGTTCCAATCCTTTGATGTTTTTGCTAGTCCATTTGCTTCTGTAGTTCGTTAGAGCTCCATGCACTTCCACTTCAAGTGTCCGCAATCACGGCAGTGTTGCAGAAACAAACGTACCTCAATCCCCTTGAGCCACCCAATCATGTTGACCAGTTGTTTGAATTCATGATTTGGATCCACGGATATGTACTGGTTGACAAATGGAATTTTGTATTGTTGTGCCAAGCAGTCAGTTGGAAAGAACGTCTCTGAATCTTGCGAAGCCGAGGGATGCAGTGGATCATCAACTGTAAGAGCCTGATAAACAATGTTCACATTCTTGGGGGAGTTCAGTGAACTCCGCATCCATAGTTTGATAATGTTTGATACATGTTTCTAGTTTATAAGTTGATATATCCACATATATCCACATTTTTTTCGAAAAAACGGATTTCATCCACATTTCCCCCCCCTTCCGCCAAGCCCAGAGGCAAACCCTGGCCCCAGATCCTCTGGGACGCCGAAGAAGCACTGGGACTGGCGCGCGCCAATCGCTGGGACTTGCTGCCAGGAACTCTTGAACAGTGGAGCAGTGGATGGATTTCCCAAGATGTCCCGATGTTCTATGATTTTCCTATGGATAAATGGTGAAAAATGCCGGTTTTGATGAGGACTATTAGCATTAATTATTGATCATGATTTTGCTACTTATAGGCAAAAATGTGGTGACCCAGTGTTGCATGCTGAGTAGTTGGTATGGTATTTTCGGAGTTTCTTTGAACACCCATTTGCAGGCGCTTGGTGGTTGGTTGCAGTTTTGATGTGTTGTCATAGGTGCTTGCTGGGCTGTGGAGATTTGAGGGTATCTCAGGATACCTAAAGCTTGCCATAAGAGGGTCTGTCTTGAGATTCTCAGACTTGGGGACTTGGAAGTTCAGGGTCAGAACACTCGAAAGCCACAGCACATCCGAGCAGTAGCTCTCATTAGGAACAACCGCTAGGTACAAAAGCTGAAACAACTGCAGGCGCAATTTTCCAGGTTTCATTTTGAATCATTTGATGTATGATGACTTCTAATATCTTATGATGGGATGATATATGTTCATTGAATTTAGTTTCAAATTGACTCTCCTATGATCTGCTGTGTCCTTTTTCTGGTCGCTGAATTTGCTGATCAACGCTCCGGAAGGACCCAACCAAATTCCCAGTGGTGGCTGGGACCATGAGGCCAGGAAATTCACGCTTTGGATCCTAGGCCCGGAAAAAACATTTGACTAACTTTTCCCAAGCTTCAAACATCTTCAAACTCCCTTTCATAACTTGGAAGAATATGTGTTGGCTTCACTTCATGTACCAAATAAAACACCGATTTGTCATGTTCCCCCCCAACAAAAAGATATGAATATATAAGATATGAATATATAAGATCCATTTACTATCACCGCAATCAACATAGACCCCAACTGATACCCAAATGGTAGGATTATGATTGTGATTGGGTTTGCCAGATTAGTTGGGGGGGATGGTAGGTCCACTTGAGCAGTGTTCAATGATAAAGGGTAGTACAATCCCCGAACGAATCATCAACTAACAGGGGTTTGGCAGCCAGTGCTCACTTACCCTCTGGTAATCAAACATGGCGTTCTGGAAAATCCTCCTTTTAGTTCGATTATTTTCCCACTAAAAGATTCATTTTGGTCGAGGTTTTTATGGTAATATCATATTCATTCATTGTTTGACCCGCCAGCCCTGGGGTTCTCCGACGCAACATTGCCTTGACTGAGGTCTTATATAATGACGTGACTGCTCTCTTCGCGTGCATGTTTGCTAGCGACCTTATATGAAAACGCCAGTATTTAGCTCAGGCTCAAACTTCCTCGCAGCGGTCGAGCTGGGTCAGCAAAACGTTTGAGGGTTGGATCACTGCAATGGAACTCCCATGTCTTCCCTGGAATTTGATTCCTGAAACTATGGTGGGGCGATATGTTTCTGTGTTGGTTTGGAGGGGGCCTGAACATGATGTCGGTAGCCTTGCATGATTGGAAGGTGATTTCAGCAGATGAACAGACAGTTGCCTTGGAACGAGATGCATCGTCGGTCTTTGTCATCTTGCCTCAGTCCGGTTTGTCGGATTCTTGTCACGTGTCTGAAGAGTGTGCTGGTCTTGGTGGCACAATGGCAGGTGCTTCTGGGCTTGGTTTCAAACCCTTGGCTGCTTTGGGACAGAGTCCTCTCAGTTCCTCTTTGCTCCGGCTGAATTCTGCTCCCATTGTTCTTCAAGGTGACTTGCAAGACCTCCGCACTCTTGCTCGCTTTCATCTTGCTCATCTCCTGTCACGCTTTGGACTGCTTGCGGGTTTTCCATGTCAGCCATTTAGCACCCTTTGGCACTCCTTGGCCTTTCGATCCTCGCTCTCGGACTTTCTCGTACGTCCTGGTCTTGGCTTGGCTGACTCAAGCTTTGTTCGTTCCTGTTGTTGGAATGTGTGATTGGTGGCTGGCAGAAGCGCTCAAGCACAGCGAACTTGGATGCAGATGCACCGAACTGTTGTGTCGAGCGAGCTTGCCCCCAGAACTTTGGAAAAGCCAAGTTGGATGTGTTTTCGATTTTGTTTGATTTGTCATTGGGTGGTTTGAGGTGCAGGTTGATCGGTGTAGACTTTGCAAGCCACATTTGGGGATCCACCGTCCTGGCTACAGAGTCCCATGGCCCAGAGGTGTGGAGCAGTGTGTCTCTGGGACATTGAGCTTTTTCACCGCGAGCCGGCCTATCAGGTTTGCAAGAGACCTGGCTCGTCAATGGCCGTGATGCCATTTCTTCTTTAGGTCAATCTCCTCTGCCCAATCCGGGCTGAGGAATTGAGTGTAGAGACCGTTCATGGACCCTCTGCAGCGCGGAATATGAAAGCGCCAGTATTTTACTATGCGGATTCGGGTGGGGGGGCAATAACGTTCAACAACATGATGTTGATATGGACGCGCAACGACATGCTACGCTGTGGCACGCTCACGTCCTTGTTCTTCTTCTTCCATGTTACGTCACTTCATGGGAAGTTCGCGTACTGCAGATGATGCTACGCTGTGGCACGCTCACGTCCTTGTTTTTGGTGTCACGTATTCTCGGTACTCGGCAACGGTGCGTGTTTTTGGCCGAGGCATCTTGGTGTGGAGTTGGGGTGGGGTGGGGTGGGGTGGG
>BGPT01000231.1:207353-262233 GCA_003297045.1 Symbiodinium sp. clade C Y103
TGAATTGCTAATCAAGTGAATTGCTAATCAAGTGAATTGCTAATCCCAATTCTATTTGTCCGTAACTCGGAAGATTGCTTCCCAACTTCCTTTGATAATCATATATATATATATATTATTTATTGATGTGTGGAGTTAAGAATTAAACTTGTTTCAGATTCAGCCACACGTACATCGTTGAATATCAGATTCAGTGGAGTTCAGCCAAACAATATTTTTGCTGACGGCACTTTCTAAGCCCCGGGCACAACAGATCATATCTGGTCAGTGGATGCTTGGATGAAGGGCTGGCTCACCACTCCCCAACCTTGTGCTTGCCCAGCCTGCAGCCATCCTGAATCTCCTGTAGGATCTACCTGGTGGCCAGGGGCCAATTTGCAAACTGACTCATTTCCACCAGTTACTGACTCCCATATTACTATTATGATCCCACCATCTACTTACTACCTACCCCTGGATTTGGTCCACTAAAAATTCTACTCCTAGGTATGTGACTTAGCACCTCACAGAATTGGGGGCCTTGCAGCTTGGATGAGCCGATGGCATCCGGTGGCAGCTACAGGTCTTAGAAATTTTCAACCTTCGCGCCAAGACGCCTGCGGCAAAGATCCAGGTGCGCGGCAGGGATGGGTCAATGGTGGGCCAATGGTTGGCCAAAGGGGTCTCTGGCAGGGGGAGAGGGGTCTGGGGGTACAGCTGCATGTGGGTGTCCACAGAAGACTTCTTAAAGAACCCAAATAAAAAAAAATCAAAAGGATCATCCCAGGATGTCAGAAGATAATCTTTATCTCACACTTTCCAGCTGTCCTGCTCCTTTCCTCCTCTCTGGGAATCTTGGGAGAAGTAGTTGCAAAGGATGTTGGTGTGCTTTCATCTCGTTTTGGATCCGGTGAAAACTACATTTTTGCTGAGGTAGGGCAAATCCTCTGAGAAGCCTTGGCCAAAAACATGTTCCAAATTCAGTTACCCAAAACTGCCACATATTCACCCAAGCTTGTGACACTTGTATACCACCTCAGCCATTCCATGCATCTCCGCATCAGGTGGGCTTGGCAAAGCTGGAGTATTTAAAGACCCGGCTGACGTTGAGCAACAAAACACGCTTCAAGGAGTAGATCTGGTGATGTGACTGGGCAGGTGGTATCTGGCTTTGCTGCAGTACAGCTGATGGTTGGTTTACTCTCGTAAATCCACTTGATGTTTGTAAAACAATGATAAACCACCCATTTGGGAATGGTATTTATACCACCTATTTATAGTGAAATTGGGGATGGTTTATCACTGTTTTACCAACATTAATCTCACCCAAGTGTTCGTCTTGGATTGTAAGGTTGATTTCTGTAAAAGCTACCAAGAAAACTAAATGTGCTGTATACTGTAACTGTAGTAGTTAAATGATTGAAACTCGCCCAAGTTGTAAACATACACGACAATGGTGGGTTTACCAGCAAACCAACCACAAAAATGCAGGATTTTGACCCCGGTCCAAAACAACTTCCAGGAGACCATGCAGATGCTGCAGGAAGAGGTGGGTCCCTTCAAAGAGGTGAAGGGCTTCAGGTGCCATGGCCGCACTGTTGCTGGGGCTTCCAACAAAGCCGGGGTGGCCATGGATGATGGGTCAACTTTGAAACCAGTTCATAGAATCATTTCATTCACAAACATATGTTATATGAATATATTTTATAGGAATCACATAAAACATATAGCATACTTTATCACATATAACACGAGACTTCTTTTTTGCATATTACGCTAGGTTTAGCTTTGCCCCCAAGGACTGATGTGGACGTGCAGTACCACTACGAGCTGAAACCTTTCGAGACGGAAAGGGCCTTGATTCGCCAAGCGGAGGCGAGGTTAAAGCGGATGCTGGAGACGGCTCCTCGGCGATAAATCCAACGACCCACTAGGTGTCTCCAACGGTGTTTCAGTGCTCAAGCTCTGGTAAAGCAATGTGGATGGGTAAGTGAATGGGGATAAAGTAAAATAATTAGAATACCATAGAATGCCAACATTCATGGGGATGCCATGTGGTACCATCATAGAAAGGAGGGATGAAGGTTAGTACATGATCGTTGATGGCTGATTACATGAAAGTTGTACTGCTTGCTTTACTGGGGGCAATTAGAATCCATGATGGGAATAATGTGATCTATGTATATACAGTATATCAATATATATGATATATTTTTGTGTATGTATATATATATATGTATATCAAGGGGTCTCAACACTTGAGACAACCGTGGCCTGTGCTCAAAGAATTGGAAACACTTTGTGAATCCATGATCAAGACCCAGGAGAAGAAAAGCCGGAAGCAGCAGCGACAAAATCGCGAAGGGGTGCCGACCATTGGCATCGTGGGCTACACCAATGCAGGCACAAGAGATGCAAGGGGCGAAGACGTTGCAAACTGGATGGATGGAGGATGCAAGTGGAAGTATTGTTGGGTAAATGGCGGCCATATTCCAAGATATCCGAATTGCAAGATTTCACAAGGGGTGAGTTGACCCATTTACCAACCTTCGCAACGTTCCACCCATGGGATGTGCAGGCAAAACGTCGTTGATGAATCGAATCACTCACGCAGGCAGGGGACCGCTGGCTGACGGTGTGTTCGTTGACAAGCTAGCTTAGTTGTTTGAAGGGCCAACTCTGGAGAAAAAATCTGGTGAAGGTTTAAATCTGGTGTATCTTTCTTTACTATTACATCCTTGGTGTATTTGGGAATTGTGTTTGGGCTACATGGAGGGGACGCGTTTGACCAACACAGCTTCACCAAGCAGAATCAACCTGGACCCCTTCCGTAGGGCTGTGGCGTTGCCCATGCTACATGATGTTACAGTTTACCTTTAAACCATCCATCAAACAATCCGTTTTGTCACGAAAATCCACTTGAAACCATGGCGGATTTACCGGATTTACCCCCAAATATCGGCTTCTCCCATGGTTTCCCTATCAGAATCCAGTTGCGCAGCAGGTCTGCGGGAACGCGACCTGATGTTTCAAACCTTGGACACCACCATGCGGAAGGTGAAACTTCCTTCCGGTGGGCGCCTGGGACAGCTGTGTCACTAGTTGGTTGGAAAAAACTGAGGAGATCTTGTTGGACGAAGCTGGAAAAACCTTCTGCCTACTTGTGGCTTACAACAGCTATATATGTTTCTCGCAAAATGGTTGGGGTTGAGGCAACAAAAATATCGGTTCCCTTGGCAGTTGGAGGATCACTTCCCTTGTCCAGCATTGGCAGGGTGAAGTCTGATCAGAGCTGTTGGAACGAAAACCAGGTCCCATTTTTTTGGGAAAAATGCTGGCTGTTGGCCCTTGCCCTTGATGTTTTAGGTATGCAAAGAAGTGTTGAATTAAGGAGATGTAACTTCTTGATGGCTAAAATGAATGCCATGAATGTCTTTCTTAGAGTGCGATTTGAGGCCGATACCACCCGCCATCAGTTTTTCCAAGACTCCACCTTGTTGTTTGGAATCCAACTTACAAACATCTGAAATCATTCCATTTCTCCATATTCCTCCCATTTCACCATCAGTGCCATTGCTAGCCAGCTATCAACCATCGAGGCATGCCATCATCGCGGACAGCATTGGTTTCATCCAACATTTGCCGCACAGCCTCTTCGCCGCCTTCCAATCCACCCTGGAGGAGATCATCCACTGCGACGTGCTGCTGCCTCTTGGGCGAACTGGACCGGGGTGTTGACAAACCCATGGTGGTGAAGCAACGGTTTTTTGGAACACCAAAAATGCTTTAATATTGGTTCAAAGTGGTGATTAGTGGTGTTTTTTGTTTGAAAAGGGCCATTTTGAGGGTTAATATACTAGTATATTTGAATAATCCCCGCCTGTAGTTGTGGATGTTCACTCATCCCTGGATGGATTCGTCCCAGAAAGAAGGAACATCAAAATCCAATGAATTATAGTTTTTTCGTCACATTCGCAACTACAATGGCGATAAATTTGGCTTTTCTCCTTCCTTCTTGGCAGGTTCACACCTAAATGGTGATCAAAAAACCTTGGCGGCCACAGCTCCTGATGAAGGGCTCACAGGGGCTCATGATCTTCAAGAACCACTTGAATCGAAAGATTTTGAGAGATTTGGTGGACTCCCCCTAATGGTTGCAGTATGTTTTCAAAGTATGTTGCAGTATTAAAAACTCTCTGAGGCATGTGCGTGACATTGCGCACCCGCAACGTACCATGCAGAAACTCGGCTACAAACTGGGTCGTTTGGAAATTCTAAGGAATTCGGGCTGGCAAGTTCAATGGGAAAATCGGACAACCTCCGGCATTGCAATCGCAAGATCAACTCCTATAGGTCCTGACCTTTTTGGTGTTGAGCAGCCCCTGCCCGCAAGACCTTCCGTATCCCTCGACGAAGGTCTAGCCTGAGATGGATGTTCTCAACAGCAAACCTGTGTAATATGTATGCCAGAGCATATATATATATAATGTATATATATGTTATATATAATAGGTCATGATATACCATGATCAAACGGGCAAATGAGCTAGGATGGCCTTCAAAAATCTTACTTAATATGTTGTTGGGAATGCCTCTCCAGGGTGACAACGAAAAGCGGTTTTTGGGAAATCAACGGAGTCTCAGCGAAGTGCCAGGAAGGACATTGTGCTGAAGACCTTGCGCAGCGCCGGCATGTCTGAACAAAAGCTGCAGTCTGCAGTGATTGAAGTTGGGAGACCCAGCTGGTACTGGTCATGGGGTGGTGGAAGGGAATGCCGCATTGAACACAGCAGTTGGAGTTTCAAGCCGAGGGGGTTGATCTGAAAGTGTTTGAAGCTTGTGGATCAAGATTCTGAGAGAGATTTTGGGCATGTTTGGGACAAACGGTGTAGGCAAAATTGGATGTGGAATGATGTGGAACTGTCATGTTTGGCTACAAGCGTGTGGCTGACTCAACGCTGTTCAATGCCCCAGCCCCACATGCGGCCGTTGGAGGCAAACTTAAAAGTTGCTTTCCCAAAAGTGACCAAGCGACATTGACATGCAAATTCATTGGGCCATCACTTTTCACACACAGGTGACGAAACATACCATGACCGTGGGAATCACCAATGAAATGGTTTCAATATCCCCTGAGCCATGATGATCCCCATACTGTGTGGAGCCTGTTCCTTTCAGTGGGTGACAACAAATATCATTCTGACCACCCAATTTTTGAGCCACCAGTCCCTGGACAGGCGTTCTTAGTGTCTGCAGCCATGGCCATAGGCGTTTCCGTGCGGCGTTTCAGGCTTGGGATTTGCCTGGTGCAGTCGTGCTTGGCATGGCTGCTGTGTGACACCTTCGCAACATTCGCAGGCTGGAACTGGGTAAGCAGGCCACAGGGCCACCGGGCTGCACAGATAAGAAGGTCCAGTCAGCCAAGGATCGCCGGCCAGGCAGACATAGAGAAGTGGTTGGCAGCAGAGTTGGCATCAGACATTGAGACCGCACAGGAATGGCATCTCATTAGCCTTTTAGACACGAACCTGGACCACTCCCACTTTGATGGTGTCGCCGCCTTAGCTGCATATAGGCAGCTGGTGAACAAGAGCATATACTGGGTACGAGAGGAATATAGCTCAGTGATTCTCAGGCTCCATGACCGGGTGGAAGCTATGGCGCGACACGACCAGTTGGATGAGCAGGTTTTGTCTGACATCTTCTGGAGCATCGCTCAGATTTCTGATCCACTCAAACTTCCGATCCCGTTGCTGAGTACGCTGGTCGAATCCTTGCCTAGCAAGGTGAATGGCATGAGCGCACAAGGACTTTCAAACAGATTGGAAGCATGCGCCAAGCTCAAGGATAGTGTCCCTGGTGTGCTCAAAATAGTGCCAGACATTTCCCTCCAGGTCCCTGAGAAAGCAAAGGACATGGTGCCATCAGCATTGTCTACTTGCCTGTGGGCATATGCGCAGCTCAGGGATGCAGCTCTGCCGTATGATGTACGGACGCCGTTTCAAGCCCTTGCTGTTGAAATCCCAACAAAGCGAAGGACATGAATGAACCGGACCTGACCAAATGTCTTTGGGCCCTTGCGCGGCTCAAAGATGTCTCAAAGAAGCTGGTGCCAGTGATTGCCACCCACATTAATACTGAAGACTTTCGGTTGTATTTCCCAAAATGGATTGAACTGTCAGCTGATCTTCTGTGGGCTGTTGCTGAGTTGAAAGATGTCACTTTTCCAATCCTCAAACCGGAGCTAAAACTGGTAGACCTGGCCTGGGACGTCGGCGTCAGTGCATGGAGACTGAGCCCATCTCAGTTGCGTCGCTGCGTTTGGGCAATTGGGCAGCTGCATGAGGACCTGCATCGGTTTTGTGAGAACGTTGATGGCGGTCAATATTGGGATTGGGCGGAATGGGCGGAATGTGTTGAAGAAAAGGTAACTGGGCGAGACTGGAGTTGCTAAGTTTACCCCAGAGAATGGTGATTTTTTTTTGGCGAAGATCATTTACTGTAAGTCGGGAAGATTGATGCTAGTTGCTGCTAGTTCTCATGACAATCAAACTTGACAGACAATGAAAAATCCACCATGTTTAGATGATTTTCCGCTTTAACCGCCCATTTATAGGGGGTTTCCCCTTGCCATGTTTGATTGCCGGCGGGTAAACCCTTTGGTTTTGGGATGACCGGGGAATGACCTTTGTTTGGACATGTTTGGACAAACCTAGGTGGCTGGCAATGAATCCTTGGCTGCTGACGTGGACCAGTGGCTACGCGCCGTGAAGTGGTTCCAAAAGCAGCCGGAAGTGCTGCGTCAGGACGCGCAGGAGGCGTTGAACGAAGTCTTCGCCGGGAACCTCAAAGCGGATACACTCGAGAAGTTTCAATGGCCTGGCATTTGGAAGTTGTATCTTGGTCCAACATTTAGTGAGTTGCTACTGTCAGACCCTGGCAGCAAAACGGATCTTGCCAGAACTGTAGCCACAGACTTCAACAACAAGATGCTGCCCTACATCTTCTTCGAGGAACCTGCGGGCCCAACTATGATGATAATAGTGTTCCTTTGTGCCAAGCATGGCTTGCGTGACGATGAGTTGTTGACTGCAGTTTCTGAGCATTTCGTGCGCAGCCGTTTTTCATCTCTACCGGATTTTGAGTTGTGCTCACTCAGCTGGGCCTACCAGTCGCTTGCCCAAGATGACTTCAGGGACTTCCAGAAGCTGTTGGCAGAGGAAGTCGCCAAGCGAGGCTTGAGCCAGGCAGATGTGAAGCGTTGCCGCCATGGAGTCTTCTTTTGGAAGGAATCGACCCCATCCAATGCTAGAGATTTTCTGACTCGCTGCAAATAACGCAAATGAGCGATGAAACACCTTTCGCTAACTCTGGGGCAGACACATGCAAACGGATATGAATGTGTGGAGTGGCAGTTTCAATGCATCTCTCACCAAAAGCACACCAAATCGCTCTTCGAAACATTGGCGCGTGGGACCGCGAACTTGTCCGGGTAAACGGATAATTATAGAATAGAAGTTGGGTAGATCAAAAAGTGTTATAGTTATGACTATACCACAATTGATGCCGGGAAACAAAACTGATCAACATTGTGTATTGATTGTCGCCTATTGGCATTAGTGGGATGATTACCTAATACTGCACCTAGAAAGGAAACATAGCCCTACATGTTCCTGCTTTTTACTGTAGCCAGGGCATATCCAGTGCACATTGCGAACTGCTCGTTAGACAGGTCGAATCCATTTGGCAACTTGCTGTTGCGCAAGTTTCAACTGATGTTGCTTCTGAAAAAAAAGATTCTGTCAGCCTTAAATCTAAGCATCCCAACCAATACAGCCAATAGTTGCGGTTCTAGTTTTCATTAGCAAAAACAACTGTTGGCACCGCAGCCCAAGCCATGGCATCCACGTTTTCACGCCTTCCCAAGCCGAAAAGGTCAGCAGAAGGCCAGCCTCGCCACCGGGGAACGCCATGGATGACCCTGTGGATGGTGATCTTTACATACCGAACTTGGACCTCCTGCACCAGCAGCGGTGACGTTTTCGTATCAGGATGGGGTTGCTGTACCCAACCATTGCGGATTCCCAAAGTCTGCATGTTGGATGGGGGCGGAGATGAGCAGTTGAAACAGGCAATGATACTCACCTCCAAACTGAAGTCGGCCAACAGCCCCAATAAGGTCTTCAAAATTTTGGAGGCAGAGATGGACACTCAGATTTTCGATGAAATCCATGCATCCTCTGCATATCACAGCCTGGCGGTTTTTCGGAAAAAGGGCAGCTTGAAGTGGAAAAACGAAGCGCAACTGGCGCAAGACAGGCCCTTGGCTGAGGCTTTGGCCACCAAAATTCAGCGGATGATGGAGGAAGGTCGTTTCGCCTCACGAACTGCTGCCAACCTGCTGTGGAGCGTGGCGCAGTTGCCTCAAGATTTCCGCCGTCCGAAGGGCTTCGTTTCAGCACTGGTGGAGCTGATCTCCCAACAGGCGCAGGGGATGAAAGCCCAGGAGCTCTCCAGCAGCTTGTGGGCATGTGCCCGGCTACAGGTGGGGTGTGGATCCCAGGCAAAAAGTGGGGGGGACCATGGGGGACCTGCTTTTGGAGTGACCAAACCAGGACCTTGTCATGACTAAGATCCAACAATGGAATACAATGGATGTTTTGGAAGTCAGGGATGGATCATTTTTGGTGCCAATATGTTTGAACACTTTGAACCAAACCCAACCCAAGGTGGAGGACCCCTCGGTCTTGAAGATGTTGCCGGCCATCACCGCACAGTTTCCAGAGAAGGTGGGGGAAATGGTGCCACAAGCCTTGTCCAACAGTCTGTGGGCATCAGCGAGGTTGAAAGATGTGGCTCCGGAGGTGTCAGAAATCGTGCTGGCCGTTGTTGCTGAGATCCCTGCCAAAGTTGAGGATATGATTCCGCAGCATCTGAGCAACTGCCTCCGTGCATCCTCGCAGTTAAAGACTGATACACCCAAGGTATTGGAGTGTGTGCCAGCTATTTTGGGGGAGATTCCTGAGAAGATGAGCGATATGAAACCCCAAGATTTGTCCAACATTTTGGAGACCTTGGTTGATCTTCAGGAGTCAGTGCCAGCAGTCGCGAATTTAGTAGCGCCATCGGTTGCTGATGAGGACGGCTTCATGAGATCTGCTGCCGGACACTTGAATGATTTATTTCCGAAACTCACTGGAAAGGATTTGTACCTTGGAGTGCCCACCGTGATTTGGGCCTGTGCCAAATTAAACGCCAATCATACCGACCTGTTGGCTTCTGCGGCCAAGCGATTTCGATCCACGAAAAAGTTGTCGCCGATGCAAGACTTCAGTCTGTGTGCCTTGTCCTGGTCGTATGAAGTGCTCGACTCGGAAGGAGAGTTCAAATACTTTCGGAACGTGTTGGCCTCCGAAGTTGCAAGGAGGAACTTGAGCGAAGCAGATGTAGATAGGAGTAGCCTTGGCTATTTGAAATGGAGCCAGACTAAGGTGTAGAGCCAGCTGAAGCATCTGAACTATAATCATGTGTTTTTCGCCCTTTCTAGTGCCTTTGAATGTGCTTGGCACCATTTTTTTGGGGGATCCAAATGGAATGGCGAAAAATAAATGGAACTGAACATATCCTAGCTGCACCTTGCTATAATTCCAATTTATCTTTCTTGTAGTTTATATTTGCTTCAGGTCTGAGAGGTTCACGGCAACAGCTGCCAATGCGGAACGACGTTGCTGTTGGCTGTTGACAGTGTTGGCCAAAGAGCCAATGGCAGCTGAAAAGGAGGGCGACACGAAGCTTGAAGGTTATCTTCCAGACCTGCTTGAAATGTGCATTCTGTCGGTGGGAGTGTAATTTCAAAACTTGGGCAACACTATAAAGTATACGATAAAGACTATAAAGGTATGTTTCAACGGAAGTTCATACGCGGTATATACTAGTAACAAGATTTGGCGGTTTTTGTTTGGAAGCCCAGCTTTGATTTAGGCCCATGTGTTCAGCATCGATCGTGCGCATCCCATGGCTGAAGAAAATGCTTGATGCATTACCTGGATTATCTTGGATTGCTGAAAACGATGTGTGATTTTCCTATTAGTAAAACCATCATTTGGAAGATCTACTGGGACTATGTTTTACTGCTGTTGCCCCCCGAAAGAAATCCAAAATACACCACATGCCACCCACAGCTCCCAGGTTTGGAACAAAATCGACTTGTTGAACTCCATGAGTTTCGTGCCACCGGAAGCCATTCCGGTCTGTGCGGTGTCTTGGCGGTCCACCATGCTGGGTGTTCTGGACATGCCTGGTGGGGTCAATCCTTTGCACAAAGTCAGGGTTAGAGTACCTGACTCAGAACTTTTTCTTTGCAGGGCATCATTTTCTTCGAAAATCATGGTTTGGTAAGGTTAAACAGCCAACTCTTTGGTATGAATTGAGGAAATGACATCGCAGGGTATCTGAGAATATAGCAATGTCTTCTTCATGTTGTGGAGTTAAAAGGGGTGTGGCCTGCACATGTGAATGGTGAAGGAACATATCACATCCCACTCAGAATCAATATTGTTTGCAGGGTATTTGGTATCTATCACTGGCTTGGTCTATATAACAACCTAGCGAACACCACTATTTCTCCCAGTCAAGTCTTGGGGTTCCAGAGGTTTCTTACAAAGTTCCCCCCCTTAAACAAATCCAATGTAGCGATTCTTGCAATAGTTTCAACAAATCATCAGTGAATCATCAGTGAATCACACCTTTCGGTGCCGCGGAAAATCAGCCGCGCCTGCTGGGGAACTGCCCGAGGCAGATGGCACCGGGGTGGATGACCTGCTTCAAGTGCTGGATGTTGTTCCTTGGTCGACCGGTGGGATGAGGAGGTGGCGCTAAAGCGCCAGCCATGAAACGTGGGGATATCATGGGGATATCATGGGGATACTCGGATGAAAAGCATTTGAAAGTAGATGATGACCCATGAAAATATGGATTCGGACTGTTGTTTTTGCATTTGAAGATTCGTTTTAAGTGAGCAGCATGTCAAATGTTGGAGGGACGTGTCGTGTCACAAGTTGAAGGGGACGTGTCGTTTCGTGTCGTGTCAAAAGTTGAAGAAACCAATAATTCAAGAGCTCATGGCATGCTCATGGCAGCCTCTAAGGTGGGCTATAACACCACTCTGACTTGGGGGAATAAAGCCACTGAGACACAGAGGTCATGAATGCTGCACTAACGCTTTGAAGGTTGATCAGTTGGAGCTTTCAAATCTTGTAGCAAGGCAAAAGCTTATTTCACTCTGGACAACAGCATGTGGAGATATTGATAGTACTAGTATGTAACAGTATGTACCATTGTTTGTAACAGAATGTAACAGTATGTGCTATTGTACATGTGAGATTGGTTGTTTTGCATCTGTGCATCCTCCAGACACGTTTCCATATCTCACACTGTTTTGCAGGGACCCTAGCCAACATTCGTTTGAAGGATGCGCGGGCTCCAGGGCAGTTTGAGTTCCCAAATCCACACTGCAGCCTCACAGGGATGTCTTTTTTTCAACTGGCTGATTGGCGACGTGGCCACCGGTCAGCAGAATCTATATGTCACAGTCACAAAAAGGCTTCATTGCTCAGGGAACTCCTTGCTAATCTATTGTACATTCATCATGGAAGCTCGTGGGCCAAGCAGTGGATCCCTTTAAGGCTTGTTTAAGGTACCTGTTTTTGGACCTTTTTGGAACCCATCAGGCCATGTAAATCCATGTAAGTCCCTCATTGGTAAGTTGGATCCTGGTGTTCTGCAGGTTGAAACCACACGTTAAATGATTTGCTCGGTTCAAACCCAACATTGACAGCTCAAAGTTTCAGTTCCCACTTTGGTCACGCATGTAACACACCTAAAAATCCCAATGTTCATTGCTCGAATCACGTGAAATCCATCATTTCTGGTAGCTCCCCATGGCCCGGGTGCATGGCCAGGCCACAGCCATGCCATGCTGAGGTCATTGGCGCTCAAACGGAGAAGCAGATGCGAACCGTGCAGTTCCCACAGGAACTCATGCCGCAGGCCAGGGCGTCCCCCAGGATTTTCCCACCATCCACAACACCATAATCCAACGATATATATATATATATAGTATACATATATATATATATGTGTGTGTGTGTGTGTGTGCACCCGGTGATCAAACATAGGGAAACTGCGAAATCCTCGAACTAAATATGGGCGTTGAAATTTGAACATCATCAGACTAAATAGGTGAGTTTCCGTTGCCATGTTTGATTACCAGAGTATATTCTGTCCACTGCAATCCCATACCCCTAATCTTAAACACGGCCAAGAAGCCATGGTTTAAAAGGAAGGGGCGAGAAAAGAACATTTCGGGCCACATAGGAGGTGTTTGATATTTTCAATGGGATAACTTACTAACCCCTCAGAAAGATACCGCCATTTCGGTTAGATGTTGACGAAACCACTGACGCATTAGGCCATGGCTTTCTTGCGGCGTCATGGCAGCGTGAGTGAAGACAGCTTGACCATCGACCAGTGCGACAAGGCGGAAGCGATGGAGTGTTATGGAGCCTTTATGGGTCATCAAATGATCAAAACCAACGGAAATGGATGGAAATGGGGAACAAACTGGATGGCTACTTTCGTACGACATAGTATAAGTTGATCTTTAGTCATAAATGCGGGGAGAGAGAGAAAGAGAGAGAGAGAGAGAGGGGGAGAGAGAAAGGGAGATGTAGTATTGTATGGGCCTCACGGCCAAACAGTTTGCAGGGTATCTAAAATTGGCCATGGACATGGGATGGAAGATGATGGAAGCAGGGAGGTCAACAGAAATGGGCCAGGGCAGTGCCAATCAGCAGAGTTTGTTTGCTGCAAGGAGAGCCGGGTCATCCACACACATTTCTAATGCCCTCGACCCTTTGAAAGTTGAAGCCTCAAGATGTGTTTGTGTTACAAGTCAAGCTCCATGATCATAACATCATTGATTTGTTTCTTTTGTATCCGCCCCAGCTTAGTTGGATGGTTAGCAGTCGACACATAAAGTCAACAGCCAGTGGGGGCATCAATAAAATTGCCAAACACATTCAATTGCACTGTTTGGGTCTAGCGGGTCTTCTTTTAAGCCATGGGCTCTGTGAGACTTGAACATTCTGATTTGGCCCAGCATCGGGCCGGCATCACGCAGCAGCTGCGGAAGTTCTGGAGGGAAGGCCATCTCTGTGATGTTGTCCTGAAGAGCTGTGATGGCACAGTGCATCGCGCCCACAAAGCGGTGCTATCTGCCGCCAGCTCAGTCTTTTGGAACCTGCTGGGTGGATCCTGCTTGGAAGCAGTTCGCGTGCAACAAGGAGAGCATATAGAAATTGCGGCTTCCAAAGCAGCCCTGTCTGCCTTGCTCGACTACATCTATGAGGGGCAGCCTGAAGTACAACTGCCAGCTGGTCTTGAACTGATGCGACTGGCGCAAGCTTATGACCTGCCAAAGTTAGCAGAGTCGGTTGAGGCAGGCATTAGGTCCTCTTTGGACAGCAGTTCTGCTATGCTAGTCTTACAACAAGCACACGGCCTGCATTCTTTGAAAGAGGCATGTGAAGAGAAGGTTGCTGCGGATTTCGAAACTTGCAGCCAACATTCAGACTTTGGGAAGCTGAGTGATGCTCAGTTGGCGCGAATTTTGAAGAGAGATGATCTGGGTGTGTCTCGTGAGGAAGTAGTGCTGAAAGGTATATTTACTTGGCTCAATGCCTCCCCGGATAGAAATTGTCTTTTGGGCATGTTGCTGCAGCATGTGGATTTTCAGTCGCTTTCTGTGGGCAATTTGCTGCGGCTTGAACGTTTCAATCTCTCCGGGCAAAATGGTGAAAACTTGCACCGAGAAGTTAGTGTAGCCCTGAGAAAGCGAACCCAAGCATCACAGACTCTTCAACCGAAGAGGCGTCGTCTCCAACATTGGTCGCCGGATTTAGGTGCCAGTGAAGCTTCAGGACATGAAGTGCTGCCTTTTGCATGCTTTTGCCTGCGAAGGCACGGAGGTGACATTTATGCCACCGACTTCGAAGATGGTCGCATCCTTTGTTGGAAGCATGGAGACGCAGCCGCTTCAGTGCGAACTCTTGTGGATGCAGGCACTGACGTGTGTGGAATGAATCTTCAGAGGGTGTGTGACGTATCCATCTCGCCCAGTGGGGAGCTCTTCGTGGCGGATTATTTGAACCGCAGGTTGGTTCGGTTTCAAGGCAGGTCCGGAGACATAGTGCTTGGCGAGATAGATCTTGACATGCTGTTTGTCTCACCTCAGGGGCTGCTGCACGTGGTGGTGCAGAAGGGGCAAACGCTGCAGAAGCTGGTGGGTTCAGCACTTCAGACAGTGATTGCCTCTGAGAGTCTTCCGCCAGACCTGCAGTTCGAAGCAACTGCAATGTTTGTGACCAACGAGGAGGTGATCTATGTTTTTGATAAGTTGCAGAGTCGCATTCTACGCATCAATGCGGCTGAGCCGTTCGAACTTGTGGTAGTGGGACAAATGCTCACAGAGAACAAACCTCTGCACGTAGAGAACCTCTTCGTAACTGAAGGTGGAACCATCTATGTCACCGAGCATGTTCAAAGGAAGGTTCTGGCATTTCACCCAGGCAATGCAACTTTCACGGAAGTCTTGCAGTGTCCGGTCGGCTGGTGCCCAGTCGCTCTTGTCGTTCAGGAGAGGTCACTCTATTTGAGCATGCGGAAGTTTGACAACGCTGGCTGCGTTTATGAATATCTTTTGCCTCCCGACCTTCAGCTTGAATGACTAACCCTGGCCAAAAATGGGATTGGCAGCCTCAGACGGAGGGGGTTCGATCAATCTGGGGCTCAATCAATCTTTGATAATCTTTGATCATATGGGATTTCTCCAACAGCAATGGCGTTTAAGATCTTTAAAAACCATATTGAATCTTGAATTGAGCCCATTAAAACCGATGATATATATAAATCCAATTCTGCATTGTTTGATCAATTTTGGGTTCAACCAATCTTTGATACACATGCGTTTTTTCCAACAGGGATTGCTTCGAATACAAATTAAACCCATATGAAACTTTAAAAGCAATGAAAACCCCACATCTTTGGTGCATGTTTCTTTCTTTGAATCACCATTAAATCACCATTTTTCGGTCGAAAAACCTGGCATTTCCGCCAGGTGACCCTGGACGTGTCCATGCCGGCCGTGGCCTGGCGTCGCTGGAGCGCCGAGCTGCTGAAGCTGGGTGAACGCAGTGGTGAAGCGTTGCTGGAAAAAATGGCGGAGCAGCCCAGGGGAGTGCTGGGGAAATCATGATGAAGTACTCTGAAATGTCCTTTTTAGTCAGTACCAGGTGAACTCATTTTTTGGTGAAGTACTCTGAAATTAATCAACCATGGACCAGGGTGAATTCGTCCGGATAATCGCTAACCATATCTAACCATCATTAATTTGTACTATCATCAGTAATTATCACGACAATTATCATTATCATTATTATCACCAATTACCACCAACTACCACCAATTGTCATTAACTGACATGATTTGGGTTGACATAATCACATATCCAACGGGTCTTCCCCCGAAAGCCAAAATTGGTTTATAACCCCTCGTCAACTATAGAGATGTCTCTAATAAACCCTGTGCCTACTGGAGCTACAAATCACAAACCAATTTAGCTAACTATCGGACACCAGGCCGAAAATCTCCAGCCAGGTGTTTGGAGTTGGACGATGCAGCAGTGGCAGCAGCTGGTCTCCCTGTGCCACTTGGTGAAACGTTGGGAAATCGGTTCGGAATCCACCCTGACAATGAAAACAACTCCTCTTTTTCAAGGGAAAATCATCCAGCACCCGTTTGTAACGAGGGGAACATATGTGAATATGGCATCATACTAATTACAGCAATGTTTCAATAGAAAATGAAGCCCTTAATCATGCGAGCATCACCCTGCAGATGATTTCAATGATTTAGAAAAGGAAGCATCCCACATGATATCCTAAAGTGCATCTTGATTTTTGTTCATTGTACGGATGATTTTGGTGTGAAACAATGGGATCTATCTGAGTCCTGCCAAGGAGCTTACAGGAAGGTCACCCCCGAGAAGGAATCCAGTTGTTGACATTTGGGCCTTTCATTGAAAAACGGCAGACAGATGTGTAGAGGGTCCAGGTCCAAACCTTTGATTTCCTTAAAAAGGGTTGTAAACATCAGGGTTTCGACAAATATTTTCAGACAAATTTGCATCACTGCAGCGCCTCGATGCTCAGGAGATTATCTTCACTGCCAGAGTTTCTTGCCTCAAGCAAGGATTGTCGAGTTTCTTGGGGACAGTCTCCAAAAGATCAAAGTTTGCTTCGGTTTTAAGAGGTGAAGCATCTACAAAATAGACTCAAAATAGCAGGTTCATATGGATGTTGCTTGCTGGAATGTGGCCACCTGTAAATCTAATTCAATTCTAATTCTTTTCCGAGCCACAAGGAGATAATTGAGCACGCTCTTCCCAAACCACCAACTTGAAGAAGTTCCATTCTTCGATCAGCTCAGGTATCTCAGATCACTGACCGTGGCTGAAAACAAGGCAACCCTGCTTCACTTCCAGCCATTTTCAGTCTTTAGACTTTAGCCATATTTGGAGCACGTTTCTCCTCATGTTGGATGATGAAAAAACGTCTCTTGGATTCCTGCTAGCATACCCCCCTAACAGATCCAAATAGATTCAAATGAGGTGCCTTGATGATCAACTTTCAAAAAAGTTCCATCAAAAATCCCATTGTGAAAACTATCGCAGTATCAGTATCTCTACAATATACACATATATATCCCCACCAACTATTTTTTAATACCCCATTTTTCAAGGGGTAAATCCGTGCCCTGCGTAACCAGGCCTTTGAGCAGCTCTGCTCCGTCCACAGCTTCCGCAACGGCGGAATGGGCGATGCCTCGTTGCCGCAGTGCTTGGCACAACGACGCCTGGCGCAGGTGGGAGACCGCTATACCCAATTTTTTTCCCATAGTTTTTCATTCTTACCCCAAGAAGTTGTGGTTGTTGTTTGATGATGTTTTGGGCCATACCTCATTTTCAAACAAATCCATGTTGTGTCGGAAATGCAACTGTGATTGGAGATTTCCAGACAAGTTGTCATAAAATGGAATGCAACAGTGAGGGATACAACCAAGAACCAGGGCTGCATGCAAGCCAGTTGCCCCCAACATGCCACATTGGGCATGGGCACATGATGCGCCCACATCCAGTGAGCAGCATTGCCCAAAATGGTGATTCAGATGATGATCAGGAAGTTTGCCAAACAAATCACCCCTAACTCCTGAACTCTCCATTTTTCCCTGGCAAAAATCCATGAATTTATATAAATTTCCAACTTTTGCTGGCAAACAAATGCACATTTCTGCAGGTTTTCGGGCCTGACGCCTTGCCCAAGGGTCTTGGTTTTCGACCTGAAGGCAGGTTTGCGAAGATCGTCCAGCCAGAGATACCCCAAAATTGATGGATATTTGGGGCATATAATGGAATTCCGTTTTCAAACAAACCTGGGTGGTTTGGGCTTAGAATGGTGCCCAAAACAACAACGCATCATTTCTTTGATGGGCTCTTCATCGGTTGTTCTGTATCAAAGCAACCTTGAAAATAATATAAAATAGTGTCATTGTCAGATATGCCGCCAGCAATGCTGGAGACAGGAAACATGAATGAAAAAGAATTCAGGATGTTATCACCTACCCAGATCATTGTCCTGCTACCCCTGTGCCCCGATGGTCTTGTCACCATTGTCGCCGTCAGGCCCAAGTTGGTCCAGTCTCGAAGTTGATGGCGTTGAGGCTTCGCAGCTCAAAACCGCAGATGGGTTAGTCACTTTCAGTAAAATAAAATACATGTTTGATGTGGGTGTCTGAACGTGGGGTATATGCCAAAAACGTATTATAATCCATTCTAATGTGGGAAATGATGATTCACCATGGGATTTAGGGGTATCCTATTTTCAGACAAACCCATGTATTTTTCAGTTGCCAGATTTGGACCTACAGACATCTACAGTACAATCAAATGGCATCAGTTGATGACATCGATCTAGGTCCACATATCAACACTTCACAGGCGGACCTGTCAGTGCCATTTGTGGCAGTGTCGTCGGAGTGGGGGATGCTCAGCGATGGATGATGCTTTGAAATCCTGGAACACCCCAAGATCAGGGGCCGGAAATGGGGGAATACCATATCCTAACATAGCCATCAGATAAGGGGCTCTCAGAGACGTATAGTTGTTGAATTTCCTGGCTGGATCTTGACTGTGCCCTGCCATGAACTGCCTGAGAGCAGATTTTGGAATGGTGCAATGTTTGCCTTGGATTGTGTGACCTCTGGGTCCGGAAGGTTGGCCATCCAGCGGGACTGATGTTTTAGCCTCAACCTTCCCATGAGGATGGACCCCAGCATTTGTGGCCAACTCTGCTTGGTTCTCAGATTCTGATCTTTTCATTCTGTGCTTTCCGTAGGCCTTTTGGCTAACGTGGGGGCCCCACAATCATCCAATCTCATCCAATTGATCCATGTTTCATGGGGAACCCATTGGTGAATCCGGGCACCCCCCAATGTCACAAAAACTCTGCTTAGTTTTTTCCCCTGAGATTGTTGATGCGGTTGATGATTGTTGTTCAAATCAAGTTCCAGCGATGCTATAAGAGATGATTCCCTATTGACTTTGCTCAATCACCAGCCAGGGATCTGGATCGTTCTTGATCAATCGCAGTTCTGGCTAAGACTTCTGCAGACACGTCATGTTGTACTTGCTATAGATCCGAAGATTGTTCTGCGAGGTACTAGCTTTTGACTGGCTTGGACGTGGAACCCTATAAAGGATGAAAATCGAGGTAGAAACTTTGCCGAAACCATTTTCTCGTGGATTTCAGTTATATTTTCAGGTTGGCTTTCACAGAACGTCTATTTTTTCAATTTGCTGGAGATGTTCCTTCATCACGGCCATCAATTCATCCAGGGTCACCTGTTGGCCTTTGAAGCCTCGCCCAGGCCCGGTGCCACCTCTTCCCAATCCCTTCACGCTGACCACGGACTGTCCAGCCAAATCCTTGAGGATCCGAGGGGAAGAAGACTTGGATTGGATCCGAATGGTGGGGAGGTTGGCATCATCGTCATGGAGTTGTGCAGTTTTAAAGTCATCAATGGCGTAGAGTCAGGGTGAAGCTGGGTGAAATTGTGCCAGCTGGCGGTCTTTGTCTCGTCGTTTGCTATGCCAGCAACATCAGCTATTTGTCCCAAACCACCGGGATACTTTAACCACGGGGCTTGTTTTTCCTTTGAACCACCGAAATCAGTCCGGGGCGTCATCTTAGACCTCCACCCTCGGACAAAGGTGCTTCTGGCTGAGATCTTGAAAGACATTCCGCAGGAGGATCTGCTTCCAGATGATTTGTGTATTCTATCGATACTTTGATGGGATCCCTGACACTAGAAACAGGATGTATGTAGATTTTTTTTTGCAGGACAGTATCATCAACTGTTTTTTTCTTTGAATTATGGGCAAGAATGGCCAGATTCTGTGGGAACATGTGGATGTGCTGGCAGCAATCAAGATCCATTTTTTGAGTACTGTGCAACCCATTCATTTGGATTCCTGCATAGCTACATTTGAGGCGTGGGCAAGAAATTTTGGGGCGTGGATTGTTGGGGATATATAACTTTCCTTTTTGAATGGTCGAATTTATCCCGGGCAAACCGAGGAAGATATATCATATCCAATGGTCCACTTACAACTAACAATGAACAATGTTTGCAGTTTCTAGCAGTGTGGTAGACCCAATAAGCCATCCTCAAATTTAAATTTTCCACAAATGGGTGCAATTCGAACCATGCCCACATGGCAGTGTATGATTACAGTAGGTTTACCACAAGAGCGCCATGTACCTTCACAAGCTGGGCCTCTCCAGTTGTGAGTTGGTATAGAACTCCATCTAATTATAGATGACATATCTACCATATAATACACATTATATCACCATATATTTAGCAAAAATAAACCCTAGTTAACCCACTTCATTCAACCACCGTGGCTATCTTTGGGGGCACCACCTAACGTACCTATCCTACTAGGATGCCTAGGTAGCTGTCGTTCAAGGAGTGGGACTCGAAGCGGTTCATCGAGCCGACTCCCGTGGAAGGAATGCCCGGTCTGCTGCATGGGCCGGAAGACCAAGCAGCGATCAGCGCGAGTGTAGGCTGAAAGTTGTCTCAGAATTGTCTCAAAATGGCTATATAGGTATATAAATGAGGAAAAATGCTAGTAAACCATGAGTTGACTATCATTTGTTGGTGTTTTACTATACCAACAACTTTTCAGGCCCCAAACCCATTTTAGTGAACATCCCAATGGACAATTCTCATGGTGACCGGCACTCTGACTTCCCACTCGGTTCGCAATGAGATTCCATCATCCCAACAAGGCGAAATTGGAAAGGCTGGTAGGATAATGGAAAATTAGATCCACTATTACCTACCATTATCCACTATGAATTTTATTTTCCATTATCCTACCAGCCTATTGGCTAATTCTGGTAATTTTTCCAACAATGGTAAGACCACTATCCACTATGAATTAGTGGTCTTACAGCGATTTTGGCAACACTGTCTAGTTCGTGGATAGAAAAGTAATTGTTCCATCACTGCTAGTAGATGTTTCTACTTCTATCTTATTTGCTGGTTGCTATAGTTACACAACTCATGCAGATGAAATATCATGGCATATTTTGGGTCTAGTTGGGCCCCCAGCTAAGAAGTCACAATCAGGACAGATCTCCAGAGGGACAGTTCGATGATTTTCCCAGCTATAAACCTTCGGGGATTTTCCGGACATGTGGATGAGACTGCAGGGTATTAACTCATATATTCTAACGTATTGTATATATCAATATTCCAGTCACATTCCATTACCCTCTGGTAATGAAACGTAGCTATTGAAAATGGCCATAGAAATAGTTGATTTCCCCATTCAAAAATGGTGATTTCCCATAGTTATGTTAGTTTACCAGAGGGTATATGACCATTATACCACCATTTTTGATTGGTGAACTTTCCCAGCTTTGTCCTTCAAGGCCGGGTGGTCTCTTATCACCATTGACACCGCGGCAACTGGCCGGGGACTCTTAGCAATCATCGGCACCATGGTGGAGAAATGTCGGACTAAATGAGAACCTCCTGGAAACATTGCCATAGATGTGGAAAACATTGGAAAACCCAAGCAGTTGTAGATCTCCTAGAGAAACCCCATGAGTTTTGCACATCTATGTTAGGTTCACCCCAGGGTACTAATGGGGCATTGGTACAATTGGGAAAATCATTGAAATAAATGGGGAAGGTTCCGGGATTTTCTATGTATATGTGACTTTACAAGGAAGGTTTACTAGGGGGTGCGTGGTGCGTCAGGACCAAAAGATTGTTCTGGACATGTGGCTGATGCACACATCATCGATCATCAGCTTATTGATGCATCTATCCGGTTGGGGAATTCGAAATAATTTTGTTTGTTTCATTTTGTTGCCATTCCATCTCCTTCGGGGATGAATGACGCGTATATAATATGATATAATATGATAGGTTGCAACCACCCACTCAAACTCGATGATTCAGCTCTAGCCTTGACGATGAGAAACCCCGGCGATAAACAGGCTCTTGGAGAAGCAATACTACAAAGAAAGCCTACAATCATGGCTGTTTGCCCACTGGAAAAAAGTTGATGGCCATAATTTGAATCAGATTAGCTAATGGCAGTTTATGGTTTACCCCAGTTTCATAAGCATGTTTTTTTTTCCCCGTGGAACCGCGCACTCCCAAGGCCAACAATGCACTGGCTGCCGCGCTGGTGAACCGCTTGTGTCCGGACTGCTGGATGGAGACGTGAGGTCAGAGATTGGTGGAAGACTGGAAACATTCATCAACATAGAAATGCCCTGTGAATTTCTAACATAGCCACCAAAAATGGCAATGTCGAATAGGTATAGGATCGTATACCATGGCCATGTTAAATTACCGGAAGGTAGTATGGACAAACCCATCACCATGGTCCTGTCTATCTTTTTTGGAACTCCGATTTTAGCTTTGTTTTGGGTGCAAGTTCCATTTCGATATTTGCCCTGTGTTTTTGACCTGTTTCCTGCCTCAATCCGACCAATTGAGGCGCCAATTTGATGGTCTCAGTGGGTCGCGTGTGTCAAGATTATGCTGCTGAGTTGAAGCCCAAGTTTTGACGTGGAAGTGATGGGTGGATGGTGATGGAAAATCCCAAGGTTCTCAACTAGTGAAGGGTATGAAGAGCCCAGAAAATGATGGTTTGACAAGAAACAACGCGAGGTTCTTTGGGTTCACTAACTGGTGAAGGTAACTTGATAGGTTTGATAATGGATTTGTTCCCATTTGTGGGATGACAACAATTCAAACATGCAGATATCAACTCCCAAAAAAGATGCCGAATAGTCTTTCCAGGATGCAAGTTCGATGATATTTACCTCATATTTCCAGGTTTCCACACTTGTCTATCTATGGCTTGGGGTCGCTACATCTCATGTAATTCTACGTGTGCCATTCCCAGAGCCAAGTCATTTGATCCTGTGAAGGGTTCACCAACCCCATGGATAACATGGAAAATTCCTGGGAGAGTGTGCGAAAATATAGGGACATCCCTGGCAAAAATGGAGCTTTATAGCTGGGAAAATTATTTGACTTTGTTGAGGTAATCCGTTGCTGCTGGAACTGTTTGAGTTGAAGATCCACACTGGGAGCCAGCTTGCATCTAGTGGTTGATGTGGCAGATATATGTAAATGTCCTTGCGGATCCTTGCGGCTCATATGGTTATGCCCCTTTAAACCCACTTATGCAGTGTTTTCCGGAAATGGGCTATGCCCCAAAATGGCAATGACCTACTGAGGAAAACAATTTTTTCCACCGTTGCGGCAAGCCCATATCAGATATTCTATAGCCCGTGTTTCTTTCAACAATGAAGGACTCCCGGCCATCCATGACTGCGCATGCCAAAACTTCCGCTCGCTCGACCAGTATCGAAGAACAACATCTCAACAATTTCCAGGAATTTCCTATGAATCAGAAGCTTTGACTGTCAAGATTCCAGAGTATAGAAGATACATACAGTATAATGTAATCAGTTTATTGCCCGCTTCGGCTCCACCCAAATGATTTGCCCATGCCTTGCCAGTCTTGATCTCGCTTCTCTGAAACAGTGTGTTTCGTCATTTCATATTTTGATATCCCCAATCATTCTGTCAAAAATCGGAACAGCCAGATTTTCATCGCACCATCCCCCGCCGCACCCACCTCCGTTTCTGTCTACCTGGACCTGGTTTGCTATGATGAAGTCTCTGATGCGACGGAGCTCATTGTCGGTGTGCGGATCACCCAGGGGCGTCTCTTTGGACCTGTCTGGTTGAAAAGGGTGGTGGATTAAGATCTGAAACCATCCATCTTAGGCAGTGGTGGAAAATGTTGGGCTACAATTTCCCACATGGCTTCGCTGTTTTTTTCATGATTTATGATGATGTATAGTCAGATTTTTTTGGGTCGATCAGACGATCATGTTGATGTGCCCTCCGAAACTGGGAACATTTAACCGGAAGCCACTTGGGCTCAGCCACAGGTAGGATACCCTCTGGCTATTATTACTTATAGATTACCTATAGATTCACTAAGGTGAACTATACCTATGATTTGAATGGGAAAGTAAGTACAGTAATTTGTCACAGCTTGCGAACTGGAAGCCATGGCGCATTTGGTTCGATGATTTACCATTTTGAAGCATAGCCATTTTCCAAGGCTATGTGATATTGCATATACGGGCCTGGTATCAAATAATATAGTTGTCATTATCTCAAGTTTCCGAGCCCTAAATCCCATACTTTGTCATGATTTGCCTGACCATTGAATGGCTACAAAATGCTGCATCCTATGGCATCCTGCATCTTCAGTGAACCGCAAATGGTGCATCCTTGCCAGAGGATACACATTGAGTTAGTTGAGGTATGTTTGGCTTGGATCTCCACAAGTTCCGTGGATTTGTTCTCGGGATGGACAATCATTTGGAAATTCGTTTCATAAATGATGGATGTCCAGATCGCCAGGATTGCAGAAGGGCCAGCCGGAAAAGTCAGCAGAGCCTTTTTTGGCAACAAGCACAACCATTAGATTTTAGCGGTCTCCACTATCAAACATGATCAAACCCAATTTTTCAGCATCCCATATTCTCCCAACATTTGGATTCACAACAACCTTGAATCCCAACCGACATTGGTGGTATGACACCCGGAAAATCATTATAATCCCAGCAACCCAAAATATCACATGATATAATAATGAAACAAGTTGGTTTCTAACACCTTCCCTCTTCCCCAAGAATCCAGTCATTCAACTCATGTGTGATTGGGTCCTTGATTCATAATCTCCATGAAGTTATAGGGAACTATTGCGCAACTTATCTATCACTGGATTGGTTAATGGGAAATTTTACAGGAAACCCCTATATTTCATGGGAAAATACCCATGGTTTCCGGTTAAGATTTTCCCTTAAACCAATCCAATGAAAGTATGAATCCATCATTCTCCCAGACCCAGGCCCCAACCCATGGGGTCTCCTCTCGAACCCGGCACTTTGGTCTGGGTCAATGCCCAAGTCGTGGGAATCAGTGGTGAATCAGGGGGAATACCATGGGGATCTCACTGGGAAATCAAGGGCGAAATCCATGGGATGATGGGAATATTATGGAAATCCGAGAATTCATGGAATACAATCGCTTGCATTGTAGAAGGCATATCTACTTCGATGAATTGCACTTTGCCAAACAGACCTGAATTGTGGTGGGCAGGGTAACTGCGTACCTTTCTGTGCTGTGAGCAACCTCCTGGGTAGTGGTTTGCAAAAGGTCGCCAGCAAATTGGAGGGCCCGCATGCTGATGGCAACCCCAAACGATTCAACAAAAATGGTAAAACAACACAAAACCTGGAAAATCTGAGATAGAGAGAATCATGAGAATCTATTAGTTACAAGATCCTCAGCATCTTTTTTAAATCTGTAGGGCCTTGCAGACCTTGCAGGTCCACGACAAAGACGGGGGCCAGGCACTGGCACAATGCTGGAGGGAATTGGTGTTTCACTGGCCTGACAGAAGGATATAATGGACATTACAATGAAACCCAAAGAAAATAAGGGTGTATCATTGTGTGTTTCTCTTTCTTGTTTGTGCTCTTCTGGTGATATTGTATGGTACACAATTTTACAATATCACCAAGAATTTGGGAGAGACATGCAACAACTCATGAGCTCTGGAAATCACCATGAAGTGACCTTAAAAAAGTTCTTCAAATCCTTTCCTCAACATTCTCACTGCTAACATTCTATCATTCGAAACATGGGCGATTCAATTAGATTGTCTCCAAGTGTTTGTTGGAGAGACTCCCATTTTCGCAGAGTCGGATGAGGGGACTTTCTTTACAGTTGAACCTCTATGCTATGGTTGATGGCAAAGACTAGGGTCCAGAATTGGTTTTCGCTGTCAATACTAAATAGATCAGGCTATTACTTCATCTTTTGTGGCAAAATTAATGATTGATTTGGTGGCTAAAAGTACTGTTGGAGTTTGGTTCTTCTGAGAAAAAAATGCGGTTCTTTTCATCAGGTGTGGATCAAAGCTGAAGTGACTGCCCTGGATGGGGACAAAGTTCAGGCAACGTTTCCGAGAGTCGGTGTAAGTGGCATGAAAGCCCATGGAAAACCTCGATGGGTTTCTCTGCAGATGGTTGGATTAACCCCCAAACAGCAAGTCTAATGGGAACACTTATGATAAACTATGGGATTTGGGGATGAGGCTATCCTTTCAAAACATGGATGGATAGGATCGCTGGGATTCTTGAACATTCTGGGTCAGATGGTAGAGCAACTGATACGGCCAAGGGGATAGGATCCGAAGTGAAGAAATCTTTGCGATCATTTGATTTGGATATCTTATTGCTTGATGTAAACATGTTTTGCTACACACATTGCTGGGGAAAAAAAAATGACGCGGGACAACGTAGGTTGATAGATTGATGACTGATTGATAATGGATTAGCTACATAGCAAGATGGCAAGATGGCTAGCTGGTTGGACAGATATAGATAGATGAAAAAATATGAAGATATATGAAGATAGATAGCGTATGATATAGCAGTATAGATAGAGATAGACAGCCATACATAGACATAGATAGACATGGATAGAAAGATATTGGGATAGACATAGCTATTCCCAGTTTGAATGCCAGTCCCAAGACTGCAGAGCGATCGCCCAGACGCCAGGTCCGAACCGATGACGGCGACGACTACACCCTCACATCAGTGGCCTGGTGGCAACCCTTTGGGGAGTGGGAGATGGGTTTAACTAAAAGATGATGATGTAACTTGACTAAGTTAGCAGCAACCCTGGGACTCACAAGCCACCAGTTTACGGGTCCCATGTTGCATAGAAACACTTGTTGGGGAGCAGACACCCCAATTAAGGAATCGAGATTATTCATCGGAAGCTGACACTTAGATGTAACATTTGAATATGGCAAAAAAATGCAAAAAAGAGAAGCAACAACATTGCAGAATTTTCAACCATCAACATTTGATGGTGGTTTTTGTGTTCGATGTTCTTGTCGTCCAAAACCTTCACCCCCCCCTTGCCTTGACTGGCGTCCTGTTGGGGCGTCCAAGGCTGACAAGATTCACCGCTGCTGCTTGGCGGCGAATCTGCTGTTCCGACTGCAGGATTCATCAGTTAATGGACTATACTGGACTTTAGTATGAGACCATCCGCTTTTTTGGTTGTGAATAGATGTCCATTGAGCAAGAGTAAATTAATGCTATTCCCCTAATCTACTGACAGTTACCGGAACCATATTTCGCTCAAAAATGAAGAATGAACTGACAGATCCAACACTAATTCAATAACCCAGGCAACCCAGGCATTCGTTTGGGGCAAATTGTAAAAAGGGATGGGATTGTGCAAAAGTGAGCCATCCAATTTCTCGATCTTTTAAGCCCAGGCAATGCTGACACTTGGAAAAGCAAGGAAGGCCTGACCGGCGTAGCACGGCAGCAGCGATCCGGGCGGTGGTTGAGATCAGAGTTTTGCTTGGCAGCTGGTGAATATACACCATGAATGTGGGGATGGATCATAAAACGAAACATAAATCCCAGCTATTTCGGTGGAAAAAAACCGGAGCTCCCGATATCCGTTGGCATGGCTGGCTCAAGCATTTACAATTTGGGGTCCTGCCTGTGATGTGGGGATTCAGAGCAACAAAATCTAGGCCATTTTCACTATCCAACAACCTGAGTTGAGGTCAGTAACTGGGCCGCCTATCGGATATATGATGTAGATACACATACACAATTGCACGCATATCAAGATGTAACGTAACATATTATTTCAGCATATGTATCTATCAATCGAATCGGATCTTATTTTTACCTAGTCTAAGCACATCTAATCGATCTATCGATCTATATATTGATCTCTATTTATCACCCGAAAGTTGCCAAGATTTTGCTGCGAATTTTCCAATCGCATCCTGCTGCTAAGGTGCACGACTTGTCGAAGCTGACCCACCTGCATGAACCAGAGGCGCCCTGTCAGTCGGGGCTCAACACCACAGCGTGGTTGAAATATCTTATAAGATATGATGATGATATCAGGGTCTGAATGTTGTTATATTGGCGTTTCCAGGACTAACCTGGACACTAAATTTGCAAGAATGTCCAACAAACTGGAGAAAATTCGTGTCTTTCGGACAGACTCTTGGTGGAATACCCACGGCAATTTTCAAAATCCCTGTTGGTGGATGATTGTTTCAGGGTGCTGCAGTTTACAGATTGGAGATCATCACAATCCATGAGCTGGAACACCCCATTACCCTCTGGAGGGCAATCAAGGAGATGTTCCCATTTGGTTCGATGAATTTTTCCCTGAAGAAACCTCCCTTTGTTGTGGATATTTAATATTTCCCTATCATTTTCAAACGAATTTCCAATGTTTGCCATTGTAACCGGCCAGTCTTTCATGGACATTGTCTGGTTTACAGGCACCCGGCCTGTGATTTCTGCAGGTTCTTCACGCCTTGCAGCTCCGCTTCGACGTTGCAGCCTGGTTGAATCACCGCTACCAGGTAGACCCTGGTATCTAAGGAACTACCGAAGCCTTCAATTGTTTGATATATTAGCTGATTAGCTATCATGAATTGTTTGATAGATGTATGGTTATCACATGTTATCACTACTTAATAATTGTTTGCCATGGCTAATATATATATATATATATTTTTTTTGATCATTGTCATTAAGTATTGAATGATAGTATATGTATAGTATTCATAGTGGCAACTGATAAATGATGATAAATGTATCTGTAGTTATCATTACTTAATTGTTCACCAATGTTCACCATGGCTGCGAATTATTTGGCTTCTCGTTTCTTAACAGGACAATTCGCAGCCCATGGACTGAGGACAGTTAGGGCAAACCGTAGAGAGGCCCTGGCAAAAAAAATGGACTGAGGACCATATCTACACCTTCTGCGGTCCCATTCTGATCGTCCCTGAGCTGCGATGCGGTGCATTCATCTGGCTGGGAACAAGGGGTTCCAATGGGTCATGGGCTTGATGAAAGGGGAAAAAATGGCAAAAGGATGCAGGAAATCAGGCTTTTTAAAACTCAAATAAGAGGGTTTCCTGAGAAACATTGCCTGTCCATCTTTGCATCAACCCATCCCATTCTTGGTGGCCAATACCTAAAGGTCTGTTGTTTTCCGGTTTTATGTAGATCCCAGGTGGCCAAGGATTTCCATCGAAGTCTAGAAAGCCTACTGTCTCGCGCGAAAGGTGGAATGGTTGCCACCACCTGCTGGAAATTATCCAGTTTGAGTTCTTCATGGGTATTTCCTTGAATTATTTGTGGGTACATGGACATGTCAATGAAGACTTCAGTGGATAACTCGTACTTTGAACACTGATTGACACATGGCTTTGTTTGAACATGTAGTGGGAAAGCCCGAAATTTGATGGGGATGATCATCATGTTCACAATTACAATTGCAATGTTTATATGCATATAGCCGGTATAGCCTATTTTCAGACACACAGGCAATGATTTTTGGTTGAACCCCTGCTGCTCCAGAAACTGTGACCTTCCAAGATCTTCCGAGGCGGTGAATCCCTTCAAAGACATGGGCGATTTGTACGTCGCGTGACAGTTGAAGTTGAGGGTATGACTGATTTTCTGCAGGGGTTAGTGAAATGTCATTAGCCAAGAATCCAGATGATTGGATCAACAAGAATCAAGGAACATGGTGAACCATCCGGATATTTTTTGCAACGGCTTCACCATGGTTTGCAAGTCATGCTTTGTTCAATTACATCGGAAAATGCGAAAATTCATGGCCCAACAAATCAGAGTTTAGTGGTCCAAGTGCTTCTGCTCTTGGATGTGGTGATGGTGATGCAATAGGTGAGTTCAATGTGGCGAATTTCTGGGAACTACCCTCTGGTTATGACTAACATAGCCACGGAAAATCCCCGAACTAAATGGAGGTATGAATGGGAAAATCATCCCAAATTAGCCATGGTACGGTATATATGTCTGCTGCAGTTTCCGAATGAGTCAATGTTCGCTAAGGCTATAAAACAGGACAAGCATCCTTTTGGGAAGTGCTAAATACTTTCAACGGCCTTGAAAAAAAGACATGATACCCTCCGGTGTCATCATACCTGGCTGGGAAATCCCCTATAGATAAAGGGGAAGCATTAATGGGACAATCAACTGTACAATTGATGTGATGTAAAAGAATGCAAAAGATGTACCTATGACTGCATTGAGTTTCCCTATTCTTCTGTCATTGATGTGCTGAAGGATCTAAGGATATCTGGCGGTGGCTTCCTGGTGATTTCGCGGGGTGATCATCCACATGCAGAGTTGCATTGCATGGTTTCTTCCATGTAATGTACACGCCCCGAAGTTCACATGGAACCCAAACATTGCCATATATTCCAAAGGAAAATCATTTTCCGGAATCTATTCAATTGAGATTCCATGTTAGATCATGATTAGTTGAAATCAAGCCAATATTTTCTATCCACAATCCATTGAAGCCCCATGTGTTGCTGAATATCTGGCCTTACTTTTTTGCCCTCTCCCTGAGTGAAAGATCCCCGAAATGTTCGCCTGATCCTGGACGCCTCCCAGCGGAAGCGAGGCCAATGTCCATGACAAAAAGTACAAGGCGCAGCCCAGCCCTGGGCATCCGAAACAAAGGGCGCTAAAGGAGTGAATGACATCAGTAGATTTAGATCTGACGGTTAAAATATGTTAAAATCCGTAAAGTAAAACAGTGTTGAAGGGATGAAAAGCAATGATTTTGTGCTAATTAATGTAATTAATGTATTGATATGATGACTTTATGTCGTAAAACAGTTGTCCAAGATGCCACACGAACTTTAATTGACAATGGACTGACATGGTCATTTTTTCATAGCTTTTGCCCCATCCCATTCCACAATCCCAGTATTGGATGATGGAAAAACTTAAACCAGACCCCCTGATCAATTTGGAGGTAAAAAAAGGCATGGCTTTCGGTCAAGAGGGTTCAGATTTTCCTTAGATCCAATCCATTGAATGTCACATTTGTTGGTTTCAAGTTATACTGTGAGTTGTACCTCTGCCCAATAACCCTGCACTTATCATGATTATCCTGACAAATTACCAAATTACCATGAAATTTGGGCTAAGAATCCACCATTTCAAACTGCTATTAGAGAGCATACCGGTGATTTGTCGTTTTTGGTGTTGTTTGAAGGCTTCTTGTGGAAATTCCACATGACTCTTTTTGATTTACTGAATCCTAAATCATTAGAATATGATAATCCAAAGTTATCTCCATATTATCCCCATATCATCCACATGGATCTACCCATGAATCTCCCATCCCCATCCAGTCTCTCCCCCAAAATGGCAGTCCCAGGACACAGTGAAGCCGCCGCCGCACATCTACACCGTGGCCTCACGTGCCTTCGAAGGTCTGTCGAATGCACGGCTTTCACAGGTGAGGATTCCCGTCGCAACGGGGGCAACGGGGGCGACCTGGGCAACCGGGGAAGCGATCTGAATGGTGGGGTTAAAGTACCATGATATCCATAGATATATAGAGAAATATGATATGATATAGTTATAAAGTTGGTTAATATGGTAAATATCCGACGTTTATATAAATGTGATGGAATATGCATGGCATATTAATGGTACAGTAAGGCATTAAGTTGCCAAGTTGGTCATATATCCTATGTTACATTCAGTTCTTATACAGTACCCCAGATTGCCCCACTATATCACAAATTATCTTGGAAATGGTTCGGGTTGCGGGATGCTATTTGGTGGTTGGGAGGATTTATGGGTATCCATATGTTATTCCATATTTCCAATTAAATGGGAGCCAAGGAGCCACGCAGAGTTTCCCAACCACTTGATAGTAGGGCCATGCTTTAAAAAGGGAAATGGTGATAGTTTAAAAAGGGCCAACGTTTTTCTTGGAGAGGTTCATGTAGCATGAATCATTTTTTTTTGACTTGGTGTCATGGTTCTGATTGGATGTCATTGCTGGCCTTATCATGTTCATGCGTCTTGTGAGGGTTTGGGGTAGCTCGAGCAGTCCCTTTCCGGGTGCCGCGTCATCTTTCGCCGTTGCAGGTGGTGCTCATCAGTGGAGAAAGTGGAGCTGGAAAGACATTTGGATCTGCAGAAAGTGGGCCATGTCAACACAAAAAGAGATTATATGCATGCTTATGCATAAATATCATCAGGGGATATCTGAGGGATCCTTGGGGAAGAGTGTGGGACTTCAATGTCGGGATGATTTTTTGAAAAGTCATATGTTCCTTGAGACATGTGGCGAACGTCGGTGACCCCGTAGCAACTTAAGTAATGAAGGTATATTACCATATCTGGAGTAATTACTAATATACTGATTGACTTGAGCACTTCCCACTTGGCCAAAATTGGATCAAATATCAGACATGATAGATTCCCAACAAAAATGGTTCACGTCCCCCCCAATAAAGGTGCTGTTTATAAATTGACCAGGTGACAGTCACCAAAAATCGCAGCTATGGCTGAGGACGGAGACAACGAAACACGTCCTGAAGCGATGGCCTCAGAGGGGAAGCTGTTCACATGCAGTAGGGACAAGGAGTGAAGTTTCCGTCATGTCTCTTAGGTTTTGATTACTTTGTAATTAATGTAATGTTGTTTCATCTTGGTTTACATTGGTTTCATCTACATATTTCTTGTTACCCACTACGATGGATGGTCATTGCAGGTTCCTTACCAGCCAGTTGAGCGACAGCAAGCGCCGCTCCAGCAGTACTGCCGTAGGTGGGAGCGTCCCCATCTTCCAGCAATGGTATGGTAGTTACTGGTAGTTCAATGTGGTTTGTCTATGATGAAACAATGGTTTAACCATGGTTTGACCATGGTTCTATCATGGCTTAACCATGCTTCAACAATGGTTCAATCGTGGTTTTTTTAGGGTTATATACACATCCATCAGAAATAGGTCTTTCACCAAAACAGACATTGGGTCTAATGACCAGATGTGATACGGTTGCTCCAACCCATTGGAGGTCAATGATTGGTTGGGGCTGTGGATTTCAGTGATGCCTTAAGACCTCATGAATTTAAGGCGGTTGAGGACCAGATAGCCCAAACCCGCCCATTTTGAGATAAGAAGATGGAAGAAACCCATCCATCCAAAGGGTGGCAAGTTTTTTCACCCCAGATGATCCCTCCAGCAGTGGCAGGTAAAGTGACATCCGCCACCATGGGGACAGAAAAGAAGGCGCACGAAAAGCGAGAGGAATGATCCGCTGTAGAGCTGTGTTGTTGAATTAATTTTGCCAGCAACATTTTTGGGGAAGCTATACGAATAGAGATAATCATAGATAAACTATGGAAAGGCTAGGGATAGCTGTAGCTATAGACTATACACACAGGTTTACATTAATTATATAATTGTCCATTACCAGTTGTCACAACAATCAACAACAATGTTGGTACCTGCAATGATCATCGCGAGAGATCCGATGTCGTCCAGGTGCTTAACTCGAACCCCATCTTGGAAGCCTTTGGCAATGCCCGGACACTCAATGCCAGCGTAAAGTTGACGGTTTACGCCAGGGTTGGGAACAGATCCTGGAGGCTATGTCCAAAAATGAGCCAACGCCACTACATAAGGTGTTTAGACAATTTTGGTGATATGAATTCAAGAAAGTGTCTCCGAATTTTTGAACTGACTCACATTTCCTACAATTGTAATGGTTAGACACGCTAGATTTGGTTGCTAAATTTGGAGGTAGCTACTGCCTGATGCTACTCTGAAGGCCTGCACAGTGCGAAACAACAACTCCTCACGCTTCGGGAAGTTCATTGAACTGCGCTTCCAGACCAAGGGAGGTGCTGGGTGGTGGAATCTGGGGTTGTCGCTGTGGATGGTCCAAAATGTGGGCAGATGGTAAAGTGAGTGGTGCTTGAGTAGAAGTTAGTCCAAGCTGATTCCAACCTTGGCCTTGTAACCTCAGCACCGTTCTGGTCGTTCGAAGAAACTGTTATGACCCCCAATGCTTCATCCGACCCCAAGGTTTTGCAAAATTGGTTGAGTCCATCGACTGGAAATCAATGCCATGTAATCTTGCCTCTATTGTATCAAATAGCCTCAATAAGGGACGCAACATGAATAGAATAGATCCGCAACGTGAATAGATCTGGTACTAAACCATGGTCTTAAGGGTGGTTCATATTAGGGGAAATTGATTCCAGCATAGCAATGATAATAGTACAAGGATATATGCCCTACATGTATTTTGCATACTTGACCAAGCCTTTTCTTTCTCCCTTCAACCGCAGGTGCTGCACCCATCTTCTCCAATGCAGCCATTGAGACGCCACTGGGACGATGTCGGAGTGATCGTTGGAGAACTGTCTCTGGATCATGTTTTGTCTCAACCCAGTGGACCGTCAATTTGGGTCATTTGGTTTTGATTATCCAAATTTTAGGATTCAATTTTAGGGATGCTCAATTGTGAGTACTGCACTTAGTCAATTTGCAGCCTTTCAAAGTCGCCATGGGCTTCCCAGCGGTTTTTGAGGTACTTGTTGGAAAAGGTTCGCGTGACCAAGATTGACAAGCAGGAGCTGGGTTCATGACGACAGCCAGGTGAGAAATGACCAGATTAAGACAGTAGACGACCACACCATTGTGAAGCAATAAGTCTGACATTTGAAAAAAGGGAGATTCCAGCCATGAAAATGAGCATGCAAGGGGTATATCTGCAAATTTGTTGAAGGTTCTTACTATTGTCTATATCCTCCTGATCAATGAGACTGGCCAATCACCAGATCGCCTGGCCTGTGTAGGAGAGATCCTACCATATGTTCTACCAGGCCATAGGGGGACGTGTCCGCTAATGTGTCCGCTAATGGGGACAGACTTGGGTTGATCATGTTGATGATGTGGATGATGTTATTGCATGATGATGACGATGAGGATGAGGAGGAGGATGAAGATGAGAGTATGACAGGACGGGTTACTGCAATCAGTCTGATAATGATGATGCCCATTGACATGCATCGACTATCCTTATTCCGGCAACTTTACATCCTGAGTTGTGTCACAAACTTTCATAAACAGGTCATGTTTTCTGCACCTGTTCAAGCACCTTTTGGTGACCAGGCATGCGCTGCAAAACAGCTGTTGGACCCAGCAGATTTGGAGGGTTTGCCCATGGATTTCTTTGGCCGTCCGGAGGCCGGCCTTTTGGAGGGCAAACCGTGGAACCGGAGATTGCCATTTGATGGGCTTGGTGAAATGGGGATTCACCTCAGAAGGTTTCCAATAAAAAAGATAGAGATAGGCACGGTATAGGCACCCAGGGGGGTCGGCTCCATCTGAAACCCAACCTATGCCCGTACAACGGATCAGGACTTTGTCTACCTGAACCAATCGGATCGCTTTGAGCATCTCGGCTGGTTTTGTTGGCAGGTGGAGGTTTGTGTTAAGTTTGTAAGTTCAAATTCGGCAGCTAGCTCACTAGAGTGTCAAAACTTTGTGAGCTTCACAGTGAGGAAGTGCAAGCAAGTATCAAGCCGCGTGTTTTTCCTTGGCAGTGCTGCATTGTTCCAGGTTGGATGCAGTGGACGACAGTGAGGAGTTTATGGCCACCAGGTGGGAAAGAACATTCGGAGATTGGTGGAGACTGGTGGAGATAACTGGGGGATTTTGATGAATTTTGAAACCATTAATTATTAATTGCTTCCCAAGCTTCAACACCATAGTTTAAATGGTGGATTTATACATATTTATACACCTTACACATAGTTGGGACCATTTGGGGGGGTGTTTAATACTAGGGGGATGCAATTAAAACGGGGATGTCATCACAGATGATCCGTCAGAATAACATTGATCCTTCTGAAGGCCTCGCAAGTCATTAGTCATACCTTTTTGGTTTGTTCCATCATTTGGTTTTTGATATTGTGAGGTATTCCCTTTGTTTGGATCTTTTTGAACGGTGATCAGACCAAGAAAAAGGTGCCAAAGGAAACAATAGCACAGGGAAGACATATATAGAACCAAGGTTCTAGGTGTTACCAATTCAATTTGATGGCAGGGATGATTACGAAGTAGTACGGATACAATTGACACCTGGAAAGGTGAGTATGATATTGTCACCCATGAAACGTTGGATTCCAACGACACACCGATGGAATGGTCAACAAAAAATTGGGCTGAATCCACGCATCATCCGCCAGGCGTTCAATGGAGGCGATGGACATCTCCCTGCAGGAACAGGCCCGCCCTGGTGGGACAAATGAATTTGCCTGCTGCGACCCTCGCCAATGTCTGGCATAAATTAGGAGATTTCAAGCAAACCTTAGGATTGGACAAGTTGATTTGCAACAATTTTGGTGCAGCGATGGTGGGATTAAATCCACGGCTACTGTGAAATTCGCAAGAGAAAGCAGGGATGATGATACTCATGTACTATTGAATTACAATTTCATGTGATAATTCCAGACACCCAAATGTGTTTATTGCCACATCCACTCCCAAGATACTGCTCCCCAGAAACAGGGACACTGCACACCGAGTCTTGAGGCAGAGATTTTGCGCATTGTGGCTGGGGTCCTACACATTGGCATCTTGGCCGGGAAAATCGGTGCGTGGCGGAAAGTCGCTGCTTTTGTCGGGTGGCTTTCCCCAAGCCTTGAACCAGAACTAGATAGATGTTTCTAACTATGGGGGATAAAGATATAGAATATGCATACATCAGTACATATCAATGTACATACATCTTTCATCATCATTCCCTGCAAGGGGTTTTGTCAATAAGCTGTCCCACATTAGACAGCATACCCCCACATATCCTCCTTTCTTATTTTTGGTGTAGGTCCCATCTTTCAGATCGGGGGTGTCCAGGCAACATCTCCATCCGTGAGAAGGTGGGCTGTGCCACGGTAGTTTGTCAACTTCACAAAGTAAGGGTCACTTAGATCACTGTGTGTCAGTAGATGCAGGATCTCCAGGTTACGCTATGTTTCTATTTTCCAACCTCATCCATCCTGGTTTTGGAATTTCAATCCTAAGTGGAGCTGTCAGAAAGTCTGACAGTCTGAAGCCACCCAGCGGCCATCGGCACAGGGTGGCAAGGTGGAAGTCGAAGCCAATGCTTCCCTCAAGGCACCACGGGGATTTGAGAGACTCTCGAGGTGAGTGGTGGCATGTGCATCGCCATAGAATTTTGCGGAAAAAACAACAACTCAAACGGTCAAGAATGGCATTCAACCATCGAAGATGTTGAAGATGGAGGGACTTCACCAATTGAAGTGGCAACTTGGGGTGTGGGGGACCAACTGGAAGCCAAACCCGGCCAGGAATCCAACATCTCCGTTTCAACGGGGGGTCAGCTGCTTGCGGTCGCCATGGCAGGCGGTCTGCGAGATCATGGGCATTGACCTTCCCGTGCTCACCAGGCCTGGATGCTCCGAGCTGGAATCAATTGGAAGATTGAGCAAAATCTGATGTTTTCCCTTCTATCCCTACTTGGTAAGTGGGAAGATATCGCCCTGGTTGGTTACAATGTCTAGGGGATGGGTTGAAACCAGCAACCAGAACAGCGCGGTCGTTTTATGTTTGAGTGGAGACATCCCAGCTTGGTGACTCGACAAGTTGCTGAAGACAACGAACATCAACTGACAATTTCAAAAGGCACATGGCAGATAGATCAGATAGTGACTTGGGAATTGTCCCACTGATGGCTGGGGATCCAACATGATCAGAAAATTGCCAACTTAAAGTAGATAAACACTGATGGATTTAGCAGACCTTCAAAAAGACCAAACTAGTGGCGCATTTTCCAGCTTCCTGCTGCCGCGTTGGCGCGCGTCAGAGCCATGACAGTTTCCGGCGCCATGACTAGGCGCCCCGGGCGTTTGCAGCGCAATGGCCTCTTGATGCCCAGCCTGGTGCTGCTGTGCCTGGTATGGCTGGTGCCCTTGACCTTTGTGCAGGGCCGAGCTTGGGATGGCAACCGGGCCACCAGGAGGTTGGTGACGATCAGATTGGGTCAAAGGCCTCAAGGGAGGGTCGGTGGAACGGATGGCCAAGCGAAGATGTTGACCTCAAGGATCAAGAAAGCAACCTTTGCCCAAGAGCTGTTCAGCATATTGGATGAAGCTGTGGATGGCCCAATCTTCAACTCCATCCATGCATCGGCTGCATACAAGCGACTCGAAGCCTTCAAAAAAACAGGGGGCGTGCGACAAAGGGATTGGCATGACCAAGTGCTCCTCAGACTGAGTCGAAGATATGGCGCTGGAAGTCCGGCTAGGGCTAGGTGCTCGGCAAACAGCCAATGTTCTCGGGAGCCTTGGGAAATTGTCTGAGCAGTTCAGCATTCCCATCCAGCTCCTAGCTGCATTGGCCAAATCTGCACCTACAACGGTGGAAGGCATGAACGCACAAGAACTTTCAAACAGCTTGTGGGCATGCGCGAAGCTCAAGGAGGTTGCACCCGACGTTTTGAAGGCAGTGGGAGCCATTGCGGCTCAGATCCCTTTCAAAGTGAAGGACATGATTCCACAAGAGTTGTCCAACTGCCTTTGGGCATTTGCGCAGCTCAAGGATGTTGCGCCTAATGTTTTGGAGGCAGTGCTGGCCATTGTCGCTCAGATCCGGCAAGGTGCAAAGGACATGAAACCACAGGAGTTGTCCAACTGCCTTTGGGCATCTGCTCAGCTCCAGGATGTTGCACCTGATGTTTTGGAGATAGTGCCAGCCATTGTGGCCCAGATCCCCAACAAAGCAAACGACATGGTTCCACAAGGTTTGTCCAACTGCCTTTGGGCATCTGCTCAGCTCCAGGATGTTGCACCTGATGTTTTGGAGGCAGTGCCGGCCATTACAGCACAGATTCCAAGCAAAGCAAAGCACATGGTCCCACAAGGATTGTCCAACTGCCTTTGGGCCTCTGCGCAGCTCAAGGATGTAGCTCCAAAGGTGTCGGAAATTCTTCCAGCCCTCGTGCAGGAGATCTCCCTCAAGACCCAGGACATGGACCCCCAAGGGATGGCCAACAGCTTGGAGGCCCTTATCACTATTCGAGACTCAGCCCCAGAAGTTGCAGGGTTTCTCGCAGCTGGTGGTGGCATGGATGACATCCTGAGCTCTACAGCTAAACGTTTGAACACTTTACTTCCAAGCCTCAGTGGAAGGGACTTGAGCTTGTCAGTGCCTGTTGTAGTTTGGGCCTGCGCCAAAGCTGAAGTCTACGATGGTGACTTGTTGGCTTCGGTTGCGCAGCGCCTCGGCTCCCGAGCCAAACTCTCAACCTTAGCGGACTTCAATCTATGTGCCTTGTCCTGGTCGTATCAAGTGCTCGATGCCCGAGATGACTTTACGGACTTTCGGAAGCTGATTTCAAAAGCTACCAGTACTGAGAGAGGGTTGAGTCAGGCTGATGTGCAAAGTTGCCAGCTTGGGCGGTTCCGATGGAACCACTCCTGCTAAAAGGGAAGCCTCGCACTCGAATCCGCGTATGTGTTTTTATTTGACAACATCTCTCGTTTTTTTTGTGCATTTTTGTGCACCAAAATTGAATGATTAAAGTTTGCTGATCCAAAAATGCAAGAGTTTGTCCCTTTGCATCCGGTTCGAGAAAGCGCGGCAGTTTTCTGGCCACCCATATCGTGCGATTTATCGTAAGCTCACGACTTCTTGCACACGCAATGCACCTGGCACCATCTTCAAAGAGTGCTCTAGTGGGACGCACCGGGTTGAGTGCAGGAGCAATGTTAGTTGCTGAGGAGGTCGTGATGATCCACACCGTTCTGTTTTGTTTTGGGTTGCGTGGTGGGTTAAGTGCTATGAATTGCCATGATACTATGAAGCCCCACCACATCGTTGGAAATCCGGCGTTGCACTCGCAGAACAGCAGGGCAATGGTAGGAACATCTAGGAACAGAGTTGGATTATACCCGAGGATCCCTGCAGCATTATGGAAAAGAGACTTGCTGCTTTTTCCGTGTTTTGATCACACATAGTCGGCCAGTCAACCAGAGATTGGGAGCATCATAATGCCCAGGGGTCGTCCATATTCTGATCCCAATGGCCAAGAATTGCGATGATTTAATGGATGTTTATCCTTTTTCGGGCGTCCGACTCAGCTCCTATGGTGGCTCCGCTGGGCGATCTGTTTGAACAAAAATTAATGAGTAATAGTAATGACACCACTTCTCAAACCTTCCCCACGTCGGATGCCTGGCACAGGGCATTGACGCACAAGCTCATTGCAGTTGGCAGTTTGGGCCCCGGAACTAAGAGGACTTGGGCTAGCAGCTAGCTCACCTGCCACTCCCATTGCTTTGGAAGAACCAGTGGATAGCGACCCTTTCATCCAAGGATCGTGTCAAATGTTTGGCGTCTACACATTTCCCAACCAAGACTGCAATAGTATACATGGACGAGCACATTTCTTTGGGGATTTCAAGACAACAAAAAACAACGAACTGAGAGATCCACCATTTGCCCAGGCGAGCGCTATGATTCACCTTTGACCTTGGACCAGAGTGAGGCACCTCTATCCAGCTGCCAGGTCCTAAATTCGGACCCTCATCCTTTTCATTATGATTCTGAGGTTTTTGACATGTTTATCCTTTGCTTCATCACGTTTGCAATATCGAGTCGTTTCTATCTCCGGGTCATAGTTCGGTCAAGGGCGCTGGCAATGTGGCTGAAGGCTATGTCCAAGGTATAACACCTAATATTCCCTATACAAACTATAGACATATCCGTCATTTTCCATCACAAACCTAACAATTAGCCATCGTATAGTTTCCATGGTCATAATTGCTATTAACTCTAGTTTCGATTAGTTTGCTTAATGATAGTAGCATACCAACATAGTTGCCGTATTGTATCAATTTATGAAGTTGCAATCCCTCATTTGTTCCTAAAACCTGCAGGCCCGCCGTGAATCCTTCGCGCGGATGATCTACTCCTACCTCTTCGTGGGGCGGCCCAGGGTGACACTCCCTGGAATGGGCTGATAGCAAACATACAATAGATGGAAAAATTGGAAACTTGAAAATTATGCATATTTATGCGGTAAAGATCGTTTAGAACATCTTGGAATTTGTATTTCAAATGTTGCAGTTTGTTTCAATCTTTTTGGCAGCCCCCATGAGGGAATCGCTGTAAATCACCAGGCACAAATCCTGAAAACTGGAAACACCTCAGCCCTGGCTGACTATAGCCACTGGTTTGACAAAACAATTTAGACTTCTGGAATTGTGAGGTGATGGAATCGCCAACAACCATCTCAGTTCCTTGAAACGGCGCATGTTTAAACAACCCAACATCTTGCCTTGGACACTGAGTCCTGCAGTCCGATGTTTAAGGGGCATAGGCCGACCATTGCCGACCCTATGCCGACCCTACTTGGGTGGAATGCCCACGAAATCCAACTGGCCATAGGGGCATATGTTCGCATGGGCTCCACCTCCTGTGGCCCAGAACCACATGGTCTTCCGCATCAACGAATCTTTGTCCTCCAATCGTGCAGGTCCAAGCATGGGGCTTTGACAGACCATGAGAGGTAGAGAGACTCGCTACTGTAGCAATAGATAGTATTCTGACACAAGTCCTAGAATCCATGCGCACCCCCTTTCCAAACATTCTTTGTTTGTAAGTTTGAGTTGGCATCATTACAGTATGCCTGCAGCTGTGCATACCAAAGGGACTGTCAACTCATGATGATGATGATGATGACGATGACGATGACGATGACGATGACGATGACGAGTCCAGTACTTGGACTCCCAAGTATGACGATGGAGGCCCACCAGCCTCATCCTTCATTGGAGTGCTGGACATCTTCGGATTTGAGCATTTCAAGGCCGCCTTGGTTGCAATGGCCGAAGCTGTAGCTTCTCCACAAGTTATGGAGTGCATCTCACCCCTGACACTCCAATCACTGTCCCTCTATTATCAGAACCTCATCAATGACACACTCAGGTGGAAACCTCCCCCCCAGCATTTCAGATGTCAAAAAAGGATACAAAAGGCCATCACGTTGCTGGTGGTTTCCAGTTTCTCCATTTTCCCACCGGAGATGATTCCATGGCCTGGGGGATTCATCAACCAACTGTTTGGAGGTCAACTCCTTTGAGCAGTTGTGCATCAACTTTGCCAACGAACGCTTGCAGCAGATGTGGGGAAGCCCCGGTGATGGGTGATTTCTCCAAAGTCTGTGAGGCATTTCTGAAATTTGAGGAATGAAATCGAATGAACATAAAACATGGCACATGGAATACGTGAAATCATATGAATAAATGCGGTAGTTGAGTGAACGTACCTGGCAGTTTGGAACATCCCACAGCAGGGCGGCAGAGACTTCCTGAGGTTCAACCACTTTGTCTTCGAAGTGGAGATGGACACCGATCTGCTCATGTGCTCAGAGTTGAAAACCCATATGAAACCCCTCAAGGATGGTTGGGATGATACTGTTCCTCTAATATTTTGATAATGATATATAATGAGAATGATGGTTGTAGATACGCCTCAAAGGTTTGATTTTGATGGTTCCCAGCCAGAATCATACGGCACAGATGGTGATGGATATCCCTGCCAGGAGCTTTACAAACAGGAAGGCATCACCTGTGACTTCTCGGACTTCCCCGACAACCAGGTGCTGAATGCACCAAGCACGAACGTGCCAAAGAATCGTCTAATATAGGAATTGTAGCCTCATACTCACACCACAGGTACTTCACACCACAGGTACTTCACACCACAGGTACTTCACACAAATCGTACCAAAAAAGCAATACACAGATGGCAAAAACAAATTGTATTCTATAGATTCGTCTTGCAAAAAGACACTAAACCCATGGAACAACACATGAAATCCTAGATACCCCCAACATTTTCCAGCTCACATCCAGCCCACCAGCCCAGCTTCCGCATAGGGCATCATCGACTTGATACAAGCCAAAGCCATGAGCATCTTCACTCTGCTGGATGAGGAGTGTCGCATGCCCAAGGCGCGGGCCAAGCTGCCTGCCATCCTGAGGATACAACCAATAAAGATCTCAAGGTGATTGATAGAGCGAGCACTCATGAAGATGGATTGTAATTGCAAGAATATTTGGGCAAGTTCGGGGGCCATTGGAAAATTCGTGGTGAAATATGGAAACATGTTTCCAAATCATGTCAACGCTGTCCCACTTCCAGCAGACTCACTTTGTGAGTTCCATTCCCGTTCATCAAGAATGAATCAAGTTTCTTTTTTCAAATGCAAGTGGATTGCGGATCCCAAGTCCATCATCCTTAGCATCAGAACATGCCTCGCGCCTGCAGGGCTCCGACAAATCATTGGCAGCTTGGCCGTAGAAGGGGCAGAGTTGGGGACTTCCAGCCATCGCAGAAGGTTGAGCACACCCGGCCGATCCCCAAATACGTTTTTCTGGGATTTGTTGGTTGTGGCAAGATGTGGCAAGCCTGCCATGGGATTCAAGGGTAAGACTGGTAAAGTAGAGCAAGAAGCTTCTTATGCTCTGTTTGGGTTCGTCGGTTCCTCTTGGTCTGTCCCCGCTTCCCTCCAGCCAATCAACATCTTTGCCATTTATAGCTGATGTGTTATTTTTGATTGAGCTGTTTCCGAAGATTTTCCAGTCAATCAATTTTTGGCCAAAGCAAGGGACTGGCCATGTAGTTCACGAAATCTTTGCGCAGCGTCACTCGAGGTGCAAAAACTGTGGAAGCAGTTTGACAAGCATGAGAACTTCAAGATCGAGCAGGGGACTCAACTTGGAAATTATGCTGTAGTCTCTATGCTAGAGCCGATTTTTAGCCACCATCCAGTAGCCGGGGCCTTCAACATCAACCCAGCCCCAGGGCGCGCAAGAACATGTGCTTCACGGTGATCCACTTCGCGGGTCCTGTGAGTTATGACGGCACCAACTTCATGGACCCGGCGGATGGCGGTGGCCACCATGGGGGCATGGTGGGATGATGTGAGAGATGTTTTATAGGTGGCAAATTTCTGGGTGGGCTAAAAGTGTTTTTTTTCTCATGGAATCTTGGAAAAAATCAGGAAAACCCCAAATGCCCTTGGCATGATTTTGATGGGGAAAACATGGAAAAAACCTGCGAAAGTTCCTTGAAATGAGTGGATCAGAGTTGCCATGGTTAAAGTCACGCGTCAGGACAAGAACATGGATGAACTGGGCGAACTCCTGAAGTCCGGGGTCCCAGGGTCCCGTGTTTTGGATGCCCTCACCTGGTGCAGAATGCACACCTGCCAGACACAATTTATTTTGGAAAGATGTTAAAATGTTGTCTGCCAAACCCCCACTCTCCTTGCAAAAACACATGTTTTGATATGTTTTGATGGAATTGATTGATGAAGCAGTTCTTCATCTCAACCTATTTGGTTGGTGGTATCAATTGAACGATCAGGTCTTTCCGGTCACAGCACGAGGGGGATGATCCCCACTGACTCAAGCTGACTCATGAATGCCGGTCAACCACCAGCCAGATAAATAGACATGCTATGACATGCTTCAATTTTTTTTCGTTCCTGCCTATTATCTACTATATAAACATATATAGGTTAGATTAGGTTACTATCAACCCATCTTGGCTTGGTTGGCTCAATCCCCCAGTTTGCCAGAGCCAAACTGGTTGGATGTTTGGTCCGAAATGCTGAGGCAAGCCATTGAGGGCTCCAGCAATTCCTTCGTACGCAGCTTGTTGGAACGCGCCGTCACCGAGGGCGTCCCTTGGCACTGAGACATCTCAGACCATGATTCATCCAAATTGGATTCTGAAGTTGAAGTGACCCATAGTGACCCCAAACGTTTGTTTTATCATGTTTTATCCAAGAATACTGTAGCATAAAGAGCTCATCATTGTTGTTGGGATCCCATTGTGCTAGTTCCAAACGATTCATGTTGGGTGCACATGTCAAAAGGGTGAGCTGTCCACATACCAAACGAAGCGCCCAGCTCGCCGAGTTGAAGTCTCCTTCCGAGCAAAAGCGGCAGGCCTGCTGTGGGAGCTTGCGCGGCATGTGCTGGACCATGGGCTGCCAGTGATTTTATGTGTAGAATGCCTCAAACAATGTGAGCTGTATGGGGACATTATGTATACCCCATGGCTTTCACAAATTCAACAGATTTTTTTTTAAGTACTTCAACATTTTTCAGGCCAGATTTGGTTGTATCTAGATGTATCTAGTCTATAATCATATACTTGGCTTGACATCGCAATTAGCAACAATTGGCAAAAAGGATGAGTAAGTCCCCGATGCGCGGTTCTATATTTGATTGGGTTCCGGATGGTTCCGGGCATGCTCATTAGCCACTCTCCACAAACACGTTGGTCCTCTCCCCTTCCACCGGTGCACGGTGTACGGAGCCCTTCTTCCCCGCAGGTGGCAGGACGTGCCAAGACCCTGAAACCCCATACAGTTTCCGCAGCAGCAACCGAGCGTTGGGGGGTGAGGAACCTTTGCGTGGATGATATTCGCTTGAAATATGGTTAAGCCCCCAACTGCGTACTTTTTTTAAGAGAGCTGGTAACCTGTAGCAAATGAGATTGTAAATGTTCTGTTTTCATATTTTTGGGTTTCATACATCAGAAATCATCAGAACCTATGCGCTGCTTGATTTGCACCAGCTTTCATGCTCATGATTTTTCGTTCGTTTATAGGTGACATACCCGTGACGACTAGGTCGTCGTGATCCAAAATGGTGAGAGGTGAACCCCCACGATGGAATCTGGTCAATATCTCAGGTTGCTACGGACTTCAAGAGCTGCTTGGACGCAGGGATGGGATGAAGCGAAGTCCTGCTGAAGTTTCCAACTGACCGGAACTAGGACCTTGCAGCCTAAATCTGACTTGAGGGATTTCCATAAAGGCAATACCCCCAAATCATCCATTTTGGTGGGATTTTCCATTATAAACCATCCATTGTAATTCATTCCACACAGAAGCAGGACATGATTCAGCTTCCTGTAGGCCGCCAGGTCCCCAACTGCTGAGGTCAATTGGAGTCGCTAGCAACTTGTCAGCAATGGGCAGAAGTTGGACACGGAGAACTTAGAGACAAAGTGGCCATTTTTTGTTGAAACTTTCCTAGGAGCCATGGCTACGCCATGAGAAACCTATGTTGGAAGTTGGAAGGGTAAATGACCAGAATGAAACCAACTTTTTGATTGGACTTTGTCATGGTTTGTCATGTTTCTTTCCCCATTAGCACCTGGAATGAACGTGGTCTTGCCCTGGAAAACCGCGACGCAGGTCACCAAGATGAAACAAGCAGGGCCTCACTTTGCACCTTGGCAACACCTGGAGCCCAGGGAGCTATTGAACCCACGTTTCGCAGCGCTTCAGGTGCGGTGCATCAAGCCAAACCCAGAGAAGGCACCAGGCCCTGCTGCGCCTTACTGGGACACTCCAAGGATCAGTGCCAATCAGCAAAAATGGCTGTTTGTTTATGAAAGTATGTGTCCATTGGGGCTGCCTTTAGCCAAACTCTCAAAGTCTTTCTGGCGCTTCTTGTCCAAAAAACAATCAACAATTTGGTGTTTGTGATCATTGCCATCATCACACTCTCCATGTTCATGTCGTGTCGTCACTTAATAACGTGACAAACTTCAGAATTTGATTGCTGAACAACACCAAAGTATCATGACAGGTCACAAAACCCTATTGAAGCGTATAGTATTAGTATTGAACCACATCGAGCTGCTACAATGAAGAGTGTAGTTCTAACTTCAAACGACCTTCCCTTCTATTACAGAAAAAACACTGAGAACCCTTAAAAGCCTATGGTTTTTCATCAGAAATTTGTCAGTCAGATTATCCTTCGAAATCCCATATATTTGACGGGTTTCCATGGTGTTTTCCTGCATATTTTCCCACCAAGCCACAGCCAGGCCATTTGGAGCGGCAGCTGGTGGTGGAACAGCTGCGCTCCGGCGGTGTCATTGAGGCCTTGCAGGTGCAGCGTGCCGGCTTCCCCTGCAGGCGCCTGGCGTGGTGGGGGAAAAAAGGTGGATTTGGGATGGGAAAATGACGCTTCAATGAAGAAATTTTAGGGATTAACCATGCTTTTGGGATTTTTGTGGTAGAAAAAGGAGGATTAATGGTGGATTAATGGTGATCAAATATGATTTTGAGGGGAATATCATTGAACTAAACGGGAAAATTAATCAAGCTAATTACATGGTGGATTAATGATGAATTTGTGGTGGTTAAATGGAGAAAAGGAGGATTGAGAAATCAAACGTGGCACTGGGAATCATTTACCCTTCGGAGTCATCAAACATGGCTGGCTGGGAATCCTGTATATATTATATAAATTAAATGTAGGTTTCCATCGGAAAGCAATTCGTCGAACCAAATGCCGGATTTTCAAGCCTACCATGTTTGATTACCGGAGGGTATCATCAGAAAAATTGAGACTTATGATGACTCATGATGATCCCGAGCCCAACAAATTTCAAGGGATTGGGGGCTTAGGCGGATGGGATGGAAAAGGATGAAGATGGTTGAAAATTATTGTGTTCGATGGAAACGTAAGAAGGAAACATATTTCTGAAACTGCCTGAACTATCCGTGTGAGGCAAAGAATGTTTTGTGGACCGCACAGTTTCATCAGACATGGCAATGGAAAGCCTTCCAATTAGTTCGATGATTTCCCCAGACCTCCATTTGTTGCGGATTTCTCATTGCAGCTCAATATTTGTCGGCGTATCCACCGTTTCCATCCTTGTAGGAGTCCGGTGAAGACCTGTTGGAAGGAGAGCGGAGCTGGGGGTTGGGGCGGGTTTGGCGTAGTTCAACACAATCAAAAGAAGGAGAATGTGAACAAGCAAAGGGGAAAGGTTGATGAGCTGATATAGTGAAGATGCTGGAATTCATCGACAACGGTGATAGTGGCAAGCAAGCACGATGAGGAAAATACGAACAAAGATACCTCTCATGGTGATATAGCTGGATCACATGGCAGGGTCCTGGGATCGCGTTTTTGGTGTGGCTTCTATGGATCCCACAATATGATCATTGGAAAACTGAGGCCGGAAAGCTCTACGTTTGGAGGGAACAACCATGGACCATTGTTTCCCGTAGATGTCTACCCAAACACCAGACCATGGAATGGGATGATACAAGAAATCATTACTGTTTGGTGGTTTCCAAAAATGTGTCCATCCATATTTGGGATGATGATCCCTATTGAATGATTGACCTGCTAATATGTTCACGGGCGTGGCTCCACCACCAGCCACTTCAGCTCCCCGGTGGGACCCTGGCAGGACTTCTTAAGCCTCGTCTTCAGATCAGTGCCCCGGCAGCATGTGGCTGGGAGTCGGGATGACTGGCTTGAGCCACTGACTTTGAATGTCAGGATGCCACATGAAAAACCAACATATGGAGGTTTCCTAAAATGGGGGTGCTCCTAAATCATCCATTTTAATAGGGTTTTCCACTATAAACCATGGATTTTTGGGTACCCCCATTTATGGAAATCCCCATACATGGCAATGGCAACCCCTCCGAAAACTGGATAATGAAAAGTGATTCTACTGTTGGAAATCACCAGTGACTCACTTTTGGATTCCATCTCAAAGCATCTTTCAGCTGACAGAGATGGAAAAGGTCAGGGAGTGCAACGAGGTTGTCACATTCCACATGTAGACTGTTCAGATCCAATCTGTTTGGTCAATGATTTTTAGGTTTTCGCCCCATGTTTGCCAAAGCTCCGCTGCTTTGTCCTTATATTTATATTTATATTGCATGTTATTGTCATCATTCAGAATTCATGATGATTGCAGATTGGAATGTGGTTATTTCTTGAGAAGCGCCTCTGAGTTGTACAGTAACCTGTGCACCCACTTGAAGGCTAAACCAGTCCCTTTGGAGTTCTCCTGTCACTGCCAAGGATGAACGGAAGCGCTTTGAAGGTATGAAAGATGCGTGTCCACCTGAAATGTTTGTAGCGCCCTGGAATGGTTCCAACTTGGAGAGTCACGCTGGCAGTGAATTGAGATATTATGAGATATTAAATGTGGGTTGTCTGAAATGTGGGTACCCCAAAGCCCATGGTATATGGTTGCATCCTCAGTTTTCGCGTTCAAGTTATCAGAAAGTAGGGGCATCCCCCATCTTTGAGGCATACCCATCATCTATTGTACGATCATCGAACTACAGCCAAGAAAATCATATCAATCATTATTTTCCATACAACACTTAGGGTTTATACTATATCCCCATGTCATCCAGGAATCCATTCTTCACTGGTTGTTTAATGCCCATCTTCTTCCAGAAGTTCGCCAGGCTTGAAGGAATCCCTACAGCAACTGGCAAAGGAGTCCCAGTTGGGTGGTCCCTGTGATGCCATGGGGGGTTCAATTGTGTTTCCACCGACAGATGTGATGTTCATTGGATTGCTTAGTCAAATCTACAGGAAAGCTCCATATGTCACAGGAAAAGACCATGGTTTCCTATAGATTTTCCCTTGAACCAGCCCATTGAGATGTATTTTGATGGGTTGGGTCGAGGTGCCCGACCAAAATGGTGACAAATTTGTAGCATTTGACAGATGGTTGCAGAAGTTGCACAGAGATGTGAAGTTTATGTGAAGTTTATTCGAGTGTGACCGTATCACAAGAAACAGAAATAGGAGCAGAAGAAGCGACCTGATTTTCAAGTCGGAAGCCAAAATACGGCCATTCAGCATTCAAACTAGTAGTGATTTTGCTGCGATGATGTCGTTATTCGTACCATATCACGATTGTTTATTGGCACTGGCTATACGGCTATACTTTATATTTGTTGGGCACGTTTTGCTCCCCACTGGCAACGAGTTCCCGACCAGTTCCCTGATGCTCCCTGATGCAGGAGTTGAAATGGCCCGCGAGTAACCCACTCTATGCCATTGGCAAGACGACGGTGGCACCGCTCGGAGAACTGGGGATGGCAACGAAAAGATGGGGATTCTGCACCAAATTTCCGGGGTTGAAGATCCAGAACATTTTTGTGTTCAGCAGGGTGCTTCGGGCCTGACCCATACCCATTTGAAATCGTTTGGAATAAGATGTTGCTTCGAAGATTGCTGATCTTGGGTTCCAGGTTCAGTTTTGCACTTTTTTTGGAGTTGGTTGATACCATTGGTTGACATCTGCTGACCACAGAAAAGTCGGAACACCTGCAAATCGACATGGCACAGGTCTTCTTCAAACAGGTGGCATATGAAACCATCGAAGGCGCCAGGGCAGGGCAATGGCAATGGGGCTCTGTTTTCGGATGAATATTCTTTGGCAAAGTCAGGAAATCGCAGAAAATGTGGGCAGTTTATTGCAAATAACATCCAACAACTATATACAGCCAGTCATGATTTTTTCGGCCGCATGTCACTTCATTTGCCTGGGCCATTCTTGCAGCTGTCCGGTTTCAAAACCCAGTTGTAGCAGGTGAAACAATGCGTGGCTGAATCAAAGTGATCCAAGAGCCATGAACATGGAATTTATATCGGCAACCGGCAACGTCGTGGTCCCATAGCCCAAAATTTCCCAGGCAACTATATGGTTTGCTGACATGGAAAGGACCGAGCTAGCTGATGGTTTTTAAGAACAAGTGTTTTTGCACCCATTCTCTTGGACGGTAATGTGATGAAGAAATTTGAAACCCACCGAACCATTCCAGCCAGGGCAAATGTTCTCTCGGATTTTTTTAGTTCTGCATCCCGACCTCCCCAAAACAGCGCAAAATGGGGTGACTAGGTAGTATTATGCAATCATTTCAATCCCAACCAGTGACCCATTTCAGGATCACCAAGGCAAACTGGATGACCCACATCCATTTCACCGCGACGCCGCCGGTTGCGGTGGTTGCTGCCATGGTGCCGCCACAGCTTACGAAGCATGCTGGCGAGTGCCTGGGATGTGAAATCGAATGATTTGGAATTTCTTGCAACATCTTGCAACACTGCAGGTCAGGTTTCACCCATTCAAAACTATTCAAAACTGAAGTCCTTTTTGGGCCCAAAAACTGCAGCTGGATAAGCAGCCGTGGTATGTGTGGATCGTTGTTGGATCCCCAGCTTTCATCCATCATTCGGACCACCAGCAGGTTGCGCCCTGGTCGACTTGTCTTGGCACTGGCCGTTTCGCCGGGTGCGGCATGCGCCGCAGACGCCTTGCGGATGTGCACAGTTCAAGGAAGCGGGCAACGGGGAACCAAGGAAACCGAACCTGCTAATACAGTGTGATCCTGGGGGGGGAACCCTTAAGCTTCCCTGGAAACATATCAGAATCAATCAGGAATGAGTTCCAGAAGATTTTGGTGGAAAACATCTAGAAAATCCCAATGGTGTTCCAGCTGTTGATGCCTCCAGCAGGATGCCAATTTCCCTCCCACCGTCGCCTCACTGGGCGCCACCACTCGCGGACCATCGGTGGGCAGCCTGGTGTGGACACGCGCCGGGCAGCTGCGAGGAGGGACGGGCTGGGGCAGCCGATGGCAGATGGCATCTTCCATGGCATTCGTTTGTGAACCCAAAAATAGCTTGGATATCTTGGATATGGATTTGTGGATGTTAGTTGGACCACTCTATCTGTTGAAGCCTGTTCACCAGTCTAGTTGCACACATGTCAACAGTTTCCAAATGTTTGTGTATAAGTAGAACATCATTGAAAATAGGTGGCTCCCCTTGAAAATGCTGTAATTTTCGGTGTTTGCCAAATTTTTGGTGGACAAACCCATATTTTTCATGAGGACTTTCATGAGGTTAGGTAACATGTACAGTAATGCCCTTCGATAATCAAAGCTGGCCATCGGGAGTTTGTGTGGGACAATGTGAGGAAAGCATCTATGGATTGGAGTACAGTACCATTTACCATGGCAGTTTTGCCTGGGACTGGTGGAAATGAAAAGAAAAACATTGGATATTGATATCACTTATCACTAACTAACAGACTTTTCCCCTGTTTTTGACTGTTTAACTAACTAACTAACAAACTAACTAACTAAGCAACTAACTAAGTAACTAACAGTTTGGACATTGGACATTTCGTGGAATTACCCACCACAACACGCTATCCACAACACGGAAGATCCACAGGACATGGCACTGTGACACTCTTCGGCCGCGAGCCTTGCGGAGCCGCCAAGGCGTGAAGCAATAACCTCCACGTGAGCCTTTGGGGGCCCTATGTTGATGTTTGAAGTCTGGAACAACTCAAACTTCCTAAAAGAGTGAAGCTTGAAAGCCTCGAATGCCATCTTCATGCCATCTTCAAAAAGCCGATGTTAAGATGATTTTGACCATGCATCGGAAAGCACACACTGAGTACCTCCAGAAGGTTAGCCTCCAGCCATTGCAGGTGAAGCAAGGCGCCCTGGGAGACTGTTGGCTGATAGGCGCCTTTGCATGTTTGGCGGACTTCCCGGGCCATGTGCCTTGGAAATGCAAGGATGGAGAGAAGCAGAGGGCATCAATAGCATTAGCAGCATCAGTCTCATGATGATTTTCAAGATGCCATTGGTTTCAAAAACGATCCAAGAACGATACCCCCATGATGACATCCAGCCTCATCAGTTTCTATATCACACATGGGTTTGTAAATGGGGCGCCCCTAAATCCACAGGTTCATCCTCATTTTCCCAATTTGAATGGCGCCCAAATGGTAGTGAAATCATGTTAAATCCCGTGTGCGCCCCAGTTTCAGACATGCCGCAGCTGCTGAGGTTGAAATGCTCTTCGACCCAATGTCGCTCTCATCCGAGGGGCGCTACTTGATCCACCTCTTCCACTCCAAGGGTGGCTGGCGTGCAGCGCCTTGCCGACCTGGTTTGTGGCCACCAGTGGATGCTACCCTTCTGAAAACTTTATATAAAATGTCATGGAAGTCATGGAATTCAAAAATTGAGGATGACAATTTCCCCCTTAGAAGGGTTGCATCTTCCTTTCCGTGAGTTTGGCGTGGACTATTTCAAGCCGCGCTTTTGTGACCATGCAGCCATCTCCAGTGCATGGTGGCGGCAAGTGTTGTGACTTCTGAGGTGGAGATTGATGATTTGGTGCCTTGCATCTCTGTTCCATGGATCCCTCAGATGCTCGGATCTGGTTCGGCGAAAACTGGCCACGTGAACCCAATTGGGGAAGCAAAAACACTGGCAGCTATTAGCACATAGCAGCTGCTGGATTCAACATGGCATAACATGGCTCAGTGTTCGTTGTGATCGTGACAGAAGTGACAGAAAAATGAGGAAAATTTAACCCTCCGACTCTCTCTCTCTCTCTCTCTCTTCAGAGAGAGAGAGAGAGAGAGAGTGAGAGAGTGAGAGAGTGAGAGAGCAGAGAAAGAGAGAGAGAGAGAGAGAGAAGGTTTCGCTGGTATCATCTCCTGTAGCTTGACTATTCTACAAGCTTTCAGGATTGCCCCAATCCACCTTGGGGCCCCCAGGAGATTTGTCGTGAACTACAAGGACATGCCCTGCCCCTCGGCGACAGATGATGGGCCAAAAGACCACGTGAAGGTTGGCTGATTTCATTTCGACGTATTTACCCTCCAGGAATGAAACATGGCAGTAGAAAATTCCCCATTTATAGATGGTTTTCCCAGTAAAACCTCCATTCAATAGGGGATTTCCCAGCTTGCGGTGTTTGGCGGAGGGTAACGCAACGAAGCACCAAAATAACTAAATTGTATCGCATCAAATGACCTGCTTGAAATGGTCGTGAAAGGTGCCCCAGATATCCCCAAATTATGATCTTCAAAACGCCACGGTTCATACATCTTTGGGCCCCCCTTCTCTTGTTCATACATCCTTCTTGGCGCCCTGAAACTGCTGGAAAATAAAGCTGCCTACGGCAAAAAACAAGACGGCTTTCATGGATATGGTGGCTATCAGATGCTTTGGCCATCAGAGATTGGAATTGTCTTAGTCAAAGCGGGTTTACCTTCTTGAAAAACAATGTGTCCCCAATTTAAATCGACTAAAACATGCTAAAACATTGATTTTTTTCTTGCCACGTTTCTTTCCTCCGACGCAACTGATCAGCTTATTAGCGATACGCAATTTGGATTCAGAAGGGGAAGGAGTACTTCAGAACCGCTGTTCTGCGTGAGACGCCTGCAGGATANAGCGATACGCAATTTGGATTCAGAAGGGGAAGGAGTACTTCAGAACCGCTGTTCTGCGTGAGACGCCTGCAGGATATAGCGGAAGCTGGTCACCAGAACATAATTTTGATATTCTTAGATTGGGAGAAAGCCTTTGACAAGATAAGTCACATGAGATTAGTGGAATCATTGGAAAGGATGAAAATAGACAATAAAGTGATTAGTAACATCAAGGCGCTATACGAACATCCTTTCTTCAAGACAGTTCACAACGATAAAGAAAGTGAATGGAAAAAACAACACTCCGGAATTCGTCAAGGCTGCCCTCTGTCTCCTTATNTACGAACATCCTTTCTTCAAGACAGTTCACAACGATAAAGAAAGTGAATGGAAAAAACAACACTCCGGAATTCGTCAAGGCTGCCCTCTGTCTCCTTATTTGTTTATTTTGATGATGAACGTCTTGTTCTTCGATGTGAAACGCAAGAATAATGATCCTCACTTTCGAAAGACAGTCAACAACATGAAATTTCAAGAGCTCCTATACGCTGATGACACACTAGTAGTTGCAAAAAATACCCAAACTGCGAAAGAATACCTGAAATNGAAAGACAGTCAACAACATGAAATTTCAAGAGCTCCTATACGCTGATGACACACTAGTAGTTGCAAAAAATACCCAAACTGCGAAAGAATACCTGAAATATATCGAGGAAGAATCAGAATATTATAACATAAAGTTAAACAGAGACAAATGCGTGTGCATCACATTCAATAGAAACAACCAAATCACTTTCGCTGATGGGCAACCCTTAAGAAGTGTGGACGAAACCATCTACTTAGGAACTCAAATCAACAAAAGAGTGGATCCCAAAACGGAAATAAACCGGCGTATCTCACAGACAATGCCTATACTAAAGNTATACTAAAGAAGCTGGACCTATTCTGGAAACAAGCCCGGGTGTCAAACAAATGGAAAATTCAAGTGTTCAATGCGGTATGTGTTTCAAAACTCATGTATAGCTTGGAAGCACTTCAGCCCACAGAGGCTACGGCAGCTAAACTGGACACATTTCAATTGAAAGGTCTAAGAAAAATTTTGAAAATGTCGACAACGTAT
>BGPT01000231.1:274478-291666 GCA_003297045.1 Symbiodinium sp. clade C Y103
GTTGCAAGTTCAAAGGCCATGTGGCTGTTTGGATATTGGCTTCCCATGGCGAAGCACATGGAAACATGGATGCTCACTTATGAATGCTTTCTGCTTTTGGCTGCAACCAAGAGGTTGAAACCTGTGAAGTATTTATAACACCAAGTGCACAAGCAGCTTTGGCAAGTCTTCCAACAAATTTTGCAACTTCTTTTTCCAAGCCATGGCTGTGCCACCTGCTGTGGTCAAGGATGTGAATGACATCCTGGATTCCAACCAGCCCATTAACCAGAAGCGCCTATAGGCCTGATGTTAGTGTTTGGTTCAAAGGCCTACAGGCCGTTCATTTACCATATAGTGTATAGCTATATGTTTGTTTATTTATCTATATGTGTTNCCTATAGGCCTGATGTTAGTGTTTGGTTCAAAGGCCTACAGGCCGTTCATTTACCATATAGTGTATAGCTATATGTTTGTTTATTTATCTATATGTGTTTTATTTCTCAAAGGCCAAATGGCTGTCCATGCAAAGGCCACATGGGCCATGTAGCATTTGGACCAACACTGCATGTGGATGAATTTGTTTTGCCAGGTGTGTATACCCAACCAGCTGAAGCTACCAGCTGACCATGCCACACAGCTGCACCAGAGACCAAACCACTCGCTGAAAAAAATGCAGCCTGCATGGAGGAAGGCCATCAGGCCATGCAGCAAAGGCCACAAGTTTTTTGGCTGTGAAAGTATCAAAGACCACTGGGCCATATAGTTTTGACACAGCTTTGCCACCACCTAACTGGTTTTCCAAGTGTTTGGCCATGGTAGCTATCCACCAGCTGCCCAAACTCGTCCTCTGTGCCAAGCAGTTCACCAGTGCAATGGCTCCCAAGACTGACAAGAATGCCATGAAGCTGATCAAGGCCAGGAAGGCAATGACACCAATGAAGGTGATGAAGACCATGAAGGCCATGAAGGCCAGCAGCTTCAAGAAGCCAGCCAAACAGCCAAGGAAGCCAGAAGCCCGACCAGGCGCCCACCATTGCCAAGACCAATCCACCTGGCTATTGGATGGCTTNCAGCAGCTTCAAGAAGCCAGCCAAACAGCCAAGGAAGCCAGAAGCCCGACCAGGCGCCCACCATTGCCAAGACCAATCCACCTGGCTATTGGATGGCTTTGGCATGCGCTGGTGCCAAGTGCAAGTCATGGATCTGGGTGTGGAAGGCTAGGTGTGCCAGCGTCCCTGGTCCAAGAGCTTTCCAGAGGGTTGCCATTGGGGGGCAATGACCATGAACAACCACCCAATAACCATGGGATGTAACACCATAGGACCCCCAACATAAATACCAAAANAGAGGGTTGCCATTGGGGGGCAATGACCATGAACAACCACCCAATAACCATGGGATGTAACACCATAGGACCCCCAACATAAATACCAAAAACCATGCAGATGTTTTTGCATGGGATGCGTCAATTGGAAACCGTTTTTTTTTTACAAGCCGCAGTGGCCATGCCATCCCACCTTGGCAATGCAAGGCCACCTGCAGCAAAAAAGAGCCAGCAGACACGGAACTAGTTTCCTGTTACCGGTAACGTTAGGTTACAAAGGCCAGTGTGGCCATCCAATGTTTGCCATGTCATTTGCACCATTCAATGTTTGTCATGCCCATCTTTGTTTGCAAAGGCCACAGTGGCCATCCATTGCTGCTGCTGCTGTCCAAGTTTTTTTCCCCATGGATAATTTTGGCATTATATCTCCACCAATTCACCATGGATCTACAATGCACAGGCACTTGCACATGTTCTCCATTTTTGGTGGTATTCTCCATTGATTGCATTCCAGATGATTTTGTTTAAGGTATGTTCATGGTACCTTTTCTTTAGGTAACCAATGCATACTTTTATGTACACAATAGACCAATGCAATCTAGATAGGATGCAGCTTAAGCCAAATAAACTTTCCAGGTATTTTTTAAGGGGTGTTCATGGCATCTTAGGCCAAGGTCCCAGTAGATGATCCAATGAACCTTTACTGCACTGGTAGTTCATGCACTGAAAAAAGTTCAAATGGGAGTTGATGCAAAAACCATCTGGGCCATTGCAATTCCAATAAATTCTGTTTGCAACAAAGGCCTTATGGTCATTAATTTGTTTTTGTTCATGCCAAGGCATGACTATATGTTGCAATGGCCATTTGTTTGTTTTGAAAGTAAATCAGTTTCAAAGAGTTTTATACCTTGTGGTGATGAATTCAGTTGGTATGATATTTGATTGCTGGATAACGGTTTTGTTTTGTTTGTCCTATTGGGTATATGGTTATGTGTTTAAGTTACACCATATACATAGTGAAAAACAAATATGTCCAAAAAATATTTTCAAAAAGTGAAACGAAATTCATGTGTATATTTGTTAATTTTGTGTCCAATGGTTTTATGATCACAACATTCAAAAAAAGAATTTCTATTTTTTTGGGTTTTGATTTGTGTTTAAAAACACACATTTAAATATTGAAAGCAAAATATACATATTAAAATCTAGGTTCAGATTCTGAACCTAGATTGCAGAAGTACAAAGTTAGGTTCAGAATCTGAACCTAACTCTTGAAATTGCAGAGTTAGGTTCNCATATTAAAATCTAGGTTCAGATTCTGAACCTAGATTGCAGAAGTACAAAGTTAGGTTCAGAATCTGAACCTAACTCTTGAAATTGCAGAGTTAGGTTCAGATTCTGAACCTAGATCTCAGTTTTTTGAAAGTTAGGTTCAGATTCTGAACCTAGATCTTGATTTTTTGAAAGTTAGGTTCAGATTCTGAACCTAAGCCTCTAGATCATGGAGTTAGGTTCAGAATCTGAACCTAGACTTTTTGCGTTGTGATATTGTATTTTCATTCAATTTTATTTTCCTTTTGGAAAAACACAAAAATACAGCTATATTTTGTTTTACATATGTGTTTGGTATTTTTTGTTTTTGTTTTTTGGAAATCATTATTTCACAACAGATAGCCACAGCTGTTATCCAAACACATTATACTATTCCAATATGGAGAAATATAAAATGCCTAGGAAACAAAAAAACATTGTAAATATTTCTAAGGAACACCAACCATAACATAACTAAATGCCACAATCCACCACACCCATGTCCTTATGACTAGTCAGTTGGCATGTTGCAGCTTGAGTTGAACATAACCAGCCGGTCTTGTATGACTGTTTAGATTTTGGTTCAAACCACTCTGTCCCCTTGGTCTTCCCAGCAGTGATGGCTGCTGGGATAGGACTAAGGGATTACAGACGTGGGAGCCAAGAAGCATTTCAGGCTATATGGGATCATGCCACCGACTATGTGCTGATCGAGTGCCTGGATGACAGGGGTTCCCCTCAAGGACATGGAGTTGGGAAGCTGGTGAACCGCTACCGACCTGATGCAGATGGCGCTTTCATGAGAATTGAGTACATAGGGGTGTCAGACCCTTATTACCTCCATTGGGTCGAAGAGCAGGGAGGCTCTGCAAAGTTGCACCACATCTGCCGCCATTCTTGGTCTAGCTGCTGTCGAAAGGTGGGCAAGGACCAGATCGTTCATGTTCAACGCCTTGCCTTCATCAGCAGTGACGACGTGGAGTCCTGCCTCAAGGAGTGGAAGGTGAAGCGCATTGACAATGTGGTCCCGGGGACGAGGCGCAAGGGCTTGGAGCCTGTGGAAGATCGCAGGAAAGCTGAGGAGTTGACAACTTCAGCCAAGTCTAAAGCTCTGCCTCCCCATGGGAGCCCCCCCGGTGATGGCCGGGGTCGTGGTGCTGCAGCCACCCGTGGACGCTCAGACTCCCGGGATGATGAGGACGACCGAGATGTTGGCAGGTCAAATGCACCCAGGAGGAGACGTAGAAGGAAGCGGTCCCAGCATGACTCTAAGAGTCCCCACCGGTGCAGGCCGGAGGAGGCTCGGGGATCTGTGGGTGAGATGAGCAGGAGGCATGCACCTGCTGAAGCACAGAAGTCAAACCCTCTGGACGCGATGTTGGATGACGAAGGGGGAGATCCCTTGCAGCCTGATGAGAAGCTGGAATTCCTGCGCAAGAGCCTGGAGGACAAGAAGAAGAAGAGAGCTGAAGGTAAAGAAGGAGCCAGTGCAGTGCTGGCGAGGCGTGTGCAGACTGCTGAGGCCCCCAAGAAGCGGAAGAAGACCTCAGAGAAGGATGTGGTGAAGAAGGCCTTGAAGACCTTGGCTAGCACTACCAAACAGGAATCTAGTTCCTCAGAAGCTGACTCTGAGGAGGAGGAAGACACGGCTTTGAGCAGCCATAAGAAGGATGGAGACCTCCTGTCGAGGCAGCGGCGACTGAAAAAAATCTGTGCCGAAAGGCCGGGAGCTCTGCTGACAAAGGGGTTTGCTTTGATGCATGAACAGTTAGGAACATTGCATGGCGACCCCAGTGGAGCCGGAAGCAAAGAGGAGGTTCTTCAACCTGGGGCCCTCAGGTATTTGCTCTCCACTGCATTGCCCATGACAGACGTCAAGAAAATAGGTGAGGAGCGGATGAGAGAGCTGAGGACCTTAGCGACCACGCTCGATCTGGTGGTGACCGGAAAAGTGAGCATGGCTGGGGATTATCTCATGCAACGCTACAAATCCATTCTCATGGCTCTGAGAGATGGTTCAACAGCGGCCTCGAGATATCTCGAACTGGTGCCCCTCGAGCTCTATCCTACGGCAAGCACCTTGGAAGAAACAGATTACGCCAGGGATCTGGCGCTGCGTGGCGCAAAATCCCAGCAATTGCTGGCACGAGTTGCAAGCTCGGGCTAGGGACTCGGCGGGGAGGGATCCCTAGGGATCTCTCCTCAGCGCCACCCCAAAAACCAAGAAGAGCCGAAGGAGGATGGGGGATCACCGAGGAGGAAGCCAGCCTTGAAGCCGCCCAAGTCAGAGAGAGACCGCAGCAGGAGCCCCCTCAAGAGGACTGTCAAGTTCGAGAAACCCTTAGAGAAGGAGATTCCAGCGGGCCAGGAGGAGGACCAGTTTGGTATGAGGATGGCAGAAGCTCGGGGGGCTGTCCCGAGATTACCGGGGGAGTCCCGGGAAAAATGGAAGAAGCGGATCTTCGACTTCAAGAGGTCAGAGGATGCGAAGCAGGGGAAAGGATCCGGGAAGAAGGGGAACAAGCAGAAGTGAAGAGCTTCCCTGGGTTGCCAGGGCCGATAGCCTGTGAAACTGAGGGCAGCGAGCTGGTGATGGCCAGTGATGCTCTGAGTAGGGCTTCAGCGCTCCCTGTGGAGGCAGGGAAAATTGAGGGCTCTGACAATGAGTCCGGCGATGTGCATGCGTCCTCCCCTGCGAAGCCAGGGGACCTGGTGACCTCAGTGCCGCCCTTCTGGCACGATTCGAATGTTGTGAACTTTGAATGTACATGTGAGTTTTTGAAAAGTCTTAGGATTCCGGTTGTTCAGCAGATGCCGTTTCAAAGTTTGTGCAAGAAGGTGGCAGCCTTGGAAGCTTCAGTTTTTCAACTTGGTGTTTCAATGTTGCAGCTCCTGCTGACCAGTCCACGAGATGGACAACAAATAAAGACATGGGTGAGTGCACAGTTTGCTCAAACCTCTCCACCATCTACTCGGGTTAGAGACTTGTTTCCTTTGCCTCTACCCCCTGCAGGAGCTGCGTTGCGGTTGATAGGAACGGCAACAAAAGACGTTGATGGCATCCTTGTCATGACTTCAGGTTTTGATGGCAAACCGAAAAAAGTGGGGCGCCAGCAGAGACGCAAACTGGTTATTGAGGGGACTAAGCAGGTTTGGCGGTGTTTGTGCATCATTGTTCTTAACGGGATGTCTTCTGGATGGAAGTGGATGTTGAGCACCAGGACTAGGATGACCGAACATCAAAAAGCTGCGGTTGGAGTCATGGACAAATGGTTGGATGGATTTTGCAGTAGCCCCTTTCAATTAGTCGACATGCCCAACTTCCCTGACCTTGTGAAAAATCGCCGCTTAGACTACACGGGGGAAGAGTTAGCCACTGCCCTTCCGCTCAGGCTGGAAGAACTGCGACCTGGCCTTCCGGAGCGAGGCGTTGCGGGATCTTTGAGCGCAGTGTCGGCTGCTTCTGGGTTCATCCAGGAATGGGTTGCAGATCCTTGGCTTACCCTCAAGCCTAAAGAACTTTGGCCCTCTAAAGTTCCAAGAGCCCGTATCAATGCAACCAAAGAGGAATGGTATCGAGTATGCGCTGAGCTGTATGATAGAGGCATCATTGAGCCTATCCCCCTGGCTCAGGTCTTTCATCTGCAGGGAGTCCCTGTGTTAAACGGAGCCTTCGCCGTTGAGAAGCGTGGCAAAGCTGGCGCCGGCCAGTGTCGTGCCACGAGACTCATCATGAACTTTGTCCCCACGAATATGTTTCAGCGGTTGATGAGGGGTGATTTAGGTACCCTTGCTTCATCCACATCTTGGACCCAGCTCATTTTACAAGAGGATGAAGTGCTTCTCTGGAGCGGGGATGATCAGCGTGGAGCATACTACGCGTGGCAACTGCCGGTTTCTTGGCGCCCGTTCATGGCGTTCGCATGGCCGGTCCCTGGCCATTTGGTTGGTTCCTCACAACCTATGGAGTACGTTGCTTCAAGGGTTATACCCATGGGGTGGATACAAGCTGTGTCGTTGTTCCAGCACCTGCATAGACGACTGGGTATGGAGCCTTCTCCGTGTGGTGCAGGCCATGCGGAAGAGAAGGAGTGGCGACGTGACAGGCCAGCCCCTCAGCGCTCGGACGGCAAAACTGTGGAGTTTGTGCAGTTCTACTTGGACGACTTCGACTGTCCCGAAATTGTCGCCAGTGATGGCTGGTGTGACAAGCAGGGGACACTGAGTGAGACCCATCAGAAGCAACGGGAAGCTTACAGGCGCTGGGGGGTCGGGATCTCTGAGGACAAGGCTCATGTGCGGTGCCCCAAGGTTGTGCGAATGGGTGCTGAAGTGGACGGCCAATTGGGTACAGTGACAGCTCCCTTTCAGAAAAAGATGGAGGTCGCCTACTTTGTGATGTGGGCGTTGGGACTGCGCTTACCTGCCGTGAAGATCGTCCTGATGATCTTAGGGCGGCTGGTCCGGTGCTTTGAATTCCGCCGTCCCTTGATGAGCATCCTGTCAACGGTTTGGCCCCGTGGAGGTGTGGGGACAAGAATACCCTGGGCTGCTTCCTGCATACATGAGCTGCTTTGTGCGGTGGTGGTCCTACCCTTAGCTGGAGCAGACCTGCGTGGGCAGGTGAGCAATGTAGTTACCTGCTCCGATGCTTCTGAGTTTGGTGGCGGTTTGTGTTGTTCAGGTGCCCTGACTGATGAGGGTAAAGGAGTGTTGAGACAGTTGCAGAGTGCCTCCTATGTACAATCACGGTGCATTGGGTTTCAACCTCAGGGAGCCATGCCTCATGTTGGCGGAGATGGAGTCCGCATCGTTGTTGTCTCCTTGTTTGATGGCATTGCTGCCTTGATGTGCGGCCTTTGTCGGTTGAGGTGTCAGGTGATAGCGTTTGCCTCCTCGGAAGTGGATAAGGCCTGTAAGAGGTTGGTTCGTCAAAGATGGCCAGGCGTGATTGAGTTGGGTGATGTCACCAAGATCACTTCTGAGATGCTAGCTTCCTTGTCTGCGAGTGTTGGGGACCAAGTAGACTTTGTGTTGTGCAGGGGTGGAAGCCCGTGCCAAGACTTATCATCCCTGTTGGCGGACAGGGCGGGTCTCAGTGGGAGTCGCAGCAAGCTTTTCTTTGAGATGCCCCGTATCTTTGAAGCCTTGCGTTCATGTTTCCGCTGCCCGGTTTACAGGTTTGTTGAAAATGTGTTCTCAATGTCACCGGAAAACAGACAACAGTTTTCAGATACTTTGGGAATGGAGCCGGTGCTGGTTGATAGCGTGCATTTTTCTCCGTGTCGGCGACCACGCCTTTTCTGGGTTGACTGGGACATCCAGGCTAGAGGTGAAGAACTTCTGAAGGTGCATGAGGGTTATAAGGAATGGGTTGTGCAGCCCTGTGGAATGACAGGGAACTGGTGGCTTGACGACCTCTGCCTCCAGGACCAGCGATGAGCCGCTTCCTACACTTACCCGAGCTCTACCTCGGGTCAAACCGCCTAAACAACCTGCTGGACTTTCCAGGGCCTCCGCCGAGGCTGTGAGCCGTTGGCAAGCTGATCAACATCGGTTTCAGGTGTATCAGTACGAAGCAGCCCACCTTGTATGGAAACCTGATGGCAACTGGCGACTGCCCTCTGTTACAGAGAGGGAAAGGGCGATGGGCTTTCCCGTTGGCTATGTGTCAAATGCACTAAGCCCGAAGCTGACCTGGAATGAGGGTTACAATTTGGGATGCTGCATGATCGGCAACTCGTTCAATGTGTATGCCATTGCGCTCTTGCTGGACGAGCTTTTAGCTCAAGTGGATTCCGACTATGTGCCCCGGTGCCTTGACCGCATTTTTGTCAAAGATGATACTGCTCCCCCTGGTTGGTGTAGCCGTCCACGTTTTGACCCCAGCACTGAACCTGACGACTGCAGTCGCATGTTGGTTCAAGAGTTCTTGCGACACGGAGATCGCTCAGGCACTGATGTCCGATTAGACCTAGGTATCCCCTTTAGAACCAAAGCTTGGCCTAGGGCAGGCATCAGGTCACGCCTTTTTCACTGGAAAATTATTCATGGGTATCCATGGAAATTTCAAGCTCATATCAATGTGCTCGAATTGCAAGCTGTTGTTAATTCCCTCCAATGGCGGTTGCGATCGCTTCAGCACTTTAAGAAGCGTGTCTTGCACTTGGTCGACAGTCAAGTGGTGGCCTCCATTATCACCAAAGGGAGGACAAGCAGTTATAGGTTGAGAAAGGCAGTGGCGAAGCTGGCTAGCCTGTGTGTCGCAGGTGGAATCCAGTTAGCCATTGGATACGTGGCCACTGAGGAAAACCCAGCAGATATCCCGTCTAGATGGGGAAGTCTCAAAGTTACAAAGTTGAAGAACATCGGAAAGAACGCCAAAAGAAACGTCAAGGACGGTCCCTTCAGGAAAAAGTCCTGACCCCTCAACTTCATGATCGCTACTCAGTGGCTGCTGGGCGCATCCTGAAGTTTTGGCGCGAAAGCCGCTCTCCTCCGCAGACATGGGAAGATGTGGACATGGCCACTGCGCAATGGTTGGAACACCTCTTTGCAGAAGGATATCCCAAAGGATTTGGTTCTGATGGTCTTGCTGCCCTGCAACATTTCTTACCGGAATTGGCAGGTAAACTTCGGCACAGCTGCCGCCTTCTGAAGTCGTGGCAGAAAATGGAACCTCCTGTCCGTGTTCTTCCCATCAGCCCTCTCGTGGTGTTGGCCATGGGAGGGGCTTGTGTCAAGATGGGCTTTCCTTCTTGTGCTGCTGCCTTCTTAGTGGCCTTCGATGCCATGCTGCGGCCGGGGGAGTTGTACCGGCTTAAAAGGAAGCATATCACCTGGGCCGGTGGCAAAGCTGTTCTCTCTCTTCATGACACCAAATCCGATCAGAGACGCGGGGCAGAAGAGATGGTGATCTGCAGCAGTCATGTGGCCAACCTGTGGTTGGGAATTGCCTTGCAGGATAAAAAGCCTAATGATTACTTGCTTGATCGCAGCCCAGGGGCTTTGCGCACTTTGTTCTTCTCCCTGCTTGAATTCTTTGAGATTGAAGGGCACCTTTCCATGTACTCCTTCAGAAGAGGCGGAGCTACTTGGCACTTCTTGTCAGAAGGTAGTATGGAGAAGACGCTGCTCCGTGGACGTTGGGTGTCATCCTCAACTGCCCGCATTTACTTGCAAGACGCCGCAGCTGCTCTGAGTCATTTGACCATAAAGCCTGAAATGAGAGTGTACATGAAATCCCTAGCACAAGTGCTACCGGCCATGGGCCAGAAAGGTAACCGTGGTAGGTAGTTGCAAGTTTTCCTTGTTTTCTTAGGTTGCGGTGACATCAGAAAGCAGGCCTGTGAATATCCCCAGTGCTGGCTGGGGGACCACTCTGATGNGTAGGTAGTTGCAAGTTTTCCTTGTTTTCTTAGGTTGCGGTGACATCAGAAAGCAGGCCTGTGAATATCCCCAGTGCTGGCTGGGGGACCACTCTGATGAAGGTCAGAGTTTTTGGTCAAGCGAAGTCCTGTTGCTGATGTAATTTATCACAGGAAATTCCCTGTGTGAATTTAGTGGCGAAGCCACACTTGAAAGCCTCTGGTGGTGGAGGGAAAACGTAGAGCTCAACATNGCTGATGTAATTTATCACAGGAAATTCCCTGTGTGAATTTAGTGGCGAAGCCACACTTGAAAGCCTCTGGTGGTGGAGGGAAAACGTAGAGCTCAACATGTCCTTATGACTAGTCAGTTGGCATGTTGCAGCTTGAGTTGAACATAACCAGCCGGTCTTGTATGACTGTTTAGATTTTGGTTCCCCATCCCTCCCTCCGCGGATTCAGTTCCGGCGGAGGGCCGCCGTAGGTAGTTGCAAGTTTTCCTTGTTTTCTTAGGTTGCGGTGACATCAGAAAGCAGGCCTGTGAATATCCCCAGTGCTGGCTGGGGGACCACTCTGATGNGCTGATGTAATTTATCACAGGAAATTCCCTGTGTGAATTTAGTGGCGAAGCCACACTTGAAAGCCTCTGGTGGTGGAGGGAAAACGTAGAGCTCAACATATTTATATATATATATATATATATCCATATACATCCATACCCATATAACAACCAGCTGGAGCTAGAAGAGCCCAGCCGAGCAGCAGTCAGCCATGTCCAGCTCCAATCACACGGTGTTCTCCAATCCAGCCAGCCCTGACCAGTCTTCAGTGCCCACCAACTGGACCATAGTGCCAGCTGGCTCCTGGACAGCTGGTCATTTGCCAGCATGGCCATGTGTTCCCTGGCNCAGCCCTGACCAGTCTTCAGTGCCCACCAACTGGACCATAGTGCCAGCTGGCTCCTGGACAGCTGGTCATTTGCCAGCATGGCCATGTGTTCCCTGGCCATTACGGACAGAGCCATGGACCAAATGGCCAAATGCCAGGGAGGTCCAGCAGGGGGAGGCCAAGGCCATGGGCCATGAAGACCACCGGTGCCAGGTCATTAGCCAGAAGCAAGGCAGCTCCAGCACANCCAAATGCCAGGGAGGTCCAGCAGGGGGAGGCCAAGGCCATGGGCCATGAAGACCACCGGTGCCAGGTCATTAGCCAGAAGCAAGGCAGCTCCAGCACAGCCAGCAGCCACCAGAGCACCACAACCAACTCAGCAACCACCATCCGTCTGGGACCGAAGCAGCCAATCCAAATACTCCAGCAGCAACCCATGCCACATCCACAACACCATCCAATGCACCCAGGACCATAGCTGTGCAATAGTTCCAGCCACCAGCAAGGCAACCACACCCATACATTTCCACAACCCATCCAGCCTCCACTGCTCATGCAGCCAACCTTGACACCACAACAGCACCAGCCAATCCCAATTTACCAGCAAGCACAGTTATGGCCACTTCCACCAAAACAAAAGCCAAGGACCGCGGTGAAGACACCCAATCTCATGGTAGCACCAATAACTCCACCCAAAGTACCAGCAACAGCACCACCAGCAACGCCACCCAAAACACTTGAAGCAAAAGGCAAAGGCAAAACCAGCCCAGCAGAGCCATGCAGCACCCAGCTCCTCCACTACACCCAGTCCATGCCAGCAGAAGGCGCAAACTGGGTGGAAGCACAGAGCTTGCTGGTTGACCATCCACCACAAGGCCAAGAATTGGAATTAGCATACCTTTCCAACCAATATGAGCGAGAGCTTGCCAGGCCAGGATCCACTGCTGGTGCTTGGGCCATAAAGGTCCAAGAATATATCCAAAGCCACCAAGCCCACAGATGGGACAGATGCGAAGGCACCATCTAGAGGTGGCTTGGTGAACCATGGTTCAGATGGCAAAGGTCTGAATCCTTGGAAGCCACCCATGGCACCAATTTGAGAATTCCAGCAAGTACCAAGGCAAGGATCAGCACTTGAATCTTATGCACAAAAGCCATTAAGGCCATCAAGGATGACAAGTTTCAAATCTCCAGCAAAGGCCACATGGGCCATGTATCTTGGGTCAGTTCCATTTCCTTATCAAAAGCCACATGGTCATATATATAGATATATAGATAAATATTTATATATATATATATATATATAGATATATATATATATATATATAAATATGGCCAGTCCAGCTTTCTGCTGATCTTTCTACTGGCTGCAGGCTGAACCAGCTGCCCCACGAGATGTGACCATCACTGACTGCGAGCCAGCACCAAAATGGTGCATACTTGCCAAGGTGGTGAAAAAAAAAGACTTGAAGAGCCAAAGGCCACATGGCCATTCATTCTGTCAAAGGCCACATGGCCATTTTGTAGCTGTTTGTGCCAAGTTTGTTTTATCTGCAAAGGCCACCAGCTGGCCATGACATGTTGAAAGAGATGTGGCAAGCACAGCAAAGCCACAAGAAGACATCTTCAATAAGTCCCATGGACACCAGTACCTATATTTATACATATATGTATATGTGTGTATATATATATATATATATATATTATATATATATATACGTACACATATATAGGCTCCAGCCAAGTTTGCCATTTGACAGCCCAGCTTGCACCAGCGTGTTCTTCCAGCCATGACACAGTTGTGGAAGGTTTCTGATTTCCAAGCTGAAATCCAGCACTTGGCCAAGTTGATGCAAAAGAGGCCCAACAGCCAAGTGGTTGAAACCATGGCTGCCACATNTGTGGAAGGTTTCTGATTTCCAAGCTGAAATCCAGCACTTGGCCAAGTTGATGCAAAAGAGGCCCAACAGCCAAGTGGTTGAAACCATGGCTGCCACATTGTGCTCCAAGATCTCTGCTGTTGATATTTGGACCACCCAAGCCATTGTCACCATGCTTGAAGAAGTGGAACCCCACAATTTTCCAGATGATTTGGCCACCAAGCTGAATGCAGCAATTGAAAAATTGAAGCCAGTGACTGGGGCTCCAGTCAGGCTGAGCAAAGCCAGACAAGTCGTCAACAATTTACCAGCATGGTTGACTGCCAAAGATTGGAGCTTGCTGGCATCCACTGTGACCATTCAGGATCAGCTCCAAGTGGTTGCCCAAAGATTGGTATCCATGGGTGTTTCCTCCTTGAAAGAAAATACAAAGTGCCAGGCTGTGGCATTGGTATTGCACCAGCAGCAATGCTTAGGGAAACCAGTGCTGCAATCGCATGCCATCCATGTGAAGATGCCCAAAGCTCCATGTGTGCAAGACTTGCCCAAGGAGGACAGATTTACAATGACGATGCCATTATTTACCAGAAAGGCTCAAACTGGAGAGTTGCACAAATCCAATTCCATGTGCAAGTTCATGGCATCCAAGCAGCTTTGGTCCAGGTGTGGGAGATCCAAGAATACCACCTGGACAAGCAATATGTCAAGTGCAGTGTTTCCAGAAAATTTGGATTTGTTTCCTTGAGCAGCATCAGGTTTCCAGTGATTTTTGCCAAAGGCAATGATGGAGCCAAAAAAATAAACACAAATGCATTGGAGACCAAAAAATTGCGGCGCACAACAATTCTTGCCAAAGCCATCTTTGGCCATTCAAGCTGCAAATTGGGCAAAGGCGTCTAGGCCATGCATGTTTTGCAAAAGCCACAGGGGCCATGAATTCTTGGATACTATTCATGTGGTATGTGTTTTCCACATGGTTTTATCATAGAAAAAAGAGAAAAAACAACATTTTTCCTTTGCTACTGTGTTACCAATCTTGTAGCCCTGGACATTAAAAAAAAAAATCAGCCTTTTTTTTACAAAGCCAAAAAAGTTATAGCTAGTTAGCGATAGTTAGCAAAAAGACATAAAAGTTAGCTAACTCAAGTTAATTATGGTAACTCTTTATAACAAAGCCAGGATTGTAAGTACTGTTCCGGTTGAAGAACGAGATAAGAAGTTCATCATGGATTCTGGGAGCGGACATGATCTCATATCCATCAAGAAGATTGATCGCATGGATCTATCGACTTATGATGATGAGGTAGTCAACTTCCACACGGCCAATGGAGTCACAAGTTCCACGAAGAGATCAGACATAGATTTCAAAGCATTTGGTGAGCCAGCACAAATGCATGTGCTCGATGATACTCCTTCTGTATTGTCAATGGGAAAACGATGCATGGATCTTGGATACTCTTTTGTATGGCCGGTTGGAAAGAACCCCTACATGATTGATGGTAACGGTGACATCATTGAGATGACCGTGAAGGACTACATTCCCTATGTGAACCTTGATCAGGAAAAGAAGATTGGGAATAAGAAGAAGGTTGAGAAGATTTTGGAGATCATTTCCGATGAATGTTCGACCTCTGAAGGGGAGAACATGTTAGTGATTGATGGTGAGAGTGGTGACGAACTGGAGGATCTTTCTGACAACGTCAGCGGTCCAAAGGGGTTATCATCCACTAAAAAGAAGACGAAGAAGAAGAAGAAATGCAGTCATCATCATCATGAGGCAGCAGTCGGGAGTGATGTGGAAGATGATGAACGGANAGAAGAAGAAATGCAGTCATCATCATCATGAGGCAGCAGTCGGGAGTGATGTGGAAGATGATGAACGGATGCATGATCATGCCGAAGATGACATTGATGATTATGCTGAGTTCGATGAGGATGAGCGAGGGTATAGTCCCAGCGTAGGTCCAGATGATGATGAAGTTGATCATGACATTGAGATAGAAGAAGAACGTGAAGATGACAGGAATGAAGATGATGAAGATGTCATCGATGTCGACGAGGAAGATGGAAGTGTTCGGTTGAGTAAGAGGGGTACGTTGAAGAATGAAGCTCGTTCTAAGACGCATCTTCNATGATGAAGATGTCATCGATGTCGACGAGGAAGATGGAAGTGTTCGGTTGAGTAAGAGGGGTACGTTGAAGAATGAAGCTCGTTCTAAGACGCATCTTCTCACTCATCGATACAAGAACCCATATTGTGAGTCATGTGTGAGGGCCAAGATGAAACACAGGAAGACCTTTAGAGGGGCTTTTCAACGNGACGCATCTTCTCACTCATCGATACAAGAACCCATATTGTGAGTCATGTGTGAGGGCCAAGATGAAACACAGGAAGACCTTTAGAGGGGCTTTTCAACGCAAACTCACCAAGTTTGGGGATCTTGTTACTTTCGATTATGTCGACAACCGTAGGATTGTTGAGCAAGACTATGGTGATGAGAAGACCATCTTTGTCATTCGTGATCGGTATACTGGCATGTTGCAAGCATACCCATCTGCGAGAAAGGATACCGATGCTGTGATACGAGCTGTGAAGCAATTCATGGGGAGAAGGAAGATCCGAGAAGCATATTCAGATGATGCACCCCAATTTGAGAAAGCAATGAAGGCATTGAAGATCCCCATCGATACCTCACTTGCCGGAAAGACCAAGCATAACTCACTTGCAGAAAGGACTAACCAATTTTGTATTAGCGGCCACCACTACATGTATGCTGGAAGCTGGGATCCCACCGTGTTTCTGGATGTACGCTATCAAATGTGTTAGTCATCTCTTGAACATTGAACCGAATGATGAAGAAGTGAGTGCATGGTGTAAATTACATGGAGAAGAATTCAAAGGGAAATTGATTCCTTTCGGTGCATTGGTGTACTTCAAGCCAACAGCAAATCGTGACAGAGAACAGAAACATAAGTTTGATCCTATGGGTATCCCTGGAGTATTTGCTGGGTATTCCTTGGGGCCCGGACTGCATTGGTCTAGGAAGTACCGAGTTTGGGCTTTATGTGATTGGTTGAAACAAAGCTTAGCATATGATGCTGAGAAGCCAATCCGTAAGTTAAGAACTCCTCACTACACCGAAAGAGTTGAACTCAAGGAACCCTTGGAATTTCCATGTAAAATTGAATATGAGAAGATCAACGTGACCATTGAGGGACTGAAGGAGAAAGATCGTCTTGATGGAAGTGCCGAAAAGATTCCACCCCCGATTGATGATCATGACGAAGATGATGACGGAGATGAAGGTGGAGATGGAGATGGACGGCCACCGTCAAAGAAGGTCCCTCAGAAAGGTATCGAAGGAGAACCTTCACTGGACGACATCGAGAAAGAGTTGTTTCCTGGGGAAGAACCAATCCGACCAGGACCACCGGGGATTGACAAGCCAGCTCATCCTGATCTGAAGATCCCAGAAGGAGGTCCTGAACACTACTCCATGGGAACAGCCGGCGACGGTGTTGTATACCTCAATGATGATGGAGAATGGGTAAAGATCAACTCACGAGGTCATCCTTATCGCATTGATGAGCGAGGATTCCGTCGCATTTCGGGTACTCCAAGGCCGTCTAGATATACTCCAACGGAATGGCAAAAGATGGCACCAGATGTCAGAAAGGGTATTGCCAAAGCTGAAGAGAAGAAAGCTGAGGCCGATTTGGAGAGAAAGAAAAGCGAAGCGAGAATCAAGGAGAGTGAAGATCGTAAGAAAGCCAAGGAAAAGAAGAAGGCAGAAAAAGAAGAGAAAAGATCTTCAGGATCCAGTAAAAGGAAGGATGACCATCCAGCGAGTGTGGCCAAATCACAGGATCACATATGTCGTGGGAAAGTGTTTCAGTATGGCCGAAAGCATTTTACTTCCACCGGGAGTGGTGCATCGGTCATGTCTGATTCCTCTGACACCGACGTTCCTGCCGACGATGATTTCATTGTGGAGTGGGATGAGTGGTTTGAAGTGGAGAATGGAAGAGGACCAAAGGCTACTTGGCATGATGTACATGTTTATGACTTCACACAAGGGAAGGTAGTCACCACGGCAGCGCTGGATGACTCCGGAACTTGTCAACATAATCATGTTCAGTCTGACAATATTCATTCCTTTCCATGTATGCCATGTATCAATCAAGTTGATGNCGGCAGCGCTGGATGACTCCGGAACTTGTCAACATAATCATGTTCAGTCTGACAATATTCATTCCTTTCCATGTATGCCATGTATCAATCAAGTTGATGATCATCGTGAAAAGAATGGCAATGATACAAATGGCATCAATATCAACAAAATCTTTAATACTGCGGTATCAAGACCTGTTGGTAGAAAAGAGATGATGGAAAATGAAGATGCGAGAAAGTCCATGAGAAAGGAATGGTTAGGTCA
>BGPT01000231.1:303858-371431 GCA_003297045.1 Symbiodinium sp. clade C Y103
CTCCGCGCATGGAGACGCCGAAGTCATATGCACCACAACATCCTCCTCCCAGTCCAGCTGCCGCATCTTCTTCATCCACGCCAGCAGTGCCAAAGGCAAAACAAGTACCTGCAAAAGCGATGCCATCGAAAGCTCCAACAGTTCCACCGGCGAAGAGTAAGATTGAAGCCAAACCAATGCCAACAACACCGAAAACAACAACACCCAAACCAAAGATTTCCAAGTCACCACCTGGAGGAGACAAATCAACACCACAATGGAAGAAGAAACGAACTGAGTGAACTTCAACAATAACACTACAACTACAGATGATGTTGAAGTATGTCATCTGAGTGGACTCTGAGCGAGGCTTGTAGAGTTGCTNTACAGATGATGTTGAAGTATGTCATCTGAGTGGACTCTGAGCGAGGCTTGTAGAGTTGCTTAGCTTAGATTTTCACGTCAATTTCCCAATCTCCAAATTGATTCATTCTTTGAACAGATCCATTGATAGTTGTCCATTTCTATGTACAGAGTAGCATGGTTCTCCCGACCAACGGTCGCGTTCCATCTTCTTAGATGTGCTAGAGTAGATAGCTTGAATTGGGTCATATGTTCAACTGTATGATACATCTACCCCATTGCATCGGTCGGGTAATCGACCAGGACGAGTGTGGATCCCTTCCTCCCATCGGGAGTGGGTGAAGCACCAATCCAGCNTGTATGATACATCTACCCCATTGCATCGGTCGGGTAATCGACCAGGACGAGTGTGGATCCCTTCCTCCCATCGGGAGTGGGTGAAGCACCAATCCAGCAATTACAGAATCTTTTACGGTAGATGCATGGTACAAAACTAATTCATTGATGTCCCTTCTCTCGTGTCCGTGGTTTGAAATAATCACGGACATGGGGGGTGTTAAAAGGGACTAGGCGGTAGAGCCCATGTATAGGTAGTAGTCATGAGGGCATTCAAACATTCGTCCGGACTCGCCGACAACATGTTGGCTCAAGACGCCATTGAACTAGGTGAAAAGTGCTGTCCGCATGATCGTTGCTCTACATCACCGAAACCAACAGCGTATAGGCATTCCAATCACTGACTATAACCAGGACAAGGTTCATTTTGTTCACAATGATATATATAGTCTAGTGGAGTAGTGTGTATTTCATTGTAGTCCCCTGTTGCCTGCTGATATTTTGCACAGAGCATCTTTAGGGCGATGGTAACTCAATGGGTTTGGTTTGTCCAGAACTAAGGGCACACGTCAAAATTGTCATGTTGATACACTAAGGAAAAAAATAGGCACGATGATAAACCATCAATTCTTGGTGTTTCTTCAAACCCACATGGTTTCCCCCAACCCTTTGGAGCGGACATCCGTTTTTGTCAGGCGGCATTTGCTGTTGCCAAGGAGGCGGATCGTTTCTGAGGATGGAACCGGCCCCAAAAAAGGTGAAGCACCTACCAAGGTTTGGGTTTAGTGGAGGCTCATTGGCCAGCTCTAATTGAGGAGCTCATGTTTGGGGGTTCAATCCCCATGAATCTTGATAAAAAAGTGATGGATACGTGCAATCCTGTCCAAGTCTGTGACTAAAATCATGGACTTCACCAATCAGATTGATTTGAGTTGTGGCGTTCCAGAACGTTTATCCACCTGTTGAGCTGTGGTGGTACTAATGCAGTCAATTCCCTATATCAGCAGCATGAAGAAGTTCTTTCCCCAGAAGGAAAGGGAAGAACCGTGGGCCAGCTCATTGTAAGTAAAACTTCAAAATGCCACATGCAGTAAAGGGTGACATGCTGCAGATATATAATTTGTATTATAACGTAATGTAATGTACAAGGGTCCGTTAACTGTTCAGCGGGACCACTCGCTCATTTCTACCATTTGTTCCATCCGTTTCCTTAGTCTCTTCAGCTGTCCGATGGTTTTGGCTCCAGTGGTACTGGGTAGGCTGACATCCTCATGGACGAGACATTATCGTCATGAGTCCGCAGAGGAAGATAAATATTTGACCTGAACCATCATATAATGTCATGCATATTGACAAGTCAGATAAGTCTTGATAAGCTGGCTTAACTATATGGTAAGCTCACATCTCCTGAAACACCAGCACCATTCACAAGTCTTTGTTCCCTTCTTTTTCTTTCGGGATGGTCAGACTTGAAGGGACAATAACCTGCACCCTCATGAAAACATATGAAAACTATTTATGAACTTGGCGCATGTGCAGCCTCCAATGAACCAAATCTCGAGACCATCAACAAACGTCGCCCATGGCGCCATGACATCCAATCGCCTCGGTCCTGGCACGACCCTCTCGTCGATGTCCAGCGAAGGTCCTGGATCGGATTCCAGCGATGAATCCTCCAGTGCCGAGGCTGACATTGATCTGATATCATCCAATTTTTGAGTAGGAAAACATAGGAAAACCATCTCGAATTCCGAAATGGTTAGATTGCCAGGGGTTGCTTGCTCACTGATCCAGAGATTCCCAGAGAGTCGAGCTGAGGCGCAGGAGAGGGGCTGGAGACGGAGGAGCAGGCAGAGGGACGGAGACAAGCAAAGCTCTTGCGCGACCTGTCCTGAATGGGTTGTGGCTGGTGCTTTTTGTAATCAGTTGTTGCTTTCCCATCCTGAATCTAGCACGCAAAAAGTGGAAGTGACATCACATCAACTAACGGCAACTGTCAGCAACTTTCCATTGCGGATGAGTTGAGCCCAGCTGACGTTGATGACATTTGCCAGCTGTGAGTGACAGCATGAGACTCAAGGAAGGATGCTGGTAGAATTGGAGGGGTCAGTCCTCAGAGCTTGGCGAGACTGAGCTGCAATCCTCACTGATTTTGTTGGAGTGTTGGATCCATGGATCATGCAACCCAAACAGTGCCATGTTTGAGAGGAGAATCAAGTTCAAAAAGTTCCATGTGGATCCATGTGGGTTGTGAAGGGTGTACTCTGCTCACGACATTGATTTAATCACTTGTGATTTTCCCCCCTGCATGGCATTTCAAATTGACGAGCAACTGGTTCGGTTTTCGGGTACATGGGGCTAGGCTCATGCAACCAGTATTGGCTGAATCTGAAACCTGAAGTCCAATCGGAGCGGTCCGGGAGCAATCCTAAGAAACAAGGGCAAGCTACAGCTAAAGGAGGTGGGGTCTTGGAACTTGACAGGGCGCACAAAAAATGATTCATGGCAACATCGCGGCGGCCCTTGCTTCCACAAAAGTTGGGCGCTGTTAGACGCCCGTTCAATATGGGGCTGAGGTTTGGACGAAAGTTTGGATTGAATCTGCCCGTTCATGTCCGTTTATCCCGTTTGATGTTGCCCGTGGAAGTGCACAAACCAGTTTCAGCCCATCATCACACAAGACCGAGGCACCTTGAACAAAAAAATGCTCATTAATTGCGGAGCTTGTTTTCAGGTAGATCGAAAACCATGTGCAATACAAAGATGGAAAGATAAGCAATCTGCATATGTAAAGATAGTATACAGGATGAACATGGATGAACTATGACTATCTATGACTATGATTGGCTTTGGTTTTGGCTTGGTGATTGAAAAGAAACACATTGTGTTCATGATGGACTTTGTGCTCCCACGTTGGCCTGAGGAAAATTCTTTGAGACGGAGAACGACGGTGGCCGGATCAACGAGTTTCCTTGGTCGAAACTGCAGGAAGCTGCAGGGTCATAATGTGGAGGGTGGAGGGTACATGAATATGATGTGGGTTAGATTCTGTTGGCCATGTCGCAGAAACTCAATCATTATCCTGTCACCATGCTCCGTAGCGCCATGGAAATCCGCTCGATCAGGTTGTTTGCTTTGCAGGGCAGGTGTCTTTGTCCATGATCCAACACAGTTCCACAAGATCAGAGGCGCAGGCTCCATCCCTGGATCCATGGCCTTCTTCCGAGGTTTCAGTTCGTGCGCATGTGCCGACAGATCCGTCACTTGGTTTGGGGCGTGATGATGGAGCATCAAGTGGGAGGATCTTCCTCATGTGGGAATTTGCAATGCGAGGGCTATTACTTACTGTATATAATTACAAATCATCTCAGAATCTGGGTATGCCATGGTGTGCCCATTTTGGAAATCGCAAGATGGGGATGATTTTTCCGTGTGGACCCCAGGCAATCCAACAGGGGTCAGTTTGAGTCAGTTTCAGCTGAATTCCAAAAGATGGCTATGGATGCGGAACCATGAGTTCAACGACTTGGAATGGGAGAAATCCAAGCACTTTCCTGGTGAAAACTGCAAAAACTTTCAAAAAATCATGATCTCGAGATGTTTCGAGTAAATGAGTCCTTTCTAACCATTGGAAAACAGATCCTTTGAACGCCATTTGATCATTTTCAGCCAGCCGCACCTTTCCCAGTCGCGCCGTCACCGAGGCTTCCCAGCAGATCCGGTGCAAGTCTTCAGATACCTGGACGATGACGGCTCGGGCGAGCTGACCTTAGAGGAGTGTTGTGCGGGTCATGTGCGAATTCCACGGGGTGAAAAACGCCGTTGTTACACGATGGTCAGGATTGTTATCTCAATTTCTGGTCATTTAACATATAGCTATTGAAGATGGCCATTTATAGTTGATTTTTCCCATTAGACATGGTGATGTTCTATAGCTATATATTAGTTTACCGGAGGGTATCCTTTTTTGTTCACATGTTAACGAACTATTGTAATCTATCGAGATGTGTGACGACAACCTGACATAATCTGACATTTATTTGTTGATAAGAGGGTGCAATATTGGTTAAAATCAATACAATGCCATTTGTCTACTGGTTAGCCGAAGGAGCACCTACATTGTTCACAGCCAATGTTCCAATAGGTAAATCATGATAAATGACCACAAATAAGGATAGTGTAGGATAACGAGAAATGGATATAGATGGATGACACAGTGAATGGTACACCAAATTGGCCGCTCTTCCTTCTGCCAAGAGGATATGATTGACTTCACTGGCCGGCCTCACTGGTCACTGATGGTGGGATATTGTGGGGGGAATCATCCCAGCAACGTCTTAAGATGATTGCTAAGCCAGTATTTGTTACTATTTATTGTTGCAATCGCTGAAACTTCTGATCCCGAATGAATTCATATTTTGTTGGGGCGGGATGGGTCAATCAATTTTGGGTGTTGATTCATCCCGTTTATTGAGCTACTCATCTTGACAAGAGCCCCAAGTACCCGAAGGCGTGAACACCTCTGTGCTTTCCATGGCGCAGGAGTTGGACCAGGAAGGAAATGACCTTTGGGCCAACTTTGTTGAATGGTGTGCGTTCCTTGGCGTTGACCTTGAACTTGGCTTATAACATCTTATAACATCTTATAACCGACATCCTGGGCGGACAGTCCCCGCAGGCAAGGGGTGTTATCAATTTTGAGTCGGGCAGGATGGTGATGGGAAGCTGAGCAAGAAAAGCTGTCGGATTCATATATATATATATACGTTAGTAACCCTCAAGATAATAAGATATATGCATTTATGAACCTATTTGTTACTTTCTTTTTAACATCGCATTCTTATTAGTAGCGCTGTTTGTTGGTTAGGCCGATTACGCCATCAAGAACACCCTGCGCACGGCAGCTATCTCATGGTCTTTCATACCTTACATGAGCACTCATGCACGTGTTCTATTTGAGGGCTGGATTCTAGAGGCTTTTCAAAGTCGTACGGCAGGATACATCTGACATCGTCAGTTGGGTCGGTGGTTGTTCATGTTCTGCTACCTGGAAGGTCATCCCACTTCACTGGCGAATGACCCTAAGTGATCTCGAGGTTATCCCTTTTTACCAAGCGGGATGATACCACACCCGTGGATTATACCACCGAATACCCATTTTGCGTGGAGATCCCATAGTGGAGTATCCATTTCAGTGGGGTATCCCGGTATCCCATTTGTTTCTGTGGCTTATGATTCTTATGATACCACTTTCTACAGCTCCGGCTGCCAAGGCAGATTTTTTCTGGAGCCACCGACTTTATCCAGAAGTTGCTTCCCAAAAATGGCGACAAAAAGCTGACGGCGGCGCAGTTTGAAGAGGGAATTGCCACGTGTCCTACTTCATCACATACTGATTTGCAGGTAATAACGGCTAATGTGGTAAATCCAATGCCACAAATCTACCACATAGGGATGGTCTTGTCGTATATGGGGCCTTATATCTTATATGGGGATGGTTTGTTCTTGGGGTGCGACATTGCATGTTTTTTTTTGAATTGCTGTTGTACATCCGATTTTCGCTTCAAGAGCATTTCTGGTTTCGATGGGATTGCCATGGATTGCCAAGACCCTACGATAGAATGGACACAATATCACCCCTGGATGAATCGTAACTTGCTTGAAGTCAATTTGCTGGATATCCTTTGTTTCAGATTTGCTAATCTATGTGACTTTTTACCAAATCTTAATTGTCCTCATCCAATTCTTGGTTTGTCACAGCCTGAGGGTGTCAAGCAGTATGTATATTTTTATATACATATATATATATAACATTATATGACGTCTTAATCCTCCTGACTTTCCAAGGCATAGGTGTTGTGAATGTAATGAACGCGCGCTTTTATGTTTTTGGCCACGTTTCTGCCTCCCAGGGATTGTTTGAGAGCAACAGATATAGCAATGGACAATTCCACCTCAGGGGATGTTAGTTTGTTTCGTCATTTTCTGCAGTCGCATGAACTTTTCCATTTCTTATTCCTTCTCACCATCCAAAGGTAATGATCTTGTATTTTTGCATATGTTTGCTTGGACCTGGGAAGATATATACCGTGATTTTTTTCCGGATGTGGAAGACTTAGCCACCTGATGCCACCTGGAGCTGCTCAGCTTGGACCCCAGGTGAAGTCCGGTTGGTCGCGCGGTTCAGAGTCGCTGTTGTTCAGTGCCGTAAACCTCCGCGGTGACGACGCCATCGATGCGTCTGCTGATGAAAGGGTGGGACAAGGCCTTAATGGACAGTGCATGACAGAGCTATGTATGCACACACACACACACATATATATATATATATATGTATACCTGGAACCTCAAACGAGCGTTCTTTTCTGTGCCTGTTTATTTTTCAATTTAAATCTGGTTAATCGAGCGTTATTTTGTTAAACGAACACTTTTTTCCAAAACGAGCAGATTTCAGAATGTTGCTCAATATGATGAATTACCCCATGTCATAACTCCCTATTGCTATTCCAATTCAGGGTTCCCAGCCTCAAAGAGCCCATTGCGGTTCAAAAGGGGGCCCTTGGTGTGGTTCCTCAAACTTGGAGGTGTGCGCCCACCACCCTGTGTGTCTGCGTCCGTGCACGCCCTTGACACCATCCATGATGTTGGCCTTCCAGGTACCATGTGATGCGATGGCTCTACCGTTGACTGGACGATAGGGAGGCTGGGAACCGGAAGTTTCTATCATGTTGAAAAGGTTAGAAAGCATGTGGCTTCACACAGCTCATCCTTGGCAAACTATTCTGTATGGAAACAACCACCACCATTCTGCTAGCTGTTTTGGACCAACCTCCCTTGCATTTGCGGGGCCCTTTGCGGGCCTCATGGATCCTCCCACGGATGCGGTGGGGGCTGTTGTTGCGGCCTGGAAAAGCAATGAGAAGCTGGTTCTTATGGCTGCTGGTGGGATCATGGCCAAAGTTGGCAACCATAGTGATCTAGATCGGGATGAATTGGATTCCAACACGGATGTCTTGGGGCCAATTGTGCGCCATATGGGTTTTTTGGCTTCAATTATTTGCACCAGTGTCTGTCATGAGTTGGATGTTTGTGGGTTCCCTTCCACCTAATTATTCATCTCTTTCGGTAGTCTGGAGTCAACACATTGCATCCCAGGCTTGAGACCATCTATCGATTTGCTGTGCGAAGCTGTGGAAGCTTTTCTACACCATTGCCGGCCCCGTGGAAAAAAGCTTCCTACACGTCCCTGGGAATCAATCCAATTGGCTGAACTTAATGTTCTGGCACCAATATATGGAATAGTTGGGATCCCAATTCACTTGTGCCATTACAATACCCCATGGGGGCTTGTTTATGGGTGAATATACGGGTGGTTATATAGTGGGTGGTGTATTGGAGATTGTTTTAAAAGGATCTTAAAAAACACATCATAAGGATTTAAGACCGCAAATATCTGATGGGGCAAGGGGGATTTTTCGTGGCCGACTCAGGTCGCATGGTCCGTGCAGAGGCATGGATCCTACGCAAGTTGGTATTCCTGTTCAACCGGGCTGCCAAACGGGGCCACCGGCCCCGGGAGGCAGGGATTCGGGAATTGTTCAAGATCGCTGGCATCGATGTTCCTGATTTGAGTCCAAGGGGTCCCCGACCAAAAGGTATAAGTCCCTCATCATAAATTGTCACTCTCTTTTATTTCTTATTTTATCAATGCCGTTTTTCGGAATACCCATAAATTATGCTGCATATCATATCTAAATGTCTTTTGACCCTAACCAACCTGACTCAGGTGAACCTGCTGGAGAACCAGAGCCCGATGAGCCAGGTGATGAGGGTGATGCTGAAGATTGGGAAGATGAGGAATGGGAAGAGGAAGAGGCAGAGAATGACCCCACCATTGAACCCCATCCTGAGCCTATGGATGTTGCCGCTAAGGACCGTAGCTGATTGACAAACTGAGAAATTCTATGTACTATCTTTCCTGCCCTTAGTTTCACTAAACCCGGTTCAATGGGGAAAAAATGTTTGGGAATTCCAGCTTAAACAGGAGCCATGTGATGAAGCTTCAGTTCCACCAGAACATTTTCTTCCAGCTCCTTGCTCCACAGAGAACACCAGTGACGCCAAAATGGTGGTTCCCGATGTGGGTGCCATACTTAATTTATTCAATCATGTTGGATCCAAAGCATTTTTGTTTCAGTTCAGGGTATGTCCCACAACTTCAAGCCCGGCCCAAACACCAGGTGTCAGTGAGCCTTCTTGGCTGCGACAGCCAGTTGTTGCAGGCCAGATCCTGGTATGAGCTCAGGGTTGATGTCAATTACTAAAGATGAGTTGCTGAAACTTGGGGAGCCCATGTAGGCATGTCTCCAAAATGGGGGTTCCCCAAACTATGCCTTTTTTTGTCAAAACGAATAGGTTTGGGGCACCCATGTAGGCACGCCTATTTTGAGATATCCCCATGTTGACTTATTATCCCATGATCTTACTGCTACACATCTTTGGGAGGTGATGACGATACCAACGATGACGACTGGCAGAGTCGACTTCCACCCGGTGTCCATGACATTGTCAAGTGCCGGGTGAATGGTGGGGAATGCCGGAAGTGTGGCAAAGTGGGGACCTGGGATTTCATCAAGTCCACCCCATGTCAACCACGTGTCCCAACAAATGCGGCCATTCCCAAAAGTGAACCAAGTCCACCACCGGTGCCCGGGCATGGGGAAGATTTGGGAAAGATGTTGGATGACGCTTTGAAAAATGGGGATGAGGAAGCTGCTTATGAGATTGTAGCGAAGATGGAAACCCAACAAGCTGAAGAATCGTTACAAGACCAACAGCTCATGTTAGAACTCATGGAACAAGAATTGGAGTTGATGGATGCCATGGAGCAGCTAGAGCAGCTAGAATCCCTCCAAAAACTTGAGGAGGAAGAGGCAGAGCTTGAACAAGCCATACTTCTTTCAAAACAACCCTTGGAGAAAGTAGACCCCAAATTTGCTGCACGACCACCTGCAACACCTTGCACTTCCTCTACAGCACCGCCTGTGGTGGGAAAGCCTGTGGTTGCCCAGCCTCCTTCTGTATGTTTCTTGGCCCTGACAAATATCCTTTGGGATTGCTTTCAACAAAAATCTTGTTCAGGAATTTCTAAAAAGAAAATCAGGAATTCTTTGGGTTAGAATGGCACAATTGTTAGGGATCCAAATTTTGTATTTCTTTGAGTGGTCTGAAAAAAAATTGATAAATGGCATTTCTCTACCCGATGGCCCAGGTCCAGACAACTTGGAGACGCTGCCGATGCCCACCTTGGAGGTCGAACTTCCACTTGAGCCGGAGTCGCAACCATTGCCTGACTCAGGGCCCCCCGTGGAAACTCCTGAAATCCTCCGCCTCAAAACCATTCGACTTGGGGAGGAAGAACCAGATTCCGATTCCCATAAATGTGGTGGTGAAGTGGTCCCCGCCGCTCCCCAATCCAAAGAACCCAGTGCTGGAGTTGATCACGGGATGAAGTTGCAGTCTTGTCCCAATGTTGAAAGCCATCAAGACACACCGCCAAAGTCCAAAGAGGATACTGCTTGTGTTTTATCGTGCATTTGTGTTCTAATGTGTTCTAGAAAAAATGTTTCCAAAGTAGGTATCAAGCCTTTTGCGCTACAAACGCCTTCCCTGAGGATTCCGATGCTGGTGGATCTGATCGCCCAGCTGCATTGGACAACATTCGCCCCATCAAACCGGAAAATCAAAAAGCATCAGGGAAAGGGAAGGGAAAGGGAAGGGGACGAGGCAGAGGACGAGGCAGAGGCAAAGGTTCGCGCAACTGCGAGGACGAGTCAGATGGGCCCAAGCCAAAGAGGCGCAGGACTAGGAAGAAGAAAGACGATGTTGAAGAGGATCAGGAGGAGTGGAAGGAAGACGAGGTTCCCCAGGGAAAGAAGAAAAGCAAGGCCAAGGGCAAAAAGGTTGAGAGTACCAAGGGTGACAAGGGTAAGAAGGCTAAGAAGGAGAAGGGACAGGCATCACATGGGAAGGAGAAACCGGAGGAGACGGTTGGGAAAAAGTCGAAGCCAAAGGTTTCCCCTTGCGAGAGCCAGGACCCCAAGGGTGAGGCCACTTTGGCCCCGAAGAGCAAAGCACGCAAGCGCAAACCCACCCAGGATGACAAAGAGCTTGATAAACCAGACAAGAGTTCCAAGGAGGATTCCACCACCAAGAAGGACGAAGGCGATGAGAAGCCCAGCAGTTCCAAGGACAAACCTTCCAGGTCCAGGAAGCCCAGGGCATCCAAAGGACCCACCTCTAGCAAATGCAAAGACTCAGAGGCCCCAAAGACTAAGAACAAACGCGGGAAGGGAGATGCAAAGAACAGCGATGCCAAAGCAGCCACAAAGGCAAAGTTGTCTAGGAAGTCAGCAGCGTATCACAGAGCCAAAGTTGCAGCGTTGAAAGAGGGCAAAGATGAGAAAACCGCGAAAGACCTTGGGCGCGAGGTAACATTGACATGTTTCAGCACTTTTTATTTGCAGGAAAAGTTGGTAAACATGGGTATATAAAAGGGCCAGGGTCCCCATTTTTGGACCATTAAAATTTGAATGCTTTCCACGTGGACACACTCGAAGCCTTTATCTAAGGCATACGCGAAGACCGACTAGGCAGCTGAACTTGTTTTGGGGTGCACAGCTTGAAAGCAAGCTGTATTGGGTCTTAGCTTGCACAGCAAGTTTCAAACATTTCCATTTGAAGTGGAAAGACTTCTCAGCGATTAGCCTAGTGAACTGCAGTGGGCGATGTCCCATGCATTGTGCCCGCAGTGAGTGAAATGAAATGCGTGATGCAGCAGTTGCAATTTGGTCATACACAAGGAAAAGCCAGGTTACAAGATGTTGGGAGCTCTACATTTTTTGGCTCTTTGAATGGAGCTCAATTCATCAAACACAAGTTCACTGAACTGAGAGGCCCAATATGTTTCACTTAGTGGAATTCCTGATCAATCGTGGCCCTGGCCCGCAGGTGGCCAATGCCTCCACGGTCTTCCAAAGCTGGCACTTGGGCAGTGCAGGCGCAGCTGCTCCGACGTCATCCTGGGCATGGTTGCAGATAGCTGTGAAGCCGTAAGCCGGTGGGATCAGATGACCTCCTTGCGCAGCATTTCAAAAATCCAAGGCTGAGAATATTGGCCAATAGGAGGTGGTGTGATATGAAAAATCCTGTAGCCACCCTTCAGCATGTGCAAGCTCCGAAGGACTGGGACTTAGATGTTTTTTACTTTGAGAACTATACGTCAAACAAAATGTCGGGATCCATGCACGCCCCAGATTGGGCTACTTAATCCACGGGTTTGCCATTTTGCTAAAAAAAAACAAACAAACCTGACTCCCAGGATTTTTCAAAAAATCCTGGGAGTCAGGTTTCCCTCAATTTTTCTCTTTCAAGCTTCAAAACACCGAAGGCGGAGACAGGTAAAATGTAAATTTCCAGGAACCACCTCCCTGATTACAAACATCCCTTTCTTTCCACAACCCTTCCGAACTGAGGTGCTGATAGCATTAGCCTATGCCTCAAGATTCTGTGTCGATTATTTCAGACTTACTATGACATGGCCACCTGTTTCTAATATACGTTCCCTATTGTTGCACTGTCAAGCCAGCTATGTTGAGTTGGGTGCTTAGGTGCTCCTTCTAGGATGGTCTTCCGAGATGATGGTGCCCAACCCTGGATTTGATGTGGTGGACATCTTTGCTGGAAAGCAGTCCATCTCAAAAGCCTGGTTCAAGCCCCAGCATCAGGTGGGAATGTATAAAAATTGAGGATCCTGAAAGTTTCCCATTTGGGACTAATGGTTTCGGCCCTCCCTTCTTTTGACACATCCCTATGTTGCCCAAAGAGCCCAAACAGCTTTGCTGACGACCTGCTGCCTAGGTTTGAAAGCGGTTACCGAGCAGCAAGTGTGGACCGCGACTTTCACAAAACTGCGATGGATTTCTTGGAACCGGCAGGGTTCCTGTTTCTCGCAAGGGTTGGGCCTTCCATTGTAGGGTTCGAAGAAACCATGTTTTCAACTCGGCGGTCTTGTTGACCATGTTCACTTTCAAAATGAACTCCTTCCTGAGTTTGCTCAAATTTCCCGGCCTTCTTTGTTGCCAACTCGATGGTTGATAGCAAAGTTGCGGCCACAAAAAGGGTGGCTTCCAGTGTTCCATTTTCGCAGATTCCAAGTTCTATAGTTTTCAGGATGTATTCTTCTGGTTAAAAGATCGAGTGTACAGTGAGGTGCTGACAGTTAAAATATATATGCATGCATCATGATTTATTATATATTTGGGTCCTTGGCTTTGCCGTCTATGAAAAGATATGGGTTTTGGCGTGCTCTCACACGCATTACAATACATGTTCTAGCGGTGGTGATTTACATGGGGTATCTAGTTGTGGTGCTTTACATGGGGGATTTATCGGGGCCAAAAAATAAGACCATTCAAATATAATGGATGCATTAGCAATTTTCCCTGGGCCTGGCATCCCAAAGAAAAGCCCTCATTAAGGAAAAGTGTTTTGGCTTTTTGGACAATGGCAACCAACAGGAACATACTCAGTGAGTGCCTAAACTTTAAACTTTTTTCCCACTAAATACACATTTCAACAAGTGACCTGAGAACCCCTTTTTTGATCCAAAAAAAGGGTAGGGGAAGATTATGCCGAATAAAATCGCAAGGTGGTCTCATTTGTCCGGTAAAGATTTAACACTGTAAATCAAGAAGCTTTGGGGCACAGGTCATTCCAACAATTCCCAACTCATTCTCCGGCCCAGCTCTGCCCGAGGCTCTGCCTATGGCTGGTGATGGGGATGCCTCCCGGAGGGCTTGTGGCTCTTGGGGTGGATTGCAGCAGTTGGGGTATCCCTGCTAGGGGCACTTCTCTTAGAAATTTCATCAATGTGCACGCCAACGTTTTCCTGGAATGGGTACGGAAATCAAATTGTATGGCATCCCGGAAGCTTCCGTCGCATATCAGGATTGAAAGCTTGATTTGGGTAAGGGTTGAAAATCATACCTTGGTTGAATCTAGGAAAAAACAATCCATATCACATGGGTGGTGTGACTCCAAGACTAAGGACTACTTTGATCTGTTTGGTTTGCGCAGCTGTCAATTGCGTTTTTGTGGTGGAGCAACCGCAGAATTCTTTGCTCCCCCGATGGGGTCGTTTCGATTGGATGATAAACCACGTCCTTTATGCAGCTAGATTCAATTGAGTTTTGTTGCTTGAAAACTGACAGTCAACCTCAAAACAATGGACTTGGTGATACATATTGCAAACCATTTTTTTTGCAAAATACCATTCCTTAGAAACATGTTTATATTATAGGTCCTACTGCTTCCAAATGAAATATGCTCAGGTATACCACTGTGCACTATGGATGATGCACCATGGAGGGCCTAGCCCAAAGAGAACGTGGTTGTGGTCAAACATGCGGGAAATATGCCAATTGGACCTTGGAACTCTTACCAAACATGAAAGGGAAAGCAAGACCACCTCAAAAACAGTTCGGAAATACAAGGATGCTACTGGAAAATCTCGTTTTCATGGGCTTCCTGCCTTACGATCTTCCCAGATTCTTGCCCCATATCTTAAGAACTTTTTGATTGCAGTTGACACCTAGGGTCCTATTTGAATGATGTCCACCTGCTCTGGCCTAGTATATGGTAACTGTGGTAAGCCCCTGTGACCGGCCCAGGACATACCCAATGCAGTACGGGAGGAACCTTCTCCATGTCTTCGAGAATCACATTGGGTCTTGTCCTGTGCGACGCGATCTTCGTTTCAAGCCGCAATTCAACAAATGGATGTCGGAGAGGGATCAATTCGAAAACCTCCCCCTAGGAGATTGCTGGGAGGAGGCTAACCTCCTCCCAGTAGTCACATATTTGATGACATCGTCTAAGTGCAGGAGGGGGTTACTGTTATAGAGCCGCGACAAACTAACAAGAAGTTATTGCCAAGTGGTAAATTAAATTAATAATTAAACCATTGCCTGTCATTTTCCTATTTGCTTGCCACCCCCAAAAAAGACCCCCACAAGTCTGTTATACCCCCACTAATTTATCTTAGCTACGGTAGACTTGTGGGGGTCTTTTTTGGGGTGGCAAACCGGGGGAAGATTTGCACCTTGCCCTGAAAGGATACCCATTGATTGGAAGCACACGACGGACACCTTCTACAGGGAGCTGAAAGATCATGTTCCCTGTTCCAATGGAAGGTACTGTATTGCTTTTGTAAGAACTTCCCAAAAAGCTTAGGCCGACCAGCAACATGTGGTATCCCAGGTGCTTGGAGATCCAGCTTTGACCAACGAGCTTATGTCGCTGCAGCAAAGGGGCGGAGAGATTGAAATTCAGACTACAAAGTAGTCAGCTCGTTTCCCAAATTTGCACCAGCTTGGCTTGATGGGGCTTCAAATCCATTCGATGAGAACTTACCCTTGATTTGCCATGAATATAGAAGACTGGTGCCCATTGAATGCTTCAAATAGCTTTTGGTGCACAAATTCTTGATTTTGTGGTTTTTTGGCCACAAAAAGAGGTGCGCACAACGCGCGCAATTCGGTGCAAACGAGCGCAATTTCGTGCAAACGCGCGCAATCTCAAAAAGTGTAATAGTTTCCAAACGCCCTTTGCAAAAATCAGATGATCTGTTTGGTCCCTGTGTGTCCCTGAAAAACTATTCTGTGCACTAAAAGCAGAAACGCTGGAGAGATTTGGTGATTGTTGAAAATTTGGGGATGGATGGGGGCGCTCAGTGTGCTCATTGACACAGTTGGTGAGCAAGCGTTGTGTTGCAACCACCTCCACCCTCTTTTACCGGCATACCTGAGTGCTTTTTGGCTTCCAGCTCTTTGATGGGAATGGTATCCCGTCTTCATTCAGCAAAAACATTGCTGGAAGGTGTGAACATGGTCACCCAGTCTGACATGGCATCACGTAAGAGGGATCTTGAAGCTTTGATTTCAGCTCCTTGCTTGCTTTTCTATACCGTGTCCATGTGTCATATTGTTTCTGATTTCTATACTTGCCTGCGCATGCGCTAGCTACAGCTGAGGCTCGCAAGGAGCGGGTGGAAGCCTTGCGCCGGAAGTTGAGCAATGTGGCTAGGCCTGAGGGTCCTGATCCTGAAGTCCCTGGAGTCTTGTCTCTTTGGGTTATGTGCGCATTAGCTTGACACATATGTCGTTCCCAACATGCACATGCATGTAGTTTACAATTTTGATGGGGTGTATCTAAGGAGCACCGTTGACAACGCAATCAGCTGGCGAATTCTGTGCTGGGAACCCGTCCCCAAGCCAAGGTGGTTCCCCCACTTCCCCTGTTGGGATTTTTCCAGCCAAGCCGTTTGAATATGGGCTAGTGCCAACACCTGACCGCTTAATCCCTGAGGACTCCTTGAACGGTCCACCCACTCCTGTTCAAGCTGAACCTGTTGGGGTTGTTAGTGATTCGCAAGTCCCACCAACATTGCCTTCAGGGCCTTCTGTGGAAAGTTTGCCTACTATCCCTGCAACAGCCAGTGACATAGCTGCTGCACATGGTAAGAATGCCGCTTTGAAAACACCGGAGCCAGTCCGTACCGGATTGAATTCACCATCTTTGACACCTCCTACTCCCAGCCCAGTGCCTGCTCCCGCCCCGGTTGTTCCATCCCAACCGGGCCAGTCCTTGGCTGACCAGATTCCTGGACCAAATGCAGCACCCACACCTACGGTGGCTGAGTCGGAGGATGTTGGTGATTCAATTTCGCAAGTAGCGTCGGAGCCTACTGGGACTCTTCGGGACCCAAACTATTGGAGGCCATCCCACAGTGTTGAAATCGAAATGTCAATCAAATGAATCAACCTCGAAACCACTGATGGGTATACATACTCAGTGAGTGCCTAAACTTTAAACTTTTTTCCCACTAAATACACATTTCAACAAGTGACCTGAGAACCCCTTTTTTGATCCAAAAAAAGGGAGATACTCACTGAGTAGGTAGATGTTTGGCATTCCCTGCCACAAGGCTCTACCGGTATTTTCGTCCAAAGGGTGGCAAAGTCAAGTGCTCCCCTGATGCTCTACGTATGTGGAAAACAAGCTCGGGTCGTCCCATGGTTGATTTTTGGAGCTGATTTGCTTTCACATGTTATTTCAGAATTTGGCAATACCACATTTGGAAGCGCAATCAGGCTGTTTCTTTGGGACTTATTGGTTCTAAGGTGAGGAACTTCTGAAGCTTTTCCGTGCCCATGGAAACTTTGAGACTTTGGAAGTGCAAGTGCGAAAGAAATTCACAAAGGCTGTAGAGAAGGCTAAGTCAGGTGGGTGGTTTACGAAGCAGTACTTGGAGTCAAAAGAGCATTGGTCGAAGTCAGGGGCCTACTGATGCCTACTGTATGTTTCTTGTTTCAGGCTGCCATCTAGTCAAACTGATCCATTTGAAAACCCAATGTTACATGTTATGGCCCTTTACCAGTTTTAAGTTATAAATACTCTCTATGCCGTAAATGGGATTATCATTCTTTTTGGGTACCTCAACTGGTAAGTGGTCATAACTGCATGTATAGTACTAAGTACCCCGGTCCAGTCAAAATTCGGCAGCATCTCAGGTCGATGGTGGCCAAGGCTGTTCAGTGGGCAAAGGCTTCAAACAAGCACCGGGTGTCCCCGGTGCACGGAGAAGAAGAGATCTACTTGATCTTAAGTGAAACATTCCAAGCCAAGGAGATTGAACAGGAGGAAATGAATCGCGAAGGTAATATGGAGGTTCAGGAGGGGTTACTTCCAAAATGTCAAGACATGTCAAGACTTTGAGGGTCCCAGCAATTCTTATCAGCTATGTTTTTTGGGGCCCGTTTTCAAGACACACATAGTTCCGCAAAGGATTCTCAGTAGCCATTGCCTAGAATGCCAGGACGAAGAAGGTTCCCTCTTCCAGACGGACATCCCAGATTTGAACGCCGGTGATGATGCGGTGCTGGCCTCCACTTTGCCCAGCTCCAGCAGCAGCGCTAATCCGGGCACCGCACCTGCCGCGGTTGTGGGGAGCACCAGTGCAGTGATGTCTTTCAAGTAAGGGCCTCATTCGGGGATAGTCTAAGCACAAGATGGTGGTGATTGAACAATAGTTTATAATTGATGATATCTTTCCCTACGCCCAGGCTCACTTTCCCTACAATTACCGGCACCACCAGCCCTTTGAGCATATTGCCTCAGTTCGTGGAAACGCTTGGAAAAAAACTCGACAAAATCCGCACGGAAATGGACCGGGGTGTTGAAACCATGAGCTATCACATCTCTTAAACTTCACCACCAAACCTTAACCCCTGGGTAAAGAAGGAAAAATCCTTTACATGCAGGTTTTTGAGTTCTGCCATAAATTTTTTTTGATCTGCAAGTAGGGACAAGTGAGAGCTAACTTGATCCGATTAATTATGGGACCCTGACTAATAGGGGAATTCCACACACCGGGATGAAACTGTCAGGACCGACTTCAGGAGGTCAATTCTTCTGCTAGCCTTGCGTCTTTTGGCTGAAATAGGTTCCAAAATCAAACGGTGCAATCAGACATTTTCCAGTGGCCTCCTCAAAACCTTTGTTGAAACAACTTCAAATTGTCGCAGTAGGGATTTCACCCCAAAGATCCCAAAAGAAGTATATATGAAGCAAGTAAAGTTTGCACTGAGGGCCTCCTTTGTCATTTCAGCCCTTGAGGTTGGCAGCCCAAATGGAGGCAATCGTTCAGAAAATGCAGACCAAGTATGATGAACTGACCGCGCAGCTGTCAGAGGCCACGGTCAAGCCTGATGAAATTGACCGGCAACCTGGCCTCCGCTATAAGGTCGATGTAATTTCTAGCATCAACATACATGTCCCCTAGCAAATCTTGTCTAAGGCACAAGAAGGCCCAGATCCAAGAGCTGTTTGTGGAATGCACCAAGATCGACGTCAGCATGAATTCTTTGGTGATGCGTGGAAAGAATCTTGTCAACCATTCGTCAACTAAAGAATGAATCCGAAAACAGATGTCAGCTAGAGTGGTGACTCTTAACTGGCCTATATGTGTGACCTATGGCCACCCTCTCCAACTTGCCATCCGTCTTGCGCACCTCAGGGGAATGAAATCATCCAGCTCGACCTCGAATGCCCCCAGCCGTGGTGTCCCTAATCCCAAAACAAAGGCAAAGGCCAAGGCAGCCCCGGCAGCCCCCAAGCCCAAGCCAAAGCGCAAGAAGGGTAAGGGGAAGACAGCCGAAGGGGCGGATTAAATCAGCTACGGTGATCATGAAAATTTGGATTACAACCCGTGTTTCATAGACACGGTGTGCTTTGGGGCACCTGGCGTGCGCTACAATTTATGAAATTTATTCATTCATTGTCCAATTTGTTCCCATTTCTTAAGAAGCTGTTTGATTCAGAAGGGGGATGCGCACATTACCAGGCAATGCTCCCACGGTACCATCTTACAAATCTTGCGGAGCTACATGGACGGACACTAGAGATTGGGAGAAGAGATGAAAACAGTTCGCTGCATAGATTCTCCTGCAAACCTTGTTGCCCAGCACGGAAGCTTATACATCGATCCAGTGTTACACTGTTTTTTCTTCATTGAATTTCCCAAATCCTTGGCAAGCATCCAAGAATCATAGTTTATAAACAGACAAGGGGAATCACCTTAATAGCCTTTAGTATCTTATACTACCCTGCACCACGCCAGGTTTAAATGAAGATGTTGTTCTGAGAGGTGACTTGGCTTGAAATTGGGGCGCAGCCTGGAAACCACCAGGGGTAGCACTGACCATCCCAAGCACTTCAGCTTTGGAATCACCGAATTTGATGGTACATCTCAAGAAAAACAACGTACACAATATATTTTAGGAGTGGGGTGTATGAGCTAGTAAACTCACTACTAAGTGCTGTGAATCCCACCAACTTTCACCAATAGTATTTCCTACCCACAGCCTATGTCCCATCCCAGGTGACTCCAGCGACAGCTACAGCAGTGAGGATGAAGTGGTGTCTGGATGGGTTGAAAGCTTTGCGAAAGGGGTTTCTTGGCCTGTAGCCGGTACAATTTTAAACAACTTAGTTGGGGTATAGTTTCAAGGTGGTCCCATTTGAGTAGCAAATGAGGCCACTGCAAAAGATGTTATGGCCCAAGTTCAACGGACACAGAAGTTGCTGACCCGACATGGATACTTGCCCAAAAACAATTGGTCAAATTGGTCTTTTTGGCAGGTTGTCATGGCCCTGCAAAATTGGAATCATTAGTTACAGAGGGTGCTTCTTAACCATTGATTTATTAAACTTTTTTGGGGTATGTATGCATCGCTTAAGACCACCAGATTGCAAAGTGTAGTGGTAACGGGATATGGTATGGATTTCTTCTGGTGTTCTATTGGTTGCTCTTAGTCTCAATCAAGGAGTTTACGACAAGAAAGTGTCAGAACTATCTCGCTATAAAGATCAACGTTGCAAAAATGCCAGTCGGATTTTGCACGCCTTTGTGCACCGGGAGGGGAAAACTTTGTCAGTCCCAATTACCCCAGTCGATGTTCCAATTCGGCTCCCGAGCAAGCGGAAGGTGATGAACAGGCCTTGGCCAGTTCTCTTGCTAAGTGATTGGATCCGTACAACGTGTGAAGATCCTCACTATGGAGGCTTTTTTGTCTTGGGGGGCAAAAAATTGGATAGATGGGACGAGATCAGAGAGATGTTCGGGTCTTTCTGGAGCAGGCATTGCAAAATTGATGCCGTAAATGTACCAGAGGTTTCAGAGCAAACAATCCCGATCCTCTTACACGGGGATGAGGGGCGTGGGCAAGGAAAAAGGCCAATTTTGGTGATAGGGTTCCAGCCAATGATCCCATGGGCTGCCAACGATGTTGTGAATTCAGAAAAGTGTTTTGGCTTTATTTGGAGATTGGTGGCTAGAGTGCTTCGAAGGCTGATAGATTTCAAAGTGATCTTTGATGATTGTGTCATTGATCCATCCCAGGCATACCTATACAACACGCCTCCTCTACACAGTGCTTCCGTCGGAGAACTATGCTCCCCGCAGCCGGACCCACGATGGTCTTCTGCAGGTGCTGGTGGATGACCTGATCACATTGCAGCGGGACGGGATTGAGGCCAAGTGGTCCTGAAAAAAAGCAGGGTTCAGATACACCCCCAAAGATATATCATATGGTTAGACCTGTGGTTCACCCAAATATGCATACAATATAAGCCATAATATCCTGATATAAACCCTTTGAAACATAGTTAGAACCCTTTTTATGTTGGTCCCATTGAAAATTTGGTGGGTTCAGTATTGACCCGATCTATTATCGATGAAATTTGGAGAATTGTTCATGTTGGGCCACTATCTTTGGAGGCTGTTTGTATGTTGTCTCCAGGTCCCGTATTTAGAATTCATGCTGTATCAAGTGGGATGGGGCCCTGGTTTAGTATTGGGTATTCATTTTGAAGTCCTGTATTTAGGATTCTGTTTTAAAGTGAAGAAGCGTTTATTAGACTAGAATTTCTGGAGCCCCTAAATGAAGGCAACCAGAATTTAGGGAAGGGATTAGGTCTCATTCCTTTACCATTGACTAGGTGTCGTGGCGTGGGAAAACTTTCAAGCTCTATGCCCAATTTCTGGGTAGCAAAGGGGATTGGCCGTGGCAACGCACAGCTTGGAAACTCTTAGCAGGGTACAACTGCAAAAGGAAATGCCATCTTTGCAATACTGATGAACCTTGGGTTTCTGTTGAGCTCTGACGTGTCCAAAACCAAAAGCATTCTTTGGGACTTGTGATCCTTACAAGCTAGACTGGGGTCTATTCAATGGGCGGCTTCACACTTTTGTGTTTAGTTTTCTTCGGAACCCAAGCGCTAGCATTCATTAGGGTTGGTTTTTCCTGTGAGGATTGGTATAACATGACCCCACATGGACCTATGCGCCAATTTCAACCGGGTGCTGACGATGTGCCGCCCCCATTCAAAGCTGGGGTACCGTCGCCGTTGCGTACTCTATGTGACGATGCAAGGGCTATCAAAACAGATCTTGCCCACACATATGCCATTGCAGGGTGGGGCAAGGATGATGCTGCATCCATCATTGTGTTCTTGGCTGTGCGGTGTGGGGTCTTTGGACCGGGTAAATTTGAACACCAGCTTCACCAAGGGTGGATATCCTTCAAACAATGGTGCGTAGCAAACAGGAAAAGCACATCGATTATTGATTTTGCGAAGGAAGACCTCAAAATCACCTCGAGCCTAGACAGGGATTATGAGGTATAGTTTCTATGTTCTTTGGATTTTGCAAGTCAACAATGGACTCAGTCTGCCAGTAAGAATTCCAAGAGATGATGCAGTCTACGGCCGAGACAGCCAGGCGGTCAGGCTTGGTTCTATAGGCTCCTCCTTTTCTTTCCACGCCTCCCCCCTTTTGAAACTTCCGTCACCAGCTTGCCCGAGCTCTAATTACTGGTTTATAAGAATTCCAAGAGATGATGCAGTCTACGGCCGAGACAGCCAGGCGGTCAGGCTTGGTTCTATAGGCTCCTCCTTTTCTTTCCACGCCTCCCCATACCTTATACATCCTAGTATATTCTAAATCCTGGGGGTTGTTCATGTTGTGCCGCTTTGCCCAGGTTGCAGAAATTCCCGAGGGGTCTTGGTAAAGGACATGATTGCGCACTGCTTCACAAATGGCTGAAATCTGTTATGGATCGCTTGACACGGGATGATGTACCAGTTTCTTGTTTGGACATGGGTATCTTCATTCTTTGATGCATTTTCCCCGCAAAACAATTTTTTAATCCAAAGAAAACGCTTAGCGGATTAGTCTGGCTGAATGGCTTTTCATGAGTCAGGAATGTTGCAAAGACATCTTTGAGATTGTGAAGTGGGGGAACAATGCGTCCAATTCTTTCTTTCACATCTTGTACCATGGTGGCCTCTGGCTTTCGCGAAGTGAAGCTCTTTCAGCGGCCAAGCATGGCTGGGACATGGCTGAGTTTTGTTTGCATTCCTAGTCCGACCTACCAGAATTTTGGGTTTCCTCTAAGTAATCCCCACCTTCAAAATAGTTTTGACATGTACCGGATATGTCTAATGTTTTTTGATTAGCAGCAAAGGAAGCCTATGGTGGTGCCGCATCCTTGGCAGTTTCGTGTGGTTGGAAGTTATGGTACCTCCGACCAAAAAACCACATGTTTTTGCACACCGTGTGCCATGGCTGAACCATCGACTGAAAGGTTGTTATTGTTGGCTTGCCTGCTAGTATGCCGACTGTATCCCTAAATTTTTTTGATGGGATTTCTCTTTTGTTTTAAGGGCTGAGCTGGAGTACCAAGCGTCCCAGAACGACTACGTCCTTAACCCCTTGTGTTGGAAACTTAGTGCGCTTGAAGTATGCACATGCAGTTCTATTAAAACTTTGTTGTTTTTATTTGATCGGCCTTGTTGTAAGGCTTTGCCACATGGGCCGATGAAGACTTCATCGGACGGGTGGCAAGGCAAAGCCGCAAAGTTCATAGCTTGGCAGTTTCTTTCCGAACAATCAGCAAAACGCTGATGAACTACAAATATGAATGGGGTAAGGTTTGCCCAAGGTTTGTTCGCCCCGGCCCAGTTTGCTGAGAATCTGGCACGGTCAGAGGCCATGATGAAAAAGTGCATGTCCAGTGCCACCACTTTGCGATTGGCTGTGTGGACGGGGGTAGGCGAGATGGTCGGGTGGATTTAACTTATGGTTCAAATAGTGGCCCACAAAACTCGAACACTTTTCTCCAAATCGTACGTTTTTTGGAGTCACATGCCCAACATAAACTCGAGCACAAAAGAATGTGCTTTTGAAGATCTAGGTATATATATATATATATACATAAATATATATATACATATACTCTTGAGATCTATAGAGTAAAGGAACATAGATGTGGAAAACACAATTTGTAGATCATTTGTTCTTGGGAAACAATGGGTTTTCCACATCTATGTTGGTTTTCCCTATGGGCCCTACGGCCCTAGGGTACCAGCTTGGGAAGCGCACATTTTTAGGGGCAGTGGAATGGACACATCCACTTGGTGGTGAGTTCTCAGCAGTAGAAACTTGAAACCTTGATTCATCAGAGATGTCCTCTGGTAAACGAACATAACTATGGAAAATCACCATTTTTAATGGGAAAAAAATAGGAAAATCTACTATAAATCACAATTTTCAATAGCTATGTTAAATTACCGGAGGGTATTTAATGGGAAAAAATAGGAAAATCTACTATAAATAACCATTCTATGTTTTCTCCATCAGAATTCGGATCCTTATCCCAGGGTGGCCGTGGCCCAGGTCAGATCTGAAATGGTTGGACGTGCAAGCCAAGAGGGCCAAGATCAAACGCCACTGGATTTCGTCATGGCAAAAGCATCTCAAAGATCTCAGCCCTTCTGAAGGCTAAAGATGGCACTCATATATAACAGATATAGATATATATATATATATATAACAGATGGATACAAATGGCTGATACAGGTTGAGATGTATATGTTGCGCGGCAATTAGAGGCTGGTTCCAGTGGCACGCGCTTGAGGAACTGCACGTCAACGAGCCTTGAAAGACAAGAAGAAACAGACCTTCGACCCCAAGACGGTCGCGATGACAATGGCAGATTCTCGGACTCAATCGAGACACCGTGTTTCTTGCGTAGTTGTTCCTTGTTTTGCCAAATCCAAACGGAACTCCGAGAGGGACGCCGGCCACCTGCCAAGGAGTTCAAGAAGCATTTGAAGCGTCCCTCGGGGTGAAAAATGGGCGTCGTTTGTCGTTTGTGTCTCTCAAGAGATGCGGAAAGTCAAGCGGGCGGACGGGTTTTTCGTGCCCAGTGCATGGACTTGATTTGATGACTCATCCTTCACGATTGCTTGGCCGGGTTCACCATGGTTAATGTCAACCAAAGATCAAGAAGACCCTAGTCAGTGGATGAAAAGGAGGGTGGTGCTCAAAAATAGCCTGCGTTTGAATGCAGGTGTCTTCCAATCATGTGGTTATCAACAAATCGATTGCTTAAAATTGACGCTGTGGCGCTATGGATCAACTGGTGTTTGATGCATCACAGCTTGGCGTGATCTTCCCAGTGAAGCTACTCTAAGCTACTCATAACACCAGGTGTGCCAACTCAAATTTCTAAATGGCAAACCACCATATATATATATATATATATATTAATATATATTATATATAATAGAAACCATCCTTGAAGATGATAAATGGCAACCACCATCACCCCCCGCATGTCTACATGACCTTTTTCTTTACATCAACTACCTTCCCACAGTCCCACTGGTAGATATTCCCAGGTTCCTATGGCAACTTCCTACGAGCCTGGCGCCTGGCTCTGAGCCCCAACGACTCGGTGACCATCTCCAGGACGCAGTTTCTGACCGCGTGCAGCAACCTGGGCTTCAAAGATGCTGGGAAAGCGCCCTGGCCTGTGTTTACTGGGGGGGCAAATGTTGGGTGATGTTGGCTGGGAGGATCTTGGAGGATCATCTAAGTGGTTACTGGGGTTAGTTCAGCCAGTTATGGGATGATCCACTGATTCGATCAGTACCATTCCACACGGTTCAGATATATGCTCATCGACTTGCAGAGTTGTCAGCCAGCAACTGAGATGATCCTCCAAGTGGGGGTTTGGGGGTTGGAAGTTGGCCCTAAAGGGAGAAGAGTTGCTGATGGTCTCTTGGGAAGTTTGGGCATGGTGGCACTTTTATGTGAGCAGTGTTGGGGCGTACAGTGTTGCATCAAGATGCAGACAGGCGGCAGAAGCATAGGAGCATCAACATAGGATCATGTAGGCATGCCATGCACATCCACATACATCCATCATTGCGGCGTAGTTCCAGATTTCTTGGGCGGTTCTTGCCAGTCAACGCAGGGCATCACTCAATTCATGACAGGGGCTCTTTACTCAAATTCAGGCCACCCAGGAATATTCCCAATGTGGATGGTTGGTTCAGCGATTTTGAGCCTTCTTCAAAAAGCAATTTCTTGGTCAAACCCATTTCGAGAGATATTTGTTCTCTGTGAATTCAAGGCTCCATCCAATTGCTTGGCAAGAAATATTCCATGATCTATTCAACAGAACCCAGACATATTTCCAGACAAATTCTCAATGACTCCCAGTCCCACTGGCCAGTCTGACTGCCAGTGGCTTTCCGGCTTGACCTCGCCTTTCGCCCGCTCGCCTTTCGCTCAGATTCTTTGGCGCGCCTTCGGGAAGGATGAGCTGAGTCCAGTGTCCTTGGACTTTTTGGATCCTGAGACTGCACAGGTGCCGCTGGATCGATCCAGCGGCTTCCCTTGGGACATCAGTGAGATATCCAGTGATATCCCATGCATAAGGGATCCATGTTTGGATTTTTTTTTATTGGCTGTTCTTCAATTGTTTTGCGGGACTATTTGGCATCACATAAAAGATTGGCAACTCACTGGCTGATCAATAGATGCTTGTCCGTTTTCTGAGGAGGTATGCTATCCAAGCATGTTTCTATGCTCTATGGTTTTACCTGGTTACAGTCGTTCTCCCAACCACAAATGAGACAACCCAGCAAGTTGTCAAGGTCCTCTTTAGCTTGTCTTCTACATGATGAGCCCCCCAAACGATAGCCAACTTGACTTACAACTTGGTTAACTAGGCTTGATTATGGGGATGTAACAGTATTCATGGGTTTATAGACCAACAAACATAACTGGGGTGCCTCACCTTGTAGTTCTCATGATCAACCCAGTTGTGTTGAAACAACGACTTGGGCAGGTGCTGGCTCACTTTCAACGTATGGTGCAGGGGCTTGGGGGCGTGCAGGTCTGGGGGCTGGTGGTTGTGGGAGGTTGTGGGTGTGTTTGAAAATTGGGGATATAACATATGGGGGTTTCCTAAAATGGAGGAACTCAAAAATGGATGGTTTATAATGGAAAATACTATTAAAATGGATGATTTGGGGGTACCCCTATTTTAGGAAACCTCCATATAACCAAAGTAACTCTGGCAAATTCAATGGGGAAAAGAAAGTATGGGAAAATGACGATAGAACATGTGATTTTGTACGTTTTTTCCCACGTGTTTTTGGAGACATTTGATGCACGTGTTTGGACAAATGAACAAAAACAAACCACCAGTCAGAGCTCGTCACCCGTAGTTGCGCTACTTGGGCATCATCAGCCTGAACTCGTGCAATGCTTTTGCAGTCGGCTGCTGGTTTAGTTTGCCCATCTGGGCCTCCAACCTTATGGAACCAAGCAGGGCCCTAACCAAATGATGTTTCGATCATGAGTCATGAGCCTCCAAAAATGTTTATTTCATGAGTCTAAAGGACCCAGTATCCCATTGCAATCCATCAACATCAATTTTGATCAATTTTGACCCAAATGATTCACAAAGAATTGGTGGCAGAGGCACCCCCAAATCAGCGTTGTTTGATGAGGTCCCTGCTCCAGATTCATACCAGGCAGCCTGGAAAGTCTTCGACAAGAAAGCTGTGAAGCGAGTGAAGCAGCCGGAGTTTCTGGAGGCGATGAAGCTCGGCCGAGTGAAACCTGCGTTCAAGGCAAGGCTTTGGGGATCCTTAAACCATGAGTCCAGTACCTGATACCTGGTTGGTGTAAGTAATATGGGTTACTTTCAACCATTTTTAACTGGGATGTCGATCCCAAAAACTCACGACTGGCAACAAAGCCGAGTGTTAGGGTCCGACAAGAGCCGAAACACAACCTGTGGTAGATGATTCGCCCATCCACCCGAGGCTTTTGAAACTTGACTGCTGTTCTTGTGATTTTCATCCCCAAGAATTGTGATACAATACCCTCCGGAAATCAAACATGGCAGCAGACAATGCCCCATAGTTCCATGCTTTTCCATCTATGGTTCAATTGAACTTTCATTTGGATCGGGATCTTCTAGCATCTTCTAGCTAACCATGTTTGAATACCGGATCACGATGATCCGGGAGGATGATCAGCACCGCTGAGGAAGACGCTGGACCCTTCCCTGCCTGCAAAACAGCTGTTCAATGGCTTCTGGGCAGCACATTTCCCACGAATCACACCTGACATCAGGGACCCAAAGATTAAATAATAACATGAAGAAATCAAAAGCTAAGCCGGGATGAAATTCAGGTTCCAATCGGCGGGCTTTGATATTCGGGGGAACGGATTACCATGTGAAGAAACCACCTGTAGAACAGTAGAAACTTATGAGCTCCAAGATTTGCGGAGAGTTTTTTGTTTTGAATTGTTGATCTTTCCTACTTCCAGGTTTGATTGCCAGCTGGAAGACTTGACAACCCCAACAGTTTAAGGATGAATTTCAACACACGATGTGGCTGTTGTTAGCTATTTCAACAACCTTCGGCACTTGGTCACTTGGTCATTTTGGCAAGACGATACTTGGAGGATCTTGCTGGAGCCTCCTTGCAGTGGTCAATTATGGTCAATTGTTAAAACATATGGACATGGAGTTTTCCTAAAATGGTGCTACCTCCAAATCATCCAAAATTAGACCATTTGAATCCATTTTAGCATTCTACATATTTATACATTAGGAGCATTTTAAAACCAATGGTTTTTTGGATCCCCCATTTTGAGAACCTCCCATATGTTCACCTCCAAGCCTCAGCTGGCCATGGCGCTCCAAGGCTTGGATACAGACGGCGATGGCAGACTCGCGGTGGATGACTTCAAATTCCTGGAGAAATGGCAACGCGGTGGCATCTCTGAAGCGGTTTTCTCCTCAGTCGTCTTCCAAATTTAAATGGGGTTTTCTGAAAATTGGATACCCCAAAACTTGCTTGTTTATGATCATTTCCGCTCTTAAAAGGGACATTTTGGGATATACAGCATGTTGGGAAAAACTGAAATGGATCCAAATGGGTTGGGGCCAAAGTGTCTTATGTGTTCCACTGTTCCATAGTGTTTATGCGCAGGAGACCTGCAAGTTTGAGAGATGTTCCCATTTCAGAAACGTGGACAAGAGAGAGATTTGAAGTTGCCGTACTTTCGACCCATATGTTTCTTCGGATCATGTAAGATTTCTTCAGATTTATTCTTCATCCCAACTTAGAAGAACGTAGTTTTGTGGGTCATCCCATTCTGGATGGTAGTCTTTGGATGTTTCCCCACCCGATCATTCAATATCCAATGCATCGTCATGGATGCTCGGGGGAATGAATTCACCCCCCTTTTCGCCTCGCCCCCTTTCGGCAGAGAGGAAACTTCCAGAGTTCCTCACAGCGAAGCCCAGTGAAGAGGCAAAGGAGGAGGTGAGGAAACAACTGTTGCAGGCGCGAACCACCAGCGGGGCCTTCTCTAAATTGGGAACCTTCTCGACCATTGGATTTTGATGGATTGGGGCAACAATGATCCGTTTTTGCTTGTTTTAGGTCCTCAAGTTGAATAAGACGAACTTTCGGGGATATGGAGATATGGCTGCAGCTCAAAATGTTGTGGTTTGGTTAGATAAACATCCTACTGGTATGATTCAAATGGATTCAGATGATAGTTGGATTGCTTATCCCACCAGAATCCCATAATTTATTATACTATTTTATAGTGCTTCGTAGTTACCAATAGTTACGAACTGGTGATGGCTTGTCCATCTGCAGCATGTTGAAATTTCAGTCCCAAAGGCTTTGGACCCTTGGGCTTGATAAAGCTCTCATGACGTCGAAAAGGTTGCAGTTGAGCTTTTTTGATGGCTTATGCTTTACTAGTTTGCTTGAAGTCACATGAAATCGAAAGCGTTTGCTGTTGGATTTCGATCCCCAAAGGTCTATTTTGCTTAAATACCTCTTTGATTTAGTCTTACCCTCTGGTAATTTGACGTAGCCAGGGAAAACGGCAGATTCGGTTCAATGATTTATCTATTATTTTCATGATAATTTCCATAGCTATGTTCAGTCCCAGGTCTACAAGAGCTACTTGAAAGCCTGGCGCTTGGTTCTTGACGCGGACAATTCCAACCGTTGCACGTGGCCAGAGTTCCAAGCGGCGTGTCGCAAGATCGGACGCTTGGACCATGTCATGGAAGCCGGGTGAAGCGGCCATTTGATGGCTTTGAACAGTGGGTAAACTGGGGAAAACTGCAAAACATTTGGAGTTTGGATGGTTGGTGAAGGCGCCATGTTGTTGTTCAAAAAGGAATGAGCTTAGGGAGAACATACATTTTTTGATTGTAGAACATTATGTTCAAGATTGTGCAACATTTTTGAATCAAATCCATCCACCGATTGAAGCGTTGCACCAAAAGCAATCAGTTGCATGTATGTTAAAAAATAACATCGTTAAAAAATAACATGTATGAATATGTATCCTTAATGTATCTTTCAGGTGTACTTTAAGATCTTTAAGTACAGAAAGTATAGATGTAAATCCGTTACGGTTAGGGGGTAATCATGGATCCAGTGATTTTCGCGCCCTGGGTTGAGATCAACCCACAGGGGATGTCTGACAAGTGACCACTTCATGGGCACTGCAACATACAATGAATGATTTGTTGATTTGCGGAGTTCTATGGTGGAAGTTATATCAATCGTATCCAAGTATCCATAGGTTATGATCTACTATGTTACTATATATTAATCATATCTCATGTGGTGTTTGGACCTATATATAGGCCAATTGCTTACTGGTGCTGAACGCAGGGAATGGGGGAATGACGTATAATAACCATCAATAATCATCCCATTCCTCCATTCCCTACTAAGCACGAGTAAGATTGTCAATCCCAGGTCTCCCAGGTATGCAGTGCCAAGCTCCAAGGCTTTATGGGTGACATCTCTGGGGCCTGGCGTGCACTGGATGTGGACCTGTCTGGGAGCATCACGCTTCAGGAGATTGACAAAGAGTGGCTGGGAAGACATGGGAATACGTTGGGGATATTTGGGGATATGTCGGATATGATCTCATCATATCTAATAGATACAGATGGATACAGTAGATGGAGGATATAGTGATATATGATTAGAACATTGGTGTCATGATATGTCAAAACTCCTGCTTGGTTCATGATTACACCGGAAATGATGCTACCCAATGTATGATCATCATGGATTGCTCACGTTTGGTTTCTCAAATTGGAACTTAAGAGGAACAAACATGGAGGATATCATGGCTTTCTTGGATTCGCTGGTCTAGACTCCCTAGATTTGCTCGAAACCGGTATTGATGGCGAAAAAAAACAAAGGAAGGAGGAGATGCCGCGAGCCCCTAGGGCTTTCTCAGGTCATATATATATGTATGTTTTTTGCCATGTCTCAGATGCCGTATCGAAGATTTACCAACATTTGCCCCCACAAATCAGCCGTAGTTTTGTGGGTGTTCATATGGCTTTGTCTGAAAAAAACAGGGCGCCCCCAAGAGCCCATGGTGTATCATCATTTCTCTATGAGCGGGGTATACCCATTTCCAGACACGCCCAAACATATCATTTTGATTCACTTTGTTAGTTCTACTGTATCCAATTGACAACCCTATGAAACATCACCATCAATACCTCCATGATATCCTATGGATGGTGAATAAAGTATCATTGGCTCATCAACCCTTCAAACTCCATTATCATCTCCATGTCCCCACTTGAAATAAAGATGCCACTAGGAAAATCGCCATGAACATCCCGTTCTACCTCCATTCTTCCCATCAAGTTGTACAATACCCACTCCCATGACATTCGCCGCATCGTCATCTCCCAGCTGGTTAGTTATCCAAATGTCATCCCCATCAAGAAACCATTCCCTCCCGTTTAGAAAATCACCATTCTTCACAAAGGTCTATGACAGATATCAATATCCCCACCATATTCCCATAAATTGTTATGGATTAACATATGTTAACAGTGAAATAACATTGTCCTTTACTATCCTTTACATTCCTATACTATAATCCATGACGATATGTCACATGTCTATTTCCCATTTCCCCACATTGCAGTTTTTGGGGAATGAATGCCGCCATGATTGTATCCCCATGGGTAATGGGAAATGGACAATGTTTGTTGAACTCCCATGCAAAATATCTATGGCCATATTATAGTAATGATCCATATCAGCATTTTTCAGCAATCCTTCAAAATCCATTCTCATCTCCATGTTTCCATTTGAATCCAAATGAAACTATCCCATACAATCCCCATGAACATCGCCATGTATTCCCCATGGTTACATAAAGGGTATCTGTTGTGCAGCCTGATACTCTGAGTGCCGCACGCGAAACTCAGCAGGAAAATTCAATTGAATTATATACCTCTTATCATGATTTGTTCCTATAGTGTGTGTGATTACCTAATGTCACTGGGTTTAAGAGAAAATCTACAGGAAACTCTCATTCTTACCACCAAACATTGAGCTGTCCTTTAAGCAAAATCCCTTCGACCAATCCAGTAATGCCTTTAGGTATGCCCAGCATCTTCCCATATTCCCAAGTTTTATCATCCCGAACATTCCATGGAACATTATGGATCATATGTATAAAAGTATGATCACTTTCCCCCATCAAATCACCATGGAACTCACCGGCCCTACATAGGTTATATATATATATATTCCCATTATATTCCCATTGTTGGTGAAATCCCAAGGTATTCACCATGTATTGACGTCCCCTTAGGAATTTCCTCCATAAACATCTTCCGGATTCATTGTTGTTGGTGAAATTCACCCTATATGTTCCTCTTTTCACATCTTCCAAAAACATGGGGGGTTGAAAATTAATGAACTTTCCATGATACACATGTGTATATATACCCTAGCGGTCTGCGTCGTAGTTAAACCATGATCCGGTACAACGTCGTGGATTTACTTACTATATGGCATTGTATGCATCCATGCATATCCTTTCATCCCCATAGCTGTATATCAGTTCTCAAAACCATCCCCGAAGCTGTGCCGAACGGTATGCCTGGATCTCAAAAGTTGGATTGTACTTATATACTTGACAGAACTACATAGCTGCATGAGAAATCATCTTTATATTATCTAACATGACATATCCTTTGTAGGAACTTCAAACATTTCAGAGAAATCATCATTCTTGGTAACAGGAAATGACAAAAACCACACCGTGAGCAAACCGTGAGCAACCGTGAGCACCCCCCCAAAAGACATGGTTTTACTTATCCGGGACGTGAAAAAACCGTGAGCAAACCGTGAGCAAACCGTGAGCTAACATTGTTGTCGAAAAAACAGCAAAAGACATGTGATGCAGCAGANAAAACCGTGAGCAAACCGTGAGCAAACCGTGAGCTAACATTGTTGTCGAAAAAACAGCAAAAGACATGTGATGCAGCAGAGACATGAACAAGTCACCATAATTTACCATCATTCTATTGAAATTTAAAGTACATAGGTGCGAACTCGGTGACTTGACCAACAAGTGAAGCGCAGAAGATCAAAAAAAAAAGTGTGGGCAAGTGTGGGCGCAAGGGCGTGTTTTGTCATCTAATCATGTGTTTGGTTTGCTTTGGCAGGATTTTATCATTCACCAAAACTTCGTTTTTGAACATTTCCCCAACGTCGTGGTTAAACCTTGATCTCCGACAACGTCGTGGTTAAACCATGTCTTACTATATATATATATATATCATGGAATATTATGGGTCATATATTTACAATGTCAGTATATAGTGTATCATGTCCATAGTATATTATCTCATCCTGGTACTGTTATACATAGATGAACTACATAGTATTATCCCATAATAGTACTATCCCATCATTTCCATCACCAATTATCATCCATTTAATATTAATATAGTTATCCTCCAAAAACTATTATCATATAATTTATAATTGGCATATTATGGATCATATATTTATAATGATACTATAAATCATAGTGTATCAGTTCTATATTATCCCATCATTTCCACTGATCAATCACTGGATTGGTTGAAGGGAAAATCTTCAGGAAACTATGCATTTTCCATCTTTTTCCCATGAAATATAAGGGTTTCCTGTAACATTTCCCTTCAATCAATCCAGTGAATCAAATCTCCAGGTCCTCGGCGGTGCTGGCCACCTTCAAGGCCTGGGCGGACGACAACTTCGGCGGCATCCGCTCAGCCTTCGCCGTCTTCGACGGTGCCGTGGGGTTACCGTTGAGACCGTTGAGACGGTTGAGATGTGGAAAATCCATGGGAAAATGTGGAAAATCTATGGGAAAATGTGGAAAAACCTAGGGATTGAACTGATTGAAGCAACAAGAATGGTGGTAGAATGGGGGTTTGAATGGAATATGAATGGGATGTTACTGGGTACGTACAGGGGAAAACTCAAAACCCACATGGGAAAATCATCTAACAATAGTGGGTGGACTCCACATTTAGTGTTGCTTTACAGGAGGGTAGGGGATTTGATCAAACCGAACAGGTTTCAGCAACAAGCTATCAATGTTCAACATGGTCCAATGAAACCAAAACAACGGAGGAAAGGTGTCCAATAGAAACAAAGAGATGGATTTAATTACATGAATTAGCCACCACAGTATCTGTATCTATATCTACTTATATCTACTTATATCTACTTATATCTATCTATATCTATCGATATACCTATCTATCTATCTATCTATCTATCTATCTATCTATCTATCTATCTATCTATCTATCTATCTAAGTATCTTGATTGAGCTCAATCTTACAAGATCCATACTTTCCATGGTCAGGTGATGGATCCAACAGTGTGACCCTGCGCGAGTGGCGCTATGCCTGTCGCATCTATGGCTTCAATCAAGGGGCCTCCAGCCTCTTCAAACAGCTGGATGCTGAGGGTATGGGATCTCTGTCCGTGGAACAGGTGGGTGAAGGGGGTTGCAGAAACACAGCGTAGCTTGATGCGTTTGTGGGGCAATTGCTCAAGGTTACTCTGAAGCCACCAGGGTTTCCACCTAGGATGGGATGGGCTGAACGATTTTCACACTCAACTTCACTGAACATTTTTTTTTTGGTGTTTTGATGCTAAATCTTCTGGGTGAGACATGCTGCCACGTCCCCCCCTTGGCCCATCCCCGCACAGGTGGCCTTCCTTGATGAATGGGACTTCCAGCCCGAGAAGGAAGATGCCCCGCCCAAGAGGGAAGAGACCTCAGTGAAGAGTGTGATCAAGTCCAACAACTACAGCTTCGCAACGTGGATGAAGGGTGATCCATAATTATTTGGATCCATGGAAGCGGAAAGGTGATAATGTATACTCACATGTTTGTGAACACCTTCAAATCTTGCAACCATATGTTCACCGGATGGGAAGGGAACTTATGATTTGAATACATAGATTAAAGATGATTTGAGCAAAACATTTTTTTGGGGCGGGGTTGAACAGTTGAACATAGGCCCAGATATGTGGATTAGTCATTGCCTATGGGAACAGTTGTGTTTCTAGGCCCAAAGGTGATAGAGGATTTCGGAGTTTTTTTGGGATTCCATTTCCAGTTCAGACTCCACTTCTGGAAGTGCTATCTCTAGATACAGTTACTTTATTGCTAAAGTCCTCGTTCATAACCAGTCAGAGATAGATGATGTTCATCGATTTTTTCCATCCAAACATGGTGATTTCCGTGAAGCCAAGGCCACCCAGCCGAGCCAGAGCTTTATGAAGCGGAAGGTGCAGCGACCACAAGGCGTGGTTACCCATAGGAGTCCTGCAGCGGTTAGGAGGTCGAGTTTCAGTCATTTTATTCAAATATATTCAAAATCAGCCATAGAATATAAATTTTGTTTCATTTGTTTCAAAATCATAAATTTGGGATATTTTTGGATTATGATCACCAAAGACTCGACTAGATATTTGATGGTTTGAAGACACTAACCAGCTCGGGAGAACCGATCAACATCAGGGTTCAAGCAGCAAGCACGGAAATTGAACCTACTAAAAAACATCAAACAAGTCGAATCCTTGGGAGTTTTTTTTTTTTTGGCGGGAAGAATTTCAGGAAACACACATGGTTGATTGTAACATCAGGACAAATCGTGATTCAATTGATACCAACGAACAAACCTCGTTCTATTGAAATAGTTAGCAGTATCAAGGGAACATCTAAATCTAGACGAAATAGTACGTTTGTTACCCTTCAACCGAGGGGGACAGCGGGTAAACCCTGTAAAAGAATTCCTCAGCCTTGCCATGTCCACATGCCTTCAGCTTCTGTTGAACTCTTTCAGATGGCGATGGAGAAGCCCACCCAAGGGGACAGGTGAACATCAGAACATAGAGATGAGGTTTGAAATTCTGATTGTGAATATGTTCTCCTCACTTGCCCCTACCATCCCCTACCCACGTTTCGCAAACTTACGGGCTCCAGTTTTTGAAGGATGCAGCCCACCTAGAAATTGGTGCAGTGAAAGTGGGACTGACTCCCCAGTTGCTACGTGGGATGATCCGCCAAGTTGTGTACCCTGCGTTGCGCCGAAAGGGCCTGATGTGATAGAGACGTCATGATCCGCAAGATCCAATCATTGGATTGGTTGAAGGGAAAAAATTAAAGGAAACCTTTATATTTGATGGTAAAAACCATGGTTTCCTGTAGATTTTCCCTTAAACCTATCCAATGATCCAGCTTTTCATCAAACAACTCCAATAGTATCGTCCGTCACATTGATGATCTGGATTATCTATGCCATTAAGTGCCTCAAAGGACGTAAAGCACAGAAGTTGGGCATCATCTGTGTTGGCTGGTCACTACCAGCCAGCACCAAGTGGCCACGATGGACTCCTCATTTGGGCCACATCATGGCATGATAATGTGAATCATGACGCTTAGCCAACAAGGTACTTGTGTCAAATATGGCTTGCCGGAAAATCACCCATGTAGTTCGATAATTTTCCCACCTATAAACCTCGATTTAGTTCGGGGAATCCCCCAGCCATCCATGTTTGATGACACACAGGAACTCATTTTTGTAGTAGCCTCTGGAAACGCACAGAACAGTTGTGTCCAGGATGTCAAAGATGCTGTTTTCCCCCCGGAACTTCAAGGATTCCAACTTTTCCACCGCCATTTGGGGGTTGCTCCGCCACCTCTGAGGCCTGGTACCTCCTCCCAGGATCTGTTGGCACAACTTGCCCTGCCATCGCCAACGGCCTCCCTCCCGCGGCCCGGGCACTGGCCTTCCGGCGGGAGCGTATTGCAAACGCTGCCGGGCGCGGGGCGCCTGTCGCCACTTTGCAAGGACCGGGGGAGGCGGTTCCGGTGTCCCCGGTCACTTTGGAGGTCACCATAGGATCGGTCTCAGGTATGTCCCAGGTAGCCAATGGAATCAATGGACATGGATGTGGGGGGGCTTCATAATTAGATGACCAAGTGGCAAATCCCAACGCAAACTCTCCAGGATGGATGGTGTGAGATCTTTGGCTCCATCCCCCCGAGCTGGAGGTTCCAGGGTATTGGAGATGGATGAGTTCGAAGATTGGTGGACTATGGTGGCTTTATGCGGTTTGAAGGTGTTTCAAGTGTTTCTGAAATATCCAAGCCAGTTCAAGCATAAAAATCGGATGAACATCCAAACTGACTTTGTATGTTTGAATATCTTTGGGATTCTCTAGGTCAAAACCGATGTGTCCTTCAATCTTTTTCAAATGAATCAGTTTGAATGGGGGGTGAACATCCATGACACCTAGGTAGATTTGATGTGAAAAACTATATTTCAGTAGATGTTTGATAGTGCGGACATTGCTTGATATTCTTGCTCAGTTTAGCTGAAGTGGGAATACGATCCCAGCCTTGGCAGTTTTTCAGGACTTTGGTTTTCTCGGGTTTTTATATGGTTTTATCGAGAAAGTTTAGGAAGAACAATGCAGTCCTTCGGGGCTTCGACGTTTTGATGGAAAGGGTGCAAAGCTTTCAGGGGTGCCCACTTTCATGTCTTATCTTTTGACTTCATCAGTAGCTGCAGAGCTCACCGAGCAACACTGAAACTCCGGTCCCAGCCCATCCTTCTGGTGCAGGATGCGTTAAATCACGAATATCACCGAAACAAATGTGATGAACTCTTTGGAGATCACGATGGAGAGAGAGATGGCAATCTTTTACCATATCTCACACTCCAACAGCTCGTCTCGCAACTAACAATCTCCATTGCAGTACCATCCAGTCTATAGGTAAATATGGTAAATTCCCGACCAATCCTGACCACAAAAATTCTGGCCATGACGTACATCAATTCCCTGGCAGGTTATGATGTCTTGATGTCCCCGGATCCACTGGAACCACCAATGGTGAAGATGAGCCGCTTTCGGTGGCTCAAGGAACGACTGCCCCAGGACGTCAGCGGGCAGCAGCTTGATGTTTCACTGGTTACAAGTTAGATCAAGTTAGTAAGTGAAACATGTGCCCCTTGTTTGCTGTTGGTGGTGGTGGGGCTGTAGTGGCGAATTGCTGATAGTGCAGTATGGACACACCCGCTGATATCTATAGGCATTTGTCGCAAATATCTGCAGTCCTAAATTCCAAGCAAAGCTTGAATGATTCAGTGAAGGACTTGGGTGGAACAGACATGACATTATCATCCAGCTGAGTCCCCCAACTCAGAAAAACATGTGGAAGCCCAAAAACTCACCATTTCCAGGACAGCCCAACAATCCCCATGCTATCCCTGCCCTTGAGGTGCTCAAGAAGCGTGCCACTTCGGAACTGCTCCGACCCAAGACCTCCCCGGCGACCGTGGAGTTTGCCTTTGGAAGTCAGGTCCAGGGGGTTCCAGGTTTCGGGGCAAAGCTGGTTGAGAGTAGGCAGTTTCACATTGTATCCATGCTGGTGATGAGCCAAGCTAAAGTTTATGTTAAGTTGTGGGTCATCATTTCCCGGCAACATCCTATGAATCAACAGTGACAGCAACAAAACCACCTCGAGTTTGCCGTTGGGAGCTTTCCATAGGTTCTTAATTAAGACTATAATGTGGTAAACCAGCACAAAACACCCAAAGTGGTGAATTATGGCCTATCACAAGCCCCAAACGAATACATTGCAATTTGTTTCTATGCCTACCGTTGTGTTCCACTTGAATATTGGGCATGTTTGATGTTGATTTTCCACCATAGCCACTTTCTTGTACCAAGCAACTCCAGGAAAGGTCTATGGTCAAGGTGGTTATTTGCATTGCTTCACCATGCCCAATCGGTTCGTTTCGAACCTCGGACTTACCACGCCACCTCGTTCGATGGCACCAGGTGCCCCAAGGCGCCGAAATTCAGCTCGCAGCTGTACAACAGCCACTTGGTGTATGCCGTCACGTGACGTTGCACGACTTCGGGTACCAACCATTTGGGGAGGGGCCACTGATGGGATGATAGTATTGTGAGGGAAATTTGATTCCATGATTATTCTGTCATTGATGGGGTGATATTAATGTGGGTAAAACAATAATAAACCATCCCCCAAATCACCATTTTTATAGGTGGTATGTTCACCATTCCAAAATGGGTAGTTTATGGCATTGTTTTACCCACATTCGAATATGACGCCTCAAAAGACTGGATGGGGGGTAGCTGAGATTTGCCATACCTAGCTGGGCTTGCACCGTCCACCAGGTTTCCGTTGGGCACTGTGGATTTTCCCATGGTGTTTATGGACCACACGTCGCGGCACGTGATTCACCAGGTCTATTTTAAGTCTACATAGGCCATCATAGGTCTCAGCCTCCCGGCCACGTTCCCCACAAAGTTTGGGGCGATGGCTTTGTTTCGGCAGCAACAGCTGCTTGGGGTTACTGCCATAGGCAGTTTCTGCCGCTTGTTTTTTGGTGGTTTCACCATCTTCAAAAAGAAGATGGTCCATCCGAGACACAGAAAGCAAAGCAAACATTATGTGGCGGGAAGGTCCCAGTGCAGCCAAGGATGGGTCGGACAGTACCATGCCATGTGCAAGGAGATGATTTAAGATCTTCTGGAAATACTGTGACTTGCTTCCCCTTCCATCGGAAAAAATCACCGGTGAGATAGGTGAGAAGGATGGGACCATGTATTTTCCTCCTGTTCGAACGGCACCTTTGGATACCTTTGGTTGAATTGACGTCAGATTATTCCAAGTCTGAAAGAAATATGCTCTGGTAATTGTGTTAAGCCACGAACGTCGCGTTGCAGACTTGTCCGCATGGAGGGCACAGACAAAAAGTAACACAAGATGCAGCCCACGAACCCGAATGCTCACACGAACCTTCTTGACACTCCTGACATGACACTCTTGGGAAGACACTCCTGGGAGACACTCTTGGAAGNATGCTCACACGAACCTTCTTGACACTCCTGACATGACACTCTTGGGAAGACACTCCTGGGAGACACTCTTGGAAGACACTCTTGGCATGACACTCTTGGGAGACACTCCTGGGAGACACTCTTGGGAGACACTCTTGGGAGACACTCTTGGCATGACATTCTCGGGAAGACACGTTTGAGAAGACACTCTTGGCATGACACTCTTGGCATGACATTCTCGGGAAGACACGTTTGAGAAGACACTCTTGGCATGACACTCTTGGCATGACACTCTTGCGGAGACACTCTTGGAAGACAATCCTGGGAGACACACTTGGGAGACACTCTTGACAGACACTCTTGGAAGACAATCCTGGGAGACACACTTGGGAGACACTCTTGACAGACACTCTTGGGAGACACTCTTGGGAGACACTTCTGGGAGACACTCTTGGGAAGAAACTCTTGGCATGACACTCTTGGAAAGACACTCCTGGGAGACTCTTGAGAAGACACTCTTGGGAGACACCCTTGGCATGACACTCTTGGGAAGAAATTCCTGGGAAACACTCTTGGGAGACACTCTTGACATGACACTCTTGCGAAGACACTCTTGGGAGACACTCCTGNGACACTCCTGGCATGACACTCTTGGAAGACACTCCTGGGAGGCACTCTTGGGAGACACTCTTGGCATGACACTCTTGGGAGACACCCTTGGAAAGACACGCTTGGGAGACACCCATGGGAGACACTCCAAACTTGACATGTCATAAAATGCCACACCTGCCACACAAAACAACGTTTCGACACGTTTGAAACGTCCAAAACATCATCACTTTTGCAGCTTCCCCCACAGACAACGACACTTCGACACATTTGAAACGTCCAAAACATCATCACTTTTGCAGCTTCCCTCATAGAGAACGACGTTTCGACACATTTGAAACGTCCAAAACATCATCACTTTTGCAGCTTCCCTCATAGAGAACGACGTTTCGACAGTCCAAAACATCATGACTTTTGCAGCTTCCCCCATAGACAGCGGCGTTTCGACACACCAAAACATCATCGCCTTTGCAGCTTCCCCCATAGACAGCGGCGTTTCGACATCACATGTGAGGAAATGCCACGCCTGCCACAGGATTTGCATGGCTTCACTCCTGGACGCAGCCCTGACAATGCGATTCCCAAAAAACACGCAACACGACACGTCCGAAGTGCTGCGCCTCCACGAAAAATGACGATGGAGGTGTCCAAAGTGCTGTGCCTGCCACGAAAAATGCAAGTCAACTTTTGAAAACGTTGCGAAAGTATTGCGCCTGCCACACAAAACGATTTTCGACACGTCTTGAAACACGTTGGAATGTCACGAATTAAGTGCCACGCCTGCCACGCGAAATGACGGTGCGACACGTCTGAAACGTCCAAAAATGACCTCCTTTGTAGCTTCCCTTGCGAACGGTTGCGGACGGTTGCGCAACGTCTGGCGAACACACCCTCAACCCCCAGACCCCCAGAGTGAAACGGGAACCCTTGCTACGCATTCGGGAATAGTCAATGAAGCCACCAAATGCTCAATTATATGCTCCTCATCTTCAATTTCCTTGGCCCACTGACAAACATCTGAATTGACCACCTCTGCTGAAAATCCTACCAGGAGGAGAAAAAAAGACACACACATCAGCATCGAAGAAAGGAGATTCATTCATCCACGTTAACATTAGTCATTGAAGACGATCCATTTGTAAATGATTTCCTGATCAAATAGTGCCATTTTCCCATGGTTTCACCACAGGACACCGCAGTGCCGTCCCGCGCGGAACGTTGGGCCGACGTTGGACTGCCCAGGAGTCGGTGAGGAGAGGTGAGTCGGTGGCCATCAAGCGATATGGAGGTGAACACAACTTTTGGAGGTGTCCTAAGTCATGGGGGTTCCCCAAATCATCCAAACTTGGACTAGTCTTGTATTAAAACATATTGAAACCCATGGTGACTTGGGGATCCCCTAGTTTAAGACACCCTAAAATTTACGGGGGCTGCCATTTTGGTCGATCTCAGCACGGCCGTTCCGGGAGGATCATCTCAGGAGTTCATGGGTTGCTCGATCACAAACCAGGCTGGATGTACCTTTACTTTATGGCCATCATGTTACATTGGTTATGTTGCAACCTTCTAATATGTTTAAGTTTCGTTATGTTCAATAAATATCATGTTTAATGCGTATAGTATGTATATATATATAGATAGATAGATATGTGTGTGTGTATATGTATATTGCAAAGATTATAGCAGCCCCCAAACTTAGAAAAATTGCAAATCCTACTATTTAAGTAGTGGTAATTTCAACTGCTCCATCTTTTTGGTGGTTACTTCCCAATCCTGGTTCTTGATGTTGGTACTTCGCTTCGGTCTCAATGTGGTGCACGCTCAGGTGCCAACACCGTTGGAGGCTCGATAGCACGGCCAAAAGAATGGGCTTGAAGCACGGCAGGTGGCAATTGTTTCATGCCATTGATACTCTGAAGATAGGGTCCGCAAACTATCTAATGAAAATTGATTTCCCAATAAGAATTGCTAACACTTTGGGAGATACCATCATACATCATCATACCACATTTTGTGACATTCATGTGGTTCAAAGATGTTCAACATGGAATGGTTTCGAGGCTTAAGCCAATCCATTGGTTGGTGCCGGCGTGTGCCGACTATGATCTGTTTTCATTTGCTTTCCGATTTTCTTTACCCCCGTTTGGGATCACCCCCTAATATCCGGAAGGGTGAAAACATCATCAAGTTGATTTCACAAGTGCAGTTGCTTGATCGCCATCTTTGGTTAATAGGGCTTTGTGTTTGCTCTTTTTTGCGATTTCTTATTCGATTTCTTCGTGATTGTTGGTGGTTGGTTACCCTCTGGTAAACTAACATAGCTATTGAAAATGGTGATTTATAGTGGATTTTCCCATTAAAAATGGTGATTTTCCATAGTTATGTATATAAATGTTTACCAGAGGGTAGTGGTTGGTAAGCCCTTAAACAGCTTGAAGCCTTGGGGGGACCACCTTAGGGCCTGTCAGGATGCCGGACACGTTGAGTCGAAGGAGAGTTGGCGGCAGATGTGTTGTGGGTCACGTGGGTTTGGACAGCCGCAATGCGGTAGGAAGATGTTTGAAAAGAGGTAAAAACATGTGGCAATGAGTGTGGCCATGTGGATGCTATATGCAGTATTGTGCATTACATAATGTCTAATTAATTCTCTTTAAATGAGATTGAAATAGTATATGTTAAATGCGTTTAGCATTATTTTAAATGAGCAAATTCAAAATTTGGATAGTCTGTGGATGAACCATGGTATAGTCTGGGTATGGGATGGTATGGGGCCAATACCCAAATGACAATTCTGATTTAATCTGGGATCTTATGAACAGCAGGGGGACAAGGGTATTCATCCTATTCCGATATGACTGGTCGGTGTTTTAGCTTCATTACTTTCATGCCCTTTTTCACTTGAGATTCAGTAAAGAGAGATCCCCAAGATATCCCTAGATGATCAAAACACACCAAACCTCGAGACAAACAAATGTCGGGCGTGCCCCATGACCATAAAATGCATTAGAATGCCACAAAGCACCCAAATGTGGGGGGAAATTCCATCACAACGTTTGGGTATGGGTCGAAATGCTACCAAAAGGTTGACCTGCGTTCTTGCTTTGGACAATGGACAGTGCCGCAGTCCTCAAAAATGAAGACCTCCCACGAAACTCTGGTTGAGTGGTGGGTCCTTTGTGATTTGCTAATGTGGTCAATGAAGCCTATAGTCAACCTCAATCCTCTATCATTTAATCATTGGATTGGTTAATGGGAAAATTTACAGGAAACCTCTATATTTGATGGGAAAATCCATGGTTTCCTGTAAATTTTCCCTTAAATCAATCCAATGATTTAAGAATAGCTACTTGTAAAACGAGGCCCAATTTCACTGCCATCCTTTCTTCCAGGAGAGCTCGAGCGCAAAGCCTGGAGGCAAAGATGTCAAAGCTCAGGCGGTGCGGTGGGATTGCGGCACCGGGACATCAGAATTATTTTGATTATTAACCTTTAAAATTTAAAGTGCAATTATGTATAGATTATATATGTATAACACATCTAACTTTGAAATCCCCATATTTTTTTGACGGACAACATATGGTGCGAAGGGTTTGTTCATGATATGAATCGGCTTCGTTCCATTGCCATCACCAAAGGCCCCGTGGCCAGGCCACGAAGTCAGAAAAGTCGGAGAAGTCGAAGGCGCGCGGGGCTGAACCGAGGATTAGCCAGTTGAAAATCGTGATTTTCCACAGCAAAATGTTGAATTAATCATGCTTAACCACACCAGCAGGCTTGCCAAGATTCAAACCAATCCATGAGCTAAACAGAGGTTGATCTAGCAATTTTTGTTCAGAGGTGTGTTAAACGGTTGAATTTTAGCAGCTCTATGACCAGAGGGCCATAGGTGTTGTAAAGGTACAGGGAAAAGCTTAAGTCGTTTCTTTTTTTGATTTTTTGCATACCCTTTCAGCACAAAATGCTTTCAGCATGTACTGGTCCCAGTGTTGGGCTAGTCACTACGGGGGTCAGGTTGAAATGAACCATAGCAATGGGGCACCAAGTTCAACCATGTTCAACCCCCGGAAAAAAGAAACTATAGATGGACTGGTCATGTTTGGTCATAGACTTTTGTTTGGAGATACCACTCATATTCCGTGGTTGGGTCCCAACATCCTCATTATCATCTCCATACTTTGGTCAATATATTAGGTGGTTGTCCATGATATTTGGCAGGTTGTTGTCTCGTTGCTTTAAGCAGATTCCCCACAGACGACCTGAACCAACAATGAGGTGCCGGAGAAACGGGTCGACCCAACCGAAACTTGGCCACTGAGAAGTAAAATCGGTGTTGTTTGTGATCAGTAGGCCAATGTCTATTGATTATTGTACTAGTACCAGATAGAGGGCATAAATTTTGGTATGATTGGTATTAGTAGTGATACAAATTCTGTGCGATTACCCTTTGGTAAATTATCATGGCCATGGAAAATGACCCGTGTGTAGATAATTTACCTATTGAAACATGGCCACGTTCCATGGCTATGCTAGACTACCAGAGGGTACATAGTAGAACCAGGATTAGTGGTACCCAACTATACACGGCCAATAGTTTGACTATTCTGGTATCAGAAGGCTTTGGATAAGTTTGAATGCCAGACCGTCCCGTTTGGGTGTACCCAGTCTTCATTCACACCCTCAAAATGAACTCTTTATAGGTTGATCGATTATCGATGAGGCAAATGAGTGAATGAATGAATCTTGAGATTCCAAGGTTGGTATGTATATACAACATGAAAAAGATTATATAACATTATATAACATTATATAACATTATAAGCATTGTAAAACATTATAATAACATTATATAACATTGTTTAACATTACAAAACATTATAAAACATAAAATAACATTATATAGCATTATAACACATCTTTTTTTAACATTATGTAGCATTAAATAACATTATATAACATTAAATAACATTATATGACATAATATTGCATTATATATCATTATAGAACATTAAATAGCATACATGACATGATATAACATTAAATAACATTGTAAAACATTATATAACATTGTATACCATTTGATAGCATTATATAACATTATATAACATTAAATCACATTATATAACATTATATAATTAAATAGCATTACATGACACTATAAAACATTATAGAAAAATATAACATTATACAATTTTTACACAATTATTTCACATTATATAGCATTATATAGCATTATATAACATTATAAAACATTATATAAAATTAATAGCATTATATATCATTATATTTACCATTATACATCATTATGACATTATATGACATTATATGACATTATATGACATCATATAGTATATCTATGCATATCTACACATATACATATGTATATACACATTCATGATTTCAGATAGGTGTCCCCCTAAGAAAAATATATAGATGCATATTAAAACAAAATAATTTGTGGTGACTCCTTCGTGTTCCTTCCTTGCTACAGTATTGGGGCCTAAAACCTTGATCGCTACCCGAGGATGGCCGAGCGTATACCTTTGAAGAAATGCAACGCTTCTACAAAGGCCACCACGGGTGCGGATCTCATGCAGCTTCTCGTGTTTGGTGCGGAACATTTGGGCATCAGTTTTTCTGGAAATGACGCACTGCATTATAATATATTATAAATATAATATAGTGTACTATAGTATACATATGTATACATACATCGTATATCATGAATCATATCGATTGTATATAAGAAGCAACACCCCAACAGGCAGCCAAATCAGGTGGCACAAAGTGGCGCGAGTCCTGGTATAGCTTCGCCCCTTTTTCCCCACAGGCGCCTACAGCAAGCGAGACATCCAAAAGTACTGGGAGTCTTGTCCTGTGCGTCGGTAAGGCTGGGACGTTTGGAATTGTTTGGGCCGCAGCCATCATGGTATGGGAACATGAAGCTATGGCATGACATTGATGAACCATGAGCGTAGCTGAACTCATTGGATTGGTTTAAGGAAAATCTGAAGGAAACCATTTGTCCCAAGAAATATATGGTCCCAAGAAACATATGGTTTTCCAACAGATTTCCCAGCAACCCCATTGACAATGGGATCCAAACTAGCAGAGATGATCCTGGTGTAATGGGATTGTGTTGGTCACACATGTTTGGCAGATGGTCGTGGTACATGTGGAAGATCCTCCCACTAAGTAATTGGCCACTAAATATATAGAATATACTGCCCATAGCTATGTAAGTAGTTTGAATATATATATATATAGGTATTATGCATGTGATATGACAAGCAATTTGGCAATGTCTACATAAATCGTGGCAAAACATAATCGAGCCAGGGGATTCATCAATTTGGGTTGCTAGTTGCCTAGTCGGACGGCACGACCTGTCAGGCAGCCATGCACATGGCGGTGACGGCCATGGATTCCATGGAGAGATCGTTGTACTATACTTGGAGCCAGCTTCATCCAGCTCCTATCATTTTACAACTCTATGATATTCTATGAGCATATATGCTGGGATTATTTTTGTTCACATACATATGCACATTTCCATACATTTGCCAGAGTTTGTTTTGTGCATTATATTATAGATGTGTTTAGAATATTGTACTGTTATGTGAATGCAAACTGCCAATTGCAGCCGGCAAATACGTAAAATCCACTGGAACAAATTGCATATGTGACAACACTTTGAGAGAGCCATCCGTAGTCAAAAGGTTTTTGGTAAGCCTACGTGGGGTGGTTTGGCCTCTATCTGTTTTTTTTGTTCTTTCCAGCAGCTTTGCTTCATGCACAAACCAACCCACAGGGGACTGCGAAGGACACGAGGAACTGACTGCAGCATGATGCGCAGTGTCAACTGGTCTCGATGTAGTCCGAAGCGATGACCGTTCCAAATTTGTGACCAGTGGCAATAGGATGAAAACGCAGCGGCCTTTGATCAGGATGCAGGGTTGGTACAGTATTGCCTTTGATTTCAGCAATGGAATGGAGGGCTCATACACATTAAGAATGGCTTCATGTAGAATGGAATGGAATACACAGACGATATTGAACTCACGAAAAGATATGATAGATATGAAGAGGATAATCGAGAGAATGGCGCAGTCTAAGATGGGACGGAAGTCGTTCAAGAAAAGGGGATCCATCTTTTTCTTTGGCCAAAAATCTGACACCAGATGAATTGCGTATTTGGCATTTTACAGAGGCTTTCCGTTGGCATGGCTGCGGTCCCAGCATCGTTATGGCTTAGGGCAGCTGGAGTGCTTATCGGCAGACCTTTTGATGGGTAGTCACCGGGTAGTTGGCAGAGATCATGATGGGATTGCAAGCAGTTTAGTTTATGTCCTTTTTCTTTCATGGGCCGGCCTGGTTTCACTGACGTTGAGCTGGCCCTCACTTGCTGTCACATGTCATCCACCCTAAGATTTCTGAGTAGGATGAACGCTCAGGCACAATGTTTCCATACAATTCAGTAAAGGACTTTTAAATTCATGTCATATATAATCCTTATAATTCATGTAATTCAGTCACATTTACAGGAACCCTCATGCTTTGTTGGAACATTGCATGCTTTCCTGCCCTTGTCTCTGGAAAAACAGGCCCTGCATCCCATGAACAACGGCCAGGTTTGGATGTGGAAGCCATTGACATTTGCCCGGGCGCTGTGGAGGCGCCAAGAACATCCAAGAACCACAGATGATTTTGGTTTCTGATTGTATCTCCTTTAAATTAATGGTTTCATAGCAATTACTGTAGCACTCCTCAAGCAAGATGGGTTGTAGCTTTATCAACATCCGATCCTCAAGTATGATGCACATCTTGTGGATTGATCCTACCAAATCTCCCAAATGATACCCTCCAATAAATGAACATATGTAGTCCCTGATAACCCATGTTGAGAGGAAACTGATCTTCCAACCCCCCTAGCAGGGTCGAACTGTTAATTTAGGGGATGAGCTCTATATTCACCTCAACAATCCCTTCCCCATATGTTAAACACCCCCCAGAAACCATTGATTAGTAGGGGGATTTAGACAGATTTGGGACCACGCAATGGGGCTGATGTGAACGGGGCCTGGGATCATGAGAGTCTACCCAAAATGATCTGATTGGATCATGTAAACCCATGACGCTTATCCAACGCTTCCCCTAAATCTCAACAATTCCTATGGATCCATATACGAGATTATACAATACTATACATATATACATATATACACATATATTTATGTATATATTATATTGATGGGTTATTAATCTAGCTGGTATGAGGGCTGGGATGAGATCCTTGTTTCATCCAGGGAAATTTGGTTCCACTCCAGCGAGGTCATGCGTTCCAGAGGCATCGCTGCACGGCAAGGCCAGTTGTGCTGTTCTTTCTTCAGCGCAGGTGAGGAAATTATTGGTGGTCTTATAATGTTTTAGATATAGACATAGATATATGTATATATACATATATATATATACATATGTATATATATAAATATACATACATATATATACATATATATATATATGATTATATACATATAAGTTCATTTACTTTATATCAGACAATGTCAGATCATAGGCACCACCCAAAAGAATACAAATTGCGAAGTTTACTTTAAGTTGAAGGGCGGGGGGGTACCTTATGTGTATATTATACATTGATCATGTTCAATCTATCTCTATATACACATATGTATATTTATCTACAAAACTATCTATCCATCCATCCATCCATCTATCTATCTAGCTCGCTAGGATGATCTAGGTAACAGATAAAATGACCGACATCACTAGAAGTGCTGGGATTTGTAAGTGTAACTATCCCAAACAAGTGTCATTTCAGGCTGGTGAATTTTTATCTTTTGCCGGATAGATGGGAACATAATGAAAACATATATCATTTTGGATCACATCATGTTAAGTTGATGTTCCTTGATCCCAACCTTGGGCCTACCCTTCAACATTAATTGAGTGTCCCATGTAAATTACATGGTTCATGAAATGGGAGCATCAATCAAGCCACGAAACCAGATGACTCAAGTACAAGGAACACTGATCCATGTTATGTACTCTGAAGACTCTGAATGTCCCATGGGGTGATCACCATTATCCCAAATGGCCAGACCCTCGCGTCCTGCTGGTAATTGGTATCAGTCAGGGTGCTTGTTTCTGGTTTGACTTCCGATCACATGGTGGTGGAAGACATGGTGGTAGGTCTACCCTGTTGGTTTGGATAGCATTCAGGCCATTCTCATGAAACAAATGAGACATTGGAAAAAGAGCAACTGTCCCGAGTCATAAAGATGCTTCACTGAAACTCTTCAGTTTTCCTTGCTGATGTTTCCTTGTGCCATCCTCAGAAACACCTTAGGACCTTAGGATGAACATCATCAACGAATGGTTCCACAGGCAGCTTTTGGAAGTTGGGACCAGAGCGATACGACACGCTGCTGATGTTGATGAACACGGCAGGTGCCAATTGGGCTGGGATTGATAGTGGGGACGTGTCATTTTGATCTTCATGGTTCGGATTTTAGTAGTAAAGGGTGCAGATGATATTGCCACGTATTGCCCGTGCATTGACAAATTTGCAGTTCATGGCCCGGGGAACCTATGTGCAAGTTGAAACCTAGAGGCATTTGCACACCCCACTAGCAATATCAACCAGAGTTTTCTTAATCCACGGTTGGCATTGCATGGAAGTCTGTCACGCATCCGTGCAGGTTGGCTCTAGGTACAGGGTGCTACTGGCTTGTCACTTCTGAGACATAAAATCTGCGGCAACATGCATCGACAAGAGAGAAACGACAGGAAGCCTGTAGATATGATAAAACCTATCGAGTTCAAGTGGAGGTGTACATAGATGGCGCAGTGTCAAGAGGTATTTTGACCCTGGAATCCTGGAAGTAATGCGTTTGATGATTTTTATGGACGTTGATTGCTCCAAAAGTCCCTGAACATTGGCAAACTGACCCTTGCCAGATGAATTTGTCCTATCATTTTTGCCTGTACATGCCTGTAGCATCTTCGAAGTTTTGCGGGTGTCCGCACGAACCCACATGAACCGCAGGTGCTTCTGGCGATGTAAAGAGCCTTGCTGGCATGTCTGATCATGAAGGGACAGACAAGATGCTGACCATCCCCCAGTCTTCTATCACTTCCCACACTGATAGAACCACCTTGATGTCTGAATTTCAGCTGCTCATATCATTAGTTTTACATAGTTTCGCTTATTTGGTTCTGTGACCCTCTGTGCTATCTCCCATTTTTGATGGCATTTTGGTGCTTTAGAATTCCTCATTGCGGCTTACAATACTCGTCGACTCGTCGTATCATATCCATGTTTGGACCATCTCCCGCAGAGGTTTCCAAAAACTCCTACAGAAGCTGAAGGAGCACCTGACACCACGAGGGCAGATCCTGCTAGATGTGCCCCTTGGATCGCTGGGATGAAGCTGTGATTCAACATGGTGGGGTGGGGAAATCCCCGAACCAAATGCAGGTTTTAATGGGGAAAATCATCTATCAATGAGGGGTTTGTCCACGACCATGTCTGATTACCAAAGGGAACTTTCAAGCTCTGGCCGGTGAGAATGGGGCACTTCAGGTTTCATGACGATGATGGACAGAAGAGTTTAAATTTGGCGGGATTTTATTGGCGTTTTGCCGCAGCAGCATGTGCACTCCCAACTCATCCTTTTCCAAGCAAAAGCCTTGTCACTTGTGGAGCGATGACTGAGCTTGCTAAGGTCTCCACCAGATTGGATGGCCTTGCGCCGCGCTCGGCGCCCAAGACGGACAAGGCTTGGTGGCTTGAATCTCTACTAGTTGGATTGTGGTCCTGCACTGTTTGTATATTGTTTAGATTTGTTTAGGGTTTGTTATTATTTGATATTGTTTTCTCTTCTTTTTTGGGTGTTACATGTTTTTCGAGCTTTTTTCAGGCTATTGTGCTTTGCACTGTTTCTCCTTTCTGGGCTCTGCATTCTTCTTGTGTGCAACCTCAACGTACTCCAAGACAAGTGATGCCATGTTCCAGTCTCGTGGTCCTTGGCACTGGTAAGTCCATGTTGATCATGGCCCACTTGTAAGTCCATGTTGATCATGGCCCACTTCGCCCGTAGGATTCCAGAAGAACAAGTGCAGGAAGGGCAATGGGCGATGCTCAACTGCTGGCTGAGCTTCTTGGTTGCCGCGCCTCAAATGGAGCATCTCGTGACTTAGTAGCTGGCGAACAGCTAACCGTTAATCATATAATCATATAGTATTAATATGTATTAATTACCCTCTGGTTATTTAACATAGCCATGGAAAATCCCCTATAAATGGAGGTTTTAATGGGACAATCATCCAAAATTATCCATTTTCCATGGCTATGTTTAAAAAACCAGAGGGTATATATGCAAAATAAGCCTGGTGATTTAATCCCATTGTCTTTTGGGATGTGGGGTCAAACTAATAACCCAAGAGGAGAGTTGTTGTATAATGGGCTCCCTTCGCTCGAGGCCCTGACAAATTTGAAAGGTTGAGCAACCTTCAACTGATGGATCTCTTTGGTAGTCAAAGCCAGAAACAAGAAATCCCTATTGTTCTGCAGGAAAAGTCATGGCGGATTGTCCTGCTAGCCATGTTTGTTAGAAATTACTTTCAAATAATATATTCACCTTGGTTTTAATTGAATGAGTTCGCGGCTTCTTAGGCATGCCAAGATAACATGTTTGTTGCCCCAGAAACCAGCGCAATTGCTTCACAGGGCAGCTAGAGCTGGAGGCTGACCATGGCCGACCCAGGTCAACCCCCGAAAAAGGGAAAACTAATTACAATGACAATATATTACAATCGACAATGACGTGGTCCTCCAATTCGCAATTTATTGTTGTTGCTACTACTCTTGCTATATGTTTATTGTGCTTGTTACTTCTGTTGTTTGTATTGTCATTACGGCATGTTCTTCTCATTCTGATACTATATTTATATATATATATATGTATATGCTAATATATGTGTATAGTATAGCTGTATACACATACATATATATATATATAATTATATGTGTATATATTATATCTATATATGTACGGTATACATATTTGTCTAACCCTATTTTCTGTTCGGTTCGCCGGTTCCAACGGTTGGCAGTGTCCATTAGTCTCCCCAGGCTATGGGCAGATGGAGGGCGAGAGTTTCTTTATGCTCTACCCAGAGCCACAGGTGGCCGTCCAGCTGGCGAAGCTGGCAGGACACGTCCTTAGGATCGATGGGAAGCTGGAGGTTCCCTGGGGAATGTGATGATTTAAGTTTTTAATCATTGGCAATATGGTCGGGTTTATTTGGGTTTGTTGCTTTCAGGTCCACAAATTATATCTAATTATATCTAATTATCCTTCTTGGTTGCCATAGTTTTGGGTATAGGTATGCAGCCTCAAGGCCAGCACTTGTGCTCCAGGATACGAGGCCACCATTGCTTATCGAGACCCTCAGAGTCAGCATGCCTTGCTGAAAATGAGGCCTGGACTAATGAGACTAGAAAAGGGCGTGGAAGAGCCAGGAGAGATGCAAAGGTTCCACTAGAGCTATGTTACAGTTTGTTCCACCTCGACCTCCTTGACCTTTGATTTTGAAGATGGACGTGTCAAGAATTCAAACATTGATATTATATCCTTTTGTACCGTCGAATCAGCATCCAGAGCAGTTTGTTTTGTGTCAACCACTTTTGATTTCAGTATGCCTTTTTAGCTCTTGCATAGGCACAGGTTTTCAAAGCTGGCAGAAACATGGACAACTCAATTCTCAACAGGGCACCTTAGTCATGTTCCTTCACCAATTTTCCAGTTTGTGCAATTACGATTTCTTTATTTATTCGGTTGAGCTTCCATATACTTTGATCCATGGGATTTCTATGTATTTCTCCAGTCTCCATCTCCATCCGCCACATCCCCAGAAAGCCAAAGGCCAGAGTTGAAGGCACAGGCTCTCACAGAGCAAGCCAAAGGACTGAAAGCAGATGGATCAGTTGGATTTGGGTCGGGCCAGAAGAGCTACTTCACTCATCATACCCGTTTCCATGATCTTACAGGTGGAGTCATGTGGACCTGGGACAAGTCAGATAGAAACAGGGGTAAGTCAGCGCTGAAAAAGAAATCTCACCATACTTTTTGTGGAACACACGGGTCAGGGGAAGGAACCAACTGTAGACAGTGCACATACAACACCAGTCCGACCAGTCGAGTTAAATGTGGAGCTCCCATTTGACAGCAAATTGAACTGCTGAAGGATTGGAGAAATCAAACACGCCACTATACGCAACTTGTTTCACATGGGTTGCAGGTTTGTTGGCACCATTTTTTGGACCTGGAACTGCAGAGAAGAACAAACAGCAAGCCCATGCTTGTTGAGTGGTTTGCCTACGTCTACGTTGTGTGCACTTTGTTTCTCACAAGGCGTGATCATGCATGTCAATGTTGCAGCCAGAACTGCTTCATTGCTTTGCTTCGCAGGATCCGTTGCTCCAATGATTGGGCAATCCGGAGAGAAGCAGCCTGTGAGGAGCCTGTCGAAGTTGGAAAAATGCATCGCGAAGGGACTGCCAAGCTTGCAGCCGCCAGCATTTTGGTGTTCCATCGGATGATCAATGAAATTGTTTGCCATGGCATCCACACAGTCGGAGTCCCTTGGGGGCACTTTTGTCCAAGCATTTGCCAGGGGGTAGTTTGAGAACATGGATGTTGAATCAGCATGGGTATTAAGAGAGATGATGGGCCGATGGGCCCGCAGATTGGCCACATAGTTTTGGTTTCGAATCATCATATGTAGCTCTATTCTGACCCTTTGAAACCTTTGCCGCATTCACGTCTCTTCCACTGGATTATTCCAACTCCCGATATTGGATTCATGGCTCATGATGGCTCATGTCTATTTCAAGGAGGCACCAATTGGGTGATCAGAGATGTTCTTGTGCACCTTTCCTATCAGCCCCTATCACTTGGATGTCGCCGCAGCTCAAGGGCTGGTAGCTGCACCCAGCCTGTGAGAGCTGGCTTCGTTTCACCATGGGAGTAGGATGTAGCTTGGATGACCTGCCGTGCTGTACCAAGAACGACGCCAGTACCTTGCTGCAAGCTGGACATTGCTGGACCTCTTGATTTTTTGGGCTGAAGCTGCATGCCTTCATCATCTTCATCATATCACACTCTCGAAACCAAAAGAAATCTGAGGGTGTTGGGAAAAACATGGAAAAACCCCTTGGGATCCCTTGGACTTTTTGGAGGATGAACCGATCCAGTCTTCATTGGCTCTAGCAACAAATTGGGGCTTCAGAGATGCCCTGGTGACCGGGAGTTTCTAGGACCCTCTACGGATGTTTGTATGGATAGCTATGAATTGCTAAATTTCATAAACCATGGTTTTTTAGGGTGAGTTCAGATGATTTTGGGCGGTTAACTTGGGGTGTCATATTTTAATGCAACCAGTTTCCGACGGCCATTGGCCCGATTNAGTTCAGATGATTTTGGGCGGTTAACTTGGGGTGTCATATTTTAATGCAACCAGTTTCCGACGGCCATTGGCCCGATTTCAAAACATTTTTTTCACCACCAACTGCGTTTGACACTCAGAAGAGTTGCCCGCAAGTTGCAACAGGGCACTCAGGTTATTTGCCACAAATGCCCTAAGTACAAACGTCTGATTTCAAAGATACCATTGCGCGACCGCAACTTTTTTGATTAAATCAAACAAATTCCACAAAATTGCGATGATGCTGGTGATGGTGCAGGTGGTGGTGATGGTGGCGCTGATGATGGTGGTGACCAAGATGATGAGAATCATGATGACGAAGATGATGATGAAGGTTATGATGATGGTGATGATGATGATGATGATGATGTTGATGCTGATGATGGTCATGATGATGATGATGATGATGATGATGATGATGATGATGATGATGATGATGATCTGGATGATGGTGATGGCAACGATGATGATGGTGATGGTGATGGCAACGATGATGATGGAATACGAGACCTACTACAACTACGTGATGGTAACCATGATGATTGTGATGATACTGATGGTGATAACGGTGATGATGACAATGGTGATGATGGTGATGAGAATGATGATGGGAATGATGAGGAAGGTGATGGTCATGACAATGCGGATGAAGATGAAAATGAAAACGAAGAAGACAATGATGACAATGCTGATGAGGGTGATGATGGTGATATCGGTTTCTGGAACTATAAGTTCAGGCCGACAGAACCAAGGAAAAGAAAACCTGATAAACAAAGAGTTCCAGAAATTCCGGAACTAAAAGTCCAGGTCGGAAAATCCGGAAAAAACTGGAAAAACTCATAGTTCGAGAAATTCCGGAACTTAAGCTCGAGCCGGCAGAATCCAGGAAAAATACCTTGAGAAACTGAAAGTTCCAGAATTTCCGGAACTTTAAGCTCGGGCCGGCAAAATCCAGAAAAAAGACTTGAGAAACTTAAAGTTCCAGAATTTCCGGAACTTTAAGCTCGAGCCGGCAAAATGCAGGGAAAAAAATGAGAAACTTAAAGTTCCAGAATGTCCAGAACTTTAAGCTCGAGCCGGCACAATCCAGGAAAAAAAACCTTGAGAAACTTAAAGTTCCAGAATTTCTGGAGCTTTAAGCTCGAGCCGGCAGAATCCAGGGAAAAAAACTTGAGAAGCTTAAAGTTCCACAATTCCCGGAACTTTAAGCCCGAGCCGGCAGAATCCAGGAAAAGTAATTGAAAAAAAATTGAACCTATAAAAGATTACGTTTCCCGAAAAAAATCAATCAAAACGACCACATTTTTACAAGAAGAAGAGCTGGTGGAAACATGGACATAATCATCCAGAACTTCCTTGTGTTGGTGGCAAAACAAAGAAATCATCTACAAACCAAAAAAATGGACGAACGCAAGCGCAACACTTGCACAGTAATTCTCAACAAAAGGTTATAGAATTAACAAAAAATTCTAGATAAAAGTCCAAAAAATATCCAGAAAAAAAACACAATTTTCCAAAAACAAAACCAGAAAACAAATAAATTTCCAGAAGACAATCTAATTTCACAAAAAGAGGTTATAGTTAAGTTCCAGAATCGGAAGTTTAAGTCCAACGAGGCAAAATCCAGGGCGGAAACAGTTGACGACTGCAAGCGCAACACTTGTAATATCTTGTAATTCTCAAAGTTTGTAGTTTTTTTTGTTTTTCCGAGAAACAATATTTTTCCCAGAAAAACATATCAGAAAAAATATTTCCAGTAAAAAAGTTTATTTCCGGAAAAAGAAAAGTTTATTTCCGGAAAAAAACTTATTTCCGGAAAAAATGCTTATTTCCGGAAAAAAGTTTATTTCCGGAAAAAACGTTTACTTCCCAAAAAAAAAGTTTATTTCCGGAAAAAAAAAATATTTCCGGAAAAAAAGTTTATTTCCGGAAAAAAAGTTTATTTCCGGAAAAAAAGTTAATTTCCGGAAAAAAAAAGTTAATTTCCGGAAAAAAAAAAGTTTATTTCCGGAAAAAAAAGTTTATTTCCGGAAAAAATGTTTATTTCCGGAAAAAATGTTTATTTCCGGAAAAAATCAAATAAAGGCCTTTTTTTGTTTATTTCCGGAAAAAATGTTTATTTCCGGAAAAAAAGTTTATTTCCGGAAAAAAAAGTATATTTCCGGAAAAAAAGTTTATTTCCGGAAAAAAAGTTAAAGTTCCAGAAATTCTGGAACTTTAATAGTTTTGGCAAAATCACAGGTATCAAAAAAAATATCTCGACCAGATCCTGGGCCCAAAAACAAAATCATTACCCTGGGAAAAAGCAGTTTCCTAGGGTAATGATTCTATTTTTGGGCCCAGGATCTGGTCGAGATATTTTTTTTGATACCTGTCATTTTGCCAAAACTATTAAAGTTCCAGAATTTCTGGAACTTTAACTTTTTTTCCGGAAATAGACTTTTTTTCCGGAAATATACTTTTTTTTCCGGAAATAAACTTTTTTTCCGGAAATAAACATTTTTTCCGGAAATAAACAAAAAAAGGCCTTTATTTGATTTTTTCCGGAAATAAACATTTTTTCCGGAAATAAACATTTTTTCCGGAAATAAACTTTTTTTTCCGGAAATAATTTTTTTCCGGATATTAACTTTTTTTTCCGGAAATTAACTTTTTTTCCGGAAATATTTTTTTTTTTTCCGGAAATAAACTTTTTTTTCCGGAAATATTTTTGTTTTCCGGAAATATTTTTTTTCCGGAAATAAACTTTTTTTCCGGAAATAAACTTTTTTTTGGAAAATAAACTTTTTTTTCCGGAAATAAACTTTTTTTCCGGAAATAAGCATTTTTTCCGGAAATAAGTTTTTTTTTTTCCGGAAATAAACTTTTCGGAAATAATCTTTTTCGGAAATAAACTTTTTTTGGGATTTTTCCGTTTTTCCGGAAATTATTTCTTTTTCTGGAAAATATTTTTTTTTCCTGGAAAGATTTTTTTGGTGATTTTTTTCTCGGAACTTGTTTTTTGAAATTCTACAAACTTTGAGAATTACAAGTGTTGCGCATGCATTCGTCAACGGTTTACTCCCTGGATTTTGCCTCCTTGGACTTAAACTTCCGGAATTTCTGAAACTTTAAGTTTCTCATTGTTTCCCTTGATTCTGCCTGTTTGGGCTTAAAGTTCCGGAATTTCGGGAATTTTAAGTTTCTCAATTTTCTTTTCCGGGGTTCTGCCTGGTTGGGCTTAAAGTTCCGGAATTTCTCGAACTTTAAGTTTCTCATTTTCTTCCCTTGATTCTGCCTGTACTTTACATTTCTCAATTTTTCTTCCGGGTTCTGCCTGGTTGGGCTTAAAGTTCCGGAAATTCTGGAACTTTACGATTTGAAATATGGTTTTCCTCGAATCTGCTGGCTCGGGCTTAAAGTTTCGGAAATTCTGGAACTTTAAGCTTGTCAATTTTTTTTCCCCCTGGATTTTGCCAGCTCCATCTTAAAGTTCCGGAATTTCTGGAACTGTAAGTTTTTCAATGTTTTTTCCTCAGATTCTGCCGGCTCGGGCTTACAGTTACGTTGCGGAAATTCTAAAACTTTTCAATGGTTTTTTCGCTGGATTCTACCCGCTCGGGCTTTGAGTTCCGGAATTTCTGGAACTTTAAGTTTCTCAAGTTCTTTTTCCTGGCTTTTGCCGGCTCAAACTTAAAGTTCCGGAAATTCTGGAACTTTAAGCTTCTCAAGTTTTTTTCCCTGGATTCCGCTGGCTCGGGCTTAAAGTTCCAGAAATTCTCAAGGTTCTTTTTCCTGGATTCTGCCGGCCCGAGCTTAAAGTTCCAGAATTTCTGGAACTTTAAGTTTCTCAAGGTTTCTGTCCTGGATTCTGCCGGCTGCTCGAATTTCAAGGCCTATAAGACCTTGAAATTCAATCTCATTTTTTTTCCTGGATTTTGCCGGCTCGAGCTTAACGTTCTGGAAATTCTGGAACTTTAAGTTTCTCAAGTTTTTGGTTCCTGGATTCTGCCGGCGTGGGCTTACAGTTCCGTAATTTCTCGGTTGAAAAATCATGGAGTCAAAGCAAAACTAACATTCTGCAAATGAGTCATGACCACTTCTTCCCACAATATACCGGTGCTGGCAGCTTCATCCATTCCCTCCACATCAAGTATACATTTAGCACTTCTGTTGAGAACTTCTATCAGAAAATCAAATTGTCACTGCTTCACTGCTTTGATGAAATTCACAAGATCTGCATGTGCAGAAGTTCATCGTTCGAACCTATTTGGTGAAACCGGTCTGGGTTAAGTGTTGGATAGCTCAAAAAAACTAAACTCCAAAGGCCCAAAACCAACAAGTAAACCATGCACCATTTCATCAAAAATGCCCTAAGTACAAGTGACTGGTTTCAAGCTGGCAAATTTGGAAGGGGTGAATCTAATGTCATTTCAACCAGCCGATTCGCAATTGGATATGGAACTGGTTCTACCAAGCACAGGTTTCTGCTGCCCTTAAAAATATATGCACCAGATAAATGCCCAAAACTGCCTGAACTGACCTAGGANTTGGATATGGAACTGGTTCTACCAAGCACAGGTTTCTGCTGCCCTTAAAAATATATGCACCAGATAAATGCCCAAAACTGCCTGAACTGACCTAGGATTGTGAAATTTAGCACTATGAATAGCAACATATAGAAACGCTGGGGTTCCGTGCCCAATGGCTTCAAAAAGTCCCTTGAAACCCTTTGAGCAGTGGCCACATGGCTAAGACTGCCCAGGTTCAACTGGTGAGGTAGTGTGGTGGCCCAGATGTCAGTGGACAAGGATGATGGAGAATGATGGATAGAGAGATGCATAGTAACTCCCAAAATGGAAAAGTCTGGAAAGGTATGAACAACTAGAATCGTCCAAAAGCAGCATGTTAGCCTTTAATAAAAAGGGGTTGCCGTACTGGTTGGAGTTGTTATTTTGATATTCCCCTGTATTTGGGATGATCCTCATTGGCTCATGTTGAGTTGGGGGTTTGAAGCCATAAGCACCAGGGCAGTAGTAGTGCATGCCCGTAAAATCATTCGATGCTTTCCCAGCAACATTTGATCAAAAAATCACCAGGTTGACATTTGGCGACATGTTCCCTGCATCCTAGTTTCCTCGTCTATCCTTTGTATATATTACATAACCTGGCAGGCGAGGTCCATGCATTACATCAAGAGTAGCTGGATACTCTCGTTGGTTCCTGTTCAGTTCCCATGCATGTTGAGATCCCCGAGCCCCAATACTATAACCCTCAGAATTGTAAAAACTAAAAACCGTTTCCACTGAATTCCAAGCCCGCTTTTTTTGCGGCTGCCATGCTCAGCTAGTTGGGTTGTTTGTTTGAACTGCTTTAATCTGTTTATTTTCATGTTCTCCTCCTATATGGGCTGATGAGTCCAAATTGTGATCAAGTACGAGAATATTTGTTTTCCAAATGATTTGCCATCCCAACATAGACCCCGTCAAACAGAGGTGAGTTGAAAACTGCTTTGACTACTTTCCTCTTTAGATTGTCGAATCTCAAGGTTTGTGGTGTTTAAGTTCGTTGGGGTAATGGACGGGAATGGTAAATCCATTCATATTTCAGATCTATTCATAATTATGCATACATACATATATATATATATATAATATAGTTATATATAATTATATATATAATTATATATATAATTATGTATATACTATCTATCTATCTATCTATCAATCTATCTATCTATCTATCTATCTATCGATCTATCCATCCATCCATCCATCCATCTATCCATCCATCCGTCCATCCATCCATCCATCTATCCATCTATCCATCTATCCATCTATCCTAGATAGGTAGATAGGTAGATAGGTAGATAGGTAGATAGGTAGAGTCCATCTGTCCATCTATCCATCTATCCATCTATCCATCTATCCATCTATCCATCGATCCATCGATCCATTGATTCATCTATCCATCTATCCATCGATCCATCTATCCATCGATCCATCGATCCATCGATCCATCTATCTATCTATCTATCTATCTATGTATGTATCTATGTATCTACTCGTATGTATCTATGTATCTATGTATCTATCTATCTTTCTTTCTATCTATCTATCTATCTATCTATCTATCTATATTATACAAATAATATTTTCTTTTTGTATATATATATATAATATACCCGTAATCCATGTTCCACTTCCACATTTGGAATGCTGATCCCCTTTCGCAAAAGACACATATCTTTTTCCGGGGGATGCAGGGCATCGCCGCAGGTGAAGGCTAGACCCCTGGAGTATGCTTCAGCTGATAGTCAGGTGGCCAAAGGTGCGACCTGAGAATCTGCGGTAAAAACATGTGGAGATTTCCTAAAATGGGAGTACACCCAAATCATTCATTTAGATATATATATAATTTTCCATTATACACCAATCATTTTGGGGTACCCCCATTTCAGGAAACCTCCAATATGGTGAATTGGACCTGGCAAAAGTTGACCTTGCAAGAAAGATTACACAGTGCAGTTTTAAAGCAAGATGAAAGTTGAGAAAAGGACCTGCAAGCAAGTCCATCATGGTCGACATGTCGATATATATTGACATGCCTGTATACATGAATACATCTGCATGTTTTCCATGAATGACCCTTTCCATCCAAAGTCCTTCCCCCAAAAAAAATTCAACGCGATGTTTGGCTCGCACCTGTTCTTGTAAGTCGTCAACGTTGGTGCCATGGAGCATTTGAAGAGCGTTTGGAAAGATGCGCCGGCCATTACCCGCAGCTTCACCGTGATCCCCTTGGTGTTTCATTGCGCGGGCTGGCGATGGGCCCAGGAACTCGATGTCTTGAAGCTTTCCCTTTACACCTTTAGGCGCGATCACAACTGGATTTGTTGCAGGGCTGCGATGCGTGCTTCAATGGTACTGGGACGTAATTAATACAATGTTTGTATGGCATAAGTACATCATTGTGGTTGCAAAACCTGCAAGTTGGCGGAATGTATTCAGATTCTAGATTTCTTTATGGCAATCTACTTTTCCCATTACAGGATTCGTGCTCCTGGAAAATGGTCCAACATTTGGCAGCCGCAGCGGGTTGTTGGCTTTCGGCATCTCAAACATCCGAGAAGTTTTCATTTCCCGGATGAATTCCCAAATGGATGTTTCCCAAAAATTGAACATACCCCAAACCACAGCAAGCCATTGGTTTCCCTATTGAAGTCATTAAACGCAACCAATATGTTGTCATGATTTGGGGTCCCTAATTTGAGGAAACCCTCAGGAGTTCTCATAACATCTTTATGTCCGATTGGATCCCATATTTACTTTTATAATTAATTTAGTAATATCCCAGTATTTAGTACAGATAGATGGCGCTGGGGAGAGAGAGAGAGAGATGTATATACTGTATCCCAACGGTCCCAACTCTTCATCGATTCACCGCTGGACCCTGGTTGGTGCCAGGACTCAAGGCCATTACTGGGCCATCTTTACAGCACCACTTTGGGAGCCTGCTGGAGGATGGTCGAAATGTCGTTGTGAGGGTAAGACCACAGGTGAAAAACAACTGTTTCCAATAATTCCTGCGCTACATGCCCCTAAAACCCGAGCCACAGGCTGACCTGTTGAGATGGCGATGGAGAGAAAGAGAGAGGAATTGTTTCCCGTGGATGTGTTTTCCTCAATTCATTGAGTTTCAGCATCGTATATATATATATATATATTTGTATAATTATTTAATATATATATATATATATCTCTCTCTCTCTCTCTCTGTGTTTGTTTTGAAAGTTTGCCAGGATTGGGGACCAAAAGGTTGGAAGAACCATACATACAAATGGCAAATCTTGGCGAAGTTGATCGGCCTTGGCCGGCCTTTGCTGACTAGTTTCTTTTGTTTGTTCCAGTTGTCTTTGAGTTCTTTAACGAAGGAGAAAGCATTCTCACGGATGAAAATCCTTCAATTTGCAATGGTTGGTACATGTTTCATTTGAGAAAAATCCAAAAGCTCACCTTGAATTGGTTGTTTGGTTTATTTCTCCTTAATGATTGGGTGATGTGCAAATGTATGCAAATGGGACATTTCATGCATGTCACTGTCCCGCAAGAACTGTCCTTTGCAGGACTGTTGCAGTTGCTGTTGGCCCTCCTGGTTGCTTACTGGATCCTGACCGGCTTGCCTCGCATTGAACGTGCCATGGGCTCGGGAAAGTTGTTCCTTTGGAGCTGCTGTGCCACAATTGCGGTGAACGTGGCGTTCCTGCTGCTTGGCAAGAGGGGGCAGGGTGGGTTGATGTGGGTTGTCTCCACTGAAACCAGCACTTCCTGCATGATTTGTTGGTAATAAGCCTCCGGGAATTCCACACCGAAGATGTACTATATCAAAATATGAATTTGGATGGAGGGTTTTCTTGCTGGACGTGTCCTTCTTTTGTTCTCTTTGTCAAACTGACCGTTTTTTATCCAGACGTTGGTCCAAAATCCGAATCAATCCCAACGGAGTCCCCACGATATCCCACAGGAACTAGGCCATATGAGCCACTGAGGCTCTTTGCTCTGGCGCTGGATCTTTTCTATCAAGCCATGATGCTGGGACTGTGGTGAGGAATCATGAAGAATCGGGATCTCTCTCACACACACACACTCCCTCTCTCTCTCTCGCCATGAGGGAGGGGATGTTGGTCTGTATCTGGACCTGGCTGATCTCAATCACTGCCCAATGCTTCTGTCGGCGAGTAGTGCCATGCAGGAATCACTACATCAAGGCTCTCTGGAATGTACGTAATTATGTAATTGCTGCAAGTTCGGCATACATGTACTTCTTGCAGAGTTTACAATTAGTAGTACTGGAACTAGTAGTAAGTGTTGATCCATTTATTGTTGCATATTGTTGCCCATCCATGCACTGACTCGCGTCCATGCAACAAACCTATCTCGGAATCCCGACGCGGTGCATATGATCGCTTCCCCCATGACAATTCCCTCCCAGAATTCGATGAAGCAAAGATGGTTTCATCCTTAGGATTGCCCATAATTTGCAATTTGATGCTGATCCCACAATGAATTAGATGATGAAGTCCAAAACCTGCTGTGGACATATCTGGAAATTTCTATGACAAAGATCACGTACTTTTTGCCATTGCATGATGCTTTCCATGGAACACCTACAGGGATCTCCTATTCGACTAAGGAAAGGGATGGTTTCTAGTATTTTTTTCTAGCATCAATTCATTTGGTATTTTAATTCAATGGCATTGGTAAATTCTCAATTTTGTTCATTTGTTGGTTCAAAAGATAAGCACAACAAAAACCATGCTTTCACATAGGAGAGAGCAACACATATTTGGGACCATAAAGGGGAGTTGAATAGTTGAACCATAGAAAAAACACATTGAGGTGTCCTAAAATGGGGAAATTCCCCCCCAAATCATTGATTTTTGTTGGGGATTGTCCAATCTTTACCATCCAGCTATTGGGCCAACCCCCCCGGGCCCAGGAGTTGGCGCTCCATTTGGCCCCTCATCCCCACACGGGGGTTGGTTCCTGTGGCCATCTACGCCCTAACTGTACACAGCTTGGCGGCGGGGGAAGCCGAAACCAGCCTGGTGGGGATACCGCTCAAGAGGCACTGCTGGTGGGAAACGGCATCTGAAATAGAAATTTTCTGGGAATGAAAAAATGGGGATATACTCCCCAGAAATCAAACGTGGCAATCAAGTAACAAAAATGTAGTTCGATGATTTTTCCAAGCTATAAGCCTCCATATAAACGGAAATTTCCAGCTAGCAACGTTTGATTGCCAGCGGGTAATGAGATATGAGAATATGATGGGAAAAAAATATTGGGGATAAAAAGCATCTCGTGATTTTCTTGACATTGCAGCTGCAAGCCGGGAAGCGGGCAAAACGTATTTTGTTCAGGTACCCTATAGATCGGGCCCCAAATCTAGACACTATTTGCCCTACTGGCTCTCCTGGCGCTGGGAGAAACAAAGGGACACCTTATGACACCCTCCAACAAGTCTTGGACCCATAGGTTTGCACTCCTGATTGGCTATTTGTACTTGCTCTGTTTTTGTTTCTCCATGGCAATGGTGCCCAAACAGATCCATGGCCTCTTTTGCATCCGTGCATGTCAATAGATTAAACATAAGAATTTATCATAAACATATATATATATATTTATATATTATATGATATATGGAATTGATTTATATATATATATATAATGTGTGTATGCATATATATATATATATTAAACACGTATGCTCATGCTCCAAGATGCCATTGTTTGCTGCTAGGATGATCCCTGAAATTAGTAAGTTGCAAGTGGCCAGTGGCACCTCGCACCAGTACCATGGGCCATCCCAATCCCCACAAGTTATCTAAGTTATGTAACTTATCTAAGTTATCTAATGTTATCTAAGTCTCATGAAGTCCCATGTCTTGTTCATAATCAGGTCACCGTTGTTGGTCACATCTTTACTTCTCCTGGATCAGGAAGCACTATCCCCTGGCCATTGTGGCTTTCTTTTGCCTCCTGAACGGTCCTGCGGAGATCGGCGTCGTTGCCGCCTTGGCCTTGGGCTACCTGAGGGAAAGGATACAGATCGATGCCCTGCTTCCATCGGATGGAAAGCTACAGAGACACTCTGGCGATATTTTTGGGGAGCTGATCAGTGGTTAACATTTGTAGAAAACATCCCAAAAAATGTAGAAAAGCATAGAAAAATGTGTCACTATTTTAGTACGGTGTTTGTTTTCTATTTTGGATATACCTGAAGATTGGCTATATATATCTATATATATATATATGGCGATATATATATATATGTATGTATATGGTTTGGCTGAAAATTGGGTACTGCCTATTTAATCCCATGGCCTGATTAGGTACAGAACATATCATCATGGCACAAAATAATGTATATATATATATATATATGTTGCTGCGAGTACACAAAGTGTACCGAGAGAAATACGCCAAGCCGTTGGTTCAGTTATATATATCTAGAGTTTGGTTTCATCCCACTTCCCAGCATAGTGTCTCTGTAGCTATCGGTGGACTACAATGGGATACCATATCAATAAGTATATACTGTAGGTGTGTCTGAAAATTGGGTATACGCCCTCAAAATTGAGTCTTACCCATCGCGAGCGGTTGCAGATGGTTCCGGACGCAAACGGACTCCAGGTAACGAGTAAACAAGGGCACACCAGCCCCCCCCCCCAGCGTAAACAAGAACAATTCCTGGGGCATTTTGCAAGATTCAATGACGAATTTCTATGGATTCCCATGATTTCCCCTTGCCCGTTTCATCAGTTCAGGATGGGAGCGCTCCCCAGTGCTCTTCTTTGGTCGTCGCCTTTTTAATGGCCGCTGGGTTCGCATCACTGAAGCGGACGCCACGGCCGGAGCCGTGCTCTTCGGGGAGGCCTCACGGCTGCCCATGCAGGCAGGCAGGCCCGTGGGCAGGCAGCAAGCACCACCCGAGTTCAGGGCTGCTTGGAGACTTTGAAGCTTACCATTGGGGGCATATTGGGGGCATATTGGGGGCCTGGGTCATCACATGGTGTATGAATAAGATTGGACAAGAGGCTCAATAAAGATGCAGTTATCGTAATTGAATGTAATTGACGATTCCTGAACCTCAATGACCTAGTTGGCGGTTGGGATATTTTTGGAGGGAGCTAAGGAGCTTCGTAAATTCATCGTGGGTTTCCCCATTCCCATGTTCCCTATCAAATGGGGAGCTACTAAGAGTTGCATCATCAAACGACAACAAAAGATCAAGTGGTGAGAGCCAATGTGATTGCGGAGAATTTCAATACATGTATATATATATAATTATATATATAGCATTATGTGTACACACATATATGTATATATATATATATACAGACGCATATCCACATATGTGTATACAAAACTACATATGAAATAACGTAGGCGGGGCACGGCCATTCGGTGTTTCTTTTGTTTTTCTGATGGTTTCAATCATTAAGGCTATTGAACTGGCCCACTGCCTTCAAAAAACCAAGGCTTTTCAAGGCTCTGGACATCGTCTCGGACGTTGAGCTGCAGACACAACACCTGGTGCCGTACCATCGGTGCCGTGTGGTGAAAAGATGCACCGCTGTGCAGTGGGAATGGGCAGTGTCGAGACGGGGAGAATGGCGTGAATGGCGAGCCATGGTTTATACATGTTTATATGACAATGATGATGGGGGTTTATAAATAGAATTAACATGTATAATATATATGATATAGTTGGAATGATCACTAGTTGGGGTGGCCCAGAATGTTAAGTATTCACATTCAAGGAAAAATCTTATAAAGTAGGTGCTAGTTTTTTTAAAGTAGGTGTCCATTTTCTGGGAGGCATGATGACATGATTGGCCCGAGACTGGCACTGACAGNAGTAGGTGTCCATTTTCTGGGAGGCATGATGACATGATTGGCCCGAGACTGGCACTGACAGTGAACCTGCATGACTCAGTGTGAGCCTGACCCATTGGCTGACTGGGCACATCAATTTGCCAGCCATGTTTCCCCAAAAT
>BGPT01000231.1:384184-397780 GCA_003297045.1 Symbiodinium sp. clade C Y103
GCAAATGAGGGAGATTTGGTGTCACAAATGAGTGAAATCCAGGGGGGTTTTGGTGTCACAAATGAGGGAGATTTGGTGTCACAAATGAGGGGCTTGCCTGTGTGCGGTGCGGGTGGCATGTCGTTGTCCGGTGGATGTTGGTCATCAGGTGGAACATCGTGTTGTGTAAGGTCATCCATTTGAATGTCATCATGCTGAGGTGGATCTAATCCTGGTGGAGGATCAATTGTTGTTGTCGTTCAGGCTCCTTGCTGTGGTCTGCTGGCACACTACCGTCGTTGTTCCAAAAGAAAATGGCACTCCACTGAGAGTCAATCAGTTTAGACATATCCTTAGGATGATGCCTAATGTGGACGTGAATGGGATCCTTCTTTTTCCAAAGACGTAGGATACCACTGGTGTTGCGATAGTAAACCCTTAATGGTTGAAAACTACTGCGAAAAATCATTGCATTCTCAAACATTGATGTACTCAGGTAGAATTGTCTGAGATGTGAAACTTCTTGCTGTGCTTCAAATAGAACTGGATGATACATGCTTCCGGCAGGAAGAGCATTTACGCGGTTAAGTAAGCGACGCGTATAGTAGTCGCGGACAGGAAGTGCATGTTCATACAGGCTAGTGAAAACGGGATACTCAGAAGCCGTTTGTTCGGCGCACTCCGTTTGAACGTCACGCAACTTGCAACTGACCCAATTCAGGCAGTCCGGCAATTCAACTACAAGTGATGTCTGTATTGGATTGCGGGTCCGCGAATTTCCAAGTGGCAACAGCTCCTAATGAGAGTGGAACAAAATCTATATGGATAGACTTGTGCCAACTTCGTTCTTGATCCATATCCTGGCGCATTGCCTTCCAACTGCTGGTGAACATGTTGATTTTCACCCCCGAGCTTGTTGGTGCAACGCTTGAAAACAGGATCAAGAGTACCATCAGGAAAATTGTGCGACAAGGATGTTGGCTTGTAATAGTAATAACCATTCGGATCTCTCGTGCCACATGCACACATGCCTAAGGTTCCCCAGGTTACGCCATGCTTCATCAAAAGACGCTGGAAGTGCTTGGTGTACCAAATTTTGGAGGTCGCTGGATTTTCGATGATGAAACATCGTCCATGCTCCAATTGGTATAGAGCCACCTTGGCACAGAACTCAACCATTGGTAAATACTTTTTTCCTCTTGTACCAAGTATCAGCAGGATCGTTTCTATTTTGCATGTGACTCCAGGGACCACAAACTGGAGCCATGTGAATGATCTTAGGTTGCCGACGCTCTATCTTCCATGGCACGTCTTCGACCGTCAGCGGCCAAGAGATCGTAACCTGTTTTACATCAATGGGTGCACCTACTCGAAGACCCTGTGAGGCAGCTGTCTGACTAAGCTTGGCAGAACCACTGAACATCTCAAGGAAATCAATTTTGCCATGAGTGATTGGTTCCCACATGTAGTTGCCATAATTGATACCTTCTGGTCCTTCAAGTGATGCATCATGTTTCAAGATGGTATTTGCAAAGTCTTCAGCTCTGGTCTTCAAATAGTTGTGACACAGGCATCTTTGGCCGCAACAGCGGCACTTGTGGCCATAGGATCGGCACTAGCTAAGGCAGGTGGGTCTAGAGGAACTTCAATATCTTCAATTGCATTAAGAACCTTTCTGATTTTGCTGATGTTGACCTTCACAGTTCTTGTTCCTAGATCTACTCCAACCATACTACCATCAACAGAGACCAACTTTCCTTTAATCCGTTTTCCTCCGTGTGAACCGTCTGATTTGATTTTTGGTTTGTCTTCGGTCCAATAGTATATTTTGTTTCCAGGAAAGAATGCATCACTAAGTTGGAGTTTACTGGCAATGTCACGACGAAGGTCATCAGATTGCTTCGCCCCCAGAAACTCTGTCTAGCTAGCAACCTCAAAGCATCTAACTGTCTCTCAGGAGCAGGGGCCTCAGACGAAAGCTGAGCTGGAGCCATGGTTTCAACAGCCGTCAAATCGGCAGGTCTTCTGCCAAATGCAAGTTCTAAAGGAGCCACTCCTCCGTGAGTGATCATGGTGCTTCTTGAGATACATGCTTGTCTCAACAATTGTCGGTAGGTGATGTTGGCAAGCAATGGATCATCCTTCAGAGAAACTAGCATGAGATTGACCTGCTTCTTGAACAGCCGTAAAGCGGCTTCAGCTCGATTTGGCCAAGGAGTACCTGGTCCTAGAGAGATAGGTCTGATGTTTTGCCTGTGTTGTAGTAGTCTTCCATTCAGTACCCATGAAGGCATGGTCAGCTACAATGTATTTTGGATTGAGCTGATATGGCTCAAAGTATCCCAGCAAAAGTGAAATGCTTGTTGCGTCTGAGCGATTCTGAACTACATATGCCGTGGTAAGAGAAGTAGCTCCGTCAAACAAGAGTAGGAACTGGAGTCTCGAATGAGCGTTGATGGGAACTTCACAGTGGTCAAGGAAGGTCAGTTCACCAAAACCTTCACTGCGAATTCCAGAAACCTTAGCTCTTGATGGTGCAACCTTACTCTTGGAACAGGTGTCACATGACTTGGTAATTGCATCATTCTTGTGATAAATCTCCTTTGGCAACTTCACAAGGCTGATGTTCTTCTTCGAAACTGTTCTTTCTCATGAATCCGTTGAACTGCAAGTGACAATGTTCCTTTAGGCATAGATTCCTTCTTGTCCTCAACCTTGACTTCAACTTTTGGTCCAGTCTTTATTTCAGATTTGACTTCAGGCTGAGGCTCAGGCGCTGATGGATCTGGATCCTTATTTGCAGAACTGGGTCCAGACGCTACCATCGGTGGATCAGGTGGATCTTCAGGATCAGAAAGGATGGATGGCTTGTCTGGAACATCTAATGGATTATCTGCTGGAATCGGTTTCTTGACACCTTTCTTCAATGGCTTCTTATCAATTTTCTTAGCCGTAACAGCGGCAGCAGTTTTCTTATACCTTTTGCAACCTTCAGTCATGGTATGCTTCCGATGCTTACCCTTACATTCTGGACTTGTAATTTCTTCAGAATGAAAGCTGACCATCGGTTTTCTGGTTGCAATTGCTAGAGCCATGATGTCAAGAACAGGATGGTTGGATGCGCTGACCGGAAGAGCGGTACGATGCATACCGAAAAGTGGACATGTCATGTATTCTCCTGCACGGGTGTGCTCAATGTTCATTCTCAGGCTTCGCATCTGTTCAACACTGAAAAGAATTGGCACACGACCTTTGTCCAAAATGTCAACCCATGTCTTAATCCAACCACTTGGAGCGAGATCATTTCGAAAATGAATCACAAGTCTTTCTTTGACATTTGATTGCTCACCATTCGCAAATGAAAATTTACTTGAACACGGTTGTTTACTGAACCATATGTTATCACGATATGGATGTGCTTGACAAGCTTGAACAAATCGATCGATAGCATATCGTGAACCCATGGCGCGGGTACAACCTGAATCCAAGATCACATATGTCGAATGGGTGCCAAAGTCAACATATTCGCAAAGCAAAGACTGTTGAGCTCCATGATCATAGTTCAGAAAGGCATGTTCCTCCGTGAAATCGGAATGGAACTTGATCGGATGCTGTTATTCACTGCCCGGAAAATCGGTACTGATGGCGTCACTTGGATAGGATGAATGAATGCTCTTCAATGATGTTCTGCACAGTCGAATGCACAGGCGGTACAACAGAGTCACGGACATAAACATGTTGATCATGAATGACAGGAGTCCGTGTCCGACTAAACGGAACAAACAGCACAGGTGGAAACAGATCTGATCATGTTGGTCTGTCTGTCCATCCATTACCGGCGCTGATGTCGCTGGTTCAGGCAGATCCGTGGCGGATGCAAAATATGCCCAATTGTACCATGATGAATGTCCTCTGCGTAGTAGCCCACATCATATTCTGATGTGTACCATGACCAATCATTTCAATGATAGTCATAACTACCCCAGCCTTCTTCGGCAAGATCTTGTTTCTCTGTTTGTGGTGATGCGGAGGCTGTTGCAGGTTGTTGTTGTGCAACGTTTGCTTGGTGTTGCTGTGAAGGAAAGGCTTGTTTGCCACCTTTGTTGTCCTTTCCTTTACCGCTACCTCCTTTCCAAGGCATTCCTTTGAAGGAATCCTTACCTTTCATAAATCCTTTCTTTCCTTTCTTGCCTTTTCCTTTCTGCCAGAAGGCTGTGTCTTGTTGGTCATCGTCCCATGCAGCATAGCCCTTGCCTTTTGACCTGGGGCGAAAGCCTGGTCTTGATCGTTTTCACCCTTTCTTGCCATAGCCTTTTGGTCAACCTTTCTTGAATGTTCGGCCATGTAATCGAACCCTTGGCACCTAACACCCAGAATTCGGAATCGGTATACAGACCTGCGAAACCTTCTTCACCTGCTTCTTACCCAAAAACCTTGCTCTCCATCTTCCGTCTCTCCTTCTTCCATGATGTAGAAGGAGGACCTTTTGCGATGGGCAACGTTGGGGCCGGCAACTCCAGTGCGCGACACACGAAAGAGCTCTAAAAACAGGGTTTTCACTTGCAGGTACGTGTATTGCGGCATTGAAATCTGACGTATGTTCATACTGCTCACAAACCGTTCCCGCTTTGTTCATTAGGGTCTGCCTGGGCGAGAAAGGTCAAACTCATCAAGTTGTCTGATAAAGGAAACGTGGCCATATGATCTCGTTTTCTGTTTGCTATGGTCGTTTCTCTCAATGTCGCTCGATATGCACGACGTGCATCGTCATCGGGCAAGTTTGCCATTTTGGCTTGTCGCGTTGCGGTGAGGGCCGCCAAGAAATCAGCAGTGCCTACTTCTGGAAGATCGGAAAGGTCCAAAAGATCACTCCAAGATGCTAGGAGTCGCTTCTGTGCAATCTCGAAACGTCCTATCCAATGCACAAATTCATTCTGGCCGCGGTATGTCCGAAACAATTGCAGAAATCTCCAAAGGAAAACATGGTTGACCCCCTTCACAAAGTAGGGTCTCAATGTATCCTTGAAGTGTGCAAGTCCGCGGTCCGGGTCTCGGAGCAGGGCGTTATCGAGCATTGATTTGTAAAGTGAGGCGGCTCCTACCAATTTATTCTTGAGTGACGGACCATGTTTATCCGGATCTAATGTTGTGATTCCCAGCCAGTCGTCAATGAGACCTTCATACTTGAACCAAGAAGATTGTCCATCAAACTGTGGTGGAACTTTTGGGGTCGTTCTCAGCCGGTACGGTTGTCTGCAGGTTGGACAGCGTAGGCACCTTCTTCATCTGGAGCTTGCAGGGCAGGTTCCTCGTCAGAGTCCATGTTATGGATTATGACCATGGCGGCGCTATGTACAGGGCTGCTCAGGCCGCTCTGAAAGTCCTACAGCGGGGCAGCTACAAACTACCTCCGTGTTAACGGAACAATCAGAGCACAAAGTTCCGCTACCACTTTGAGGTAGCGATCCACCGTATTGAGGGGCCCTGGATACACTAGAACACCTGACAGCCGGAGTGAAAGCGCAGGCTCTTTTCTACAGGCAATGCTACACGGAGTGGCGCAGTGGAAAGGTTAATAAAGTGATCTACGGTATGCACCCATTAAACTACACACTGTATTGCGTAGGCATGGCATGCGCAAAAAGGATCACACTCCCCCCGGGATACCCCCCCTCGCCCCTGTGGTAATGGCTGTGGTGTTGGTGGGTGGTAGTTATGTAAATTGGTGGTCAGCAGATATTTTGTATATAGTATTGGGGGTTTTATATAGATAGTGTAGATGTATGTATTTGTGTATAGTTATAGGCATGGAAATGGTAATACATTACGTATGCAACAGGTTGTTTAATAGTATATGTACTAGGAGGGTAGTGCTAGGTATGTAGTGGTAGGCTTTCTGTATATAGTATAGAGTAGTGCTAGGTACATATAGTATATGCTACATGTACGATATATACATGTAATATATATATATATATACGCCATATATAGATATATGTTTGTATTTTAACATGTGTATATATGTATATAGACGGTATATATAGATACATTTTTTTTTCACACGTATATATCTTTATATACACATTATGTTAAGTATATATGTATATGTGGTTTATAATTGTGTTGGATTTTTTTTATATAGGTATATTTGTATCGTATGTTTGTTAGGTAGGCAAATGGTATATGGAATATAGTGCCAGGATGTGTTAGGCATGTAGAGATACATATGTATATATATAGAGAGACATACATTATATATATATACACACACATATTTTTATTTATCAGGTATTTAGTGTTAGGTATGTAGGTACGATATGAGACATATATATATATAGGGCGCATACGGGAATACAATGGATTATATGTATTGTATCTGTACATATATATATATATATATGTATGTTATACTTATCGAAGGAAGTTTAGAAGCTAAACCTTCCGACAATATGGACAGATGGAAAAGCACAGCCATGAAGAAAGTAAGGAGATGGAGAAAGTCAGAAGAGAGAAGATCAGAGATGAGAAAGTCAGAAGAGGGAAGATGCAGGTGCGCGAAAAGGTAGGGAAAGTCGCAAAACACTGTGTTTTTCCAATGTTTTGTAGCTCCGGAGGGTCGAAAAGGAGGCTCGCTAAAGCGGCGGAGACATCTTGGCAGATGAGACATGAAAAATTGCACGCCGTTGTGGCGCGAAGCACATTTTGAAGTAAAAAGTGGCAAAACACCTCATGCTCGGACCGCTTTTGGAAGTCAAGATGCGGAAAAAGTGCATGGCGTTGTTGCGCGAAGCACATTTGGAAGTAAAAAGTGTTAAAAACTGTCGGGTTCGGAGCGCTTTTGGAAGTTGAGATGTGGCAAAAGTGCACGGCGTTGTGGCGCGAAGCACATTTGGAAGTAAAAAGTGTTAAAAACTGTCACGTTCGGAGCGCTTTTGGAAGTTGAGATGTCGAAAAGGTGCGCGGCGCTGTGGCGCGAAGCACATGCGGAAGTAAAAATGTACAAAACACCACATTCTCGGACCACTTTTGGAAGTTGCCATGTGGAAAAAGTGCACGGCGCTGTGGCGCGAAGCACATGTGGAAGCGAAAACCGTAGAAACGTGAGGGGTTCGGACCACTTTTTGACGATTCGATGACGCTTCGATGGTGAAAAAGTGCACGTCGTTGTGGTACAAAGCACATTTCCAAGTCAAAAGTGTTTAAAACCGGGGGGGTTCGGGTGAATTTTTGAAGTTTTGGATGTGACTACACGACAACCACAAGTACAAGCACAAGTACAATTACAACCACAACCACAACTACAGCTACATTTACCACTACAACTACCACTACAACTAAAACTACAACTACATTACCACTACAACTACCACTACGACGACAACTACAACTACAACTACAACTACAACCACTACAACCACTACAACTACAACAGCTACAACTACAACAACAACTACAACAACTACAACTTCAACTACATGACAGCTACAACTACCACTACAACTACAACTACAACCACAACTACCACTACAACTACAACCGCTACAATTACAACAACCACAACAACTACAACTACAACTTCAACTACATGACAGCTACAACTACCACTACAGCTACAACTACAACCACAATAACCACTACAACTACACAACACTACACTGCACTGCATTACAACTACAACTACAACTACCACTACGGCTACAACTACAACCACAACAACCACTACAATTACACCTACAACTACCACTACAACTACAACTACAACAACTACAACTACAACAACTACAGCTACAACTACAGCTACAACTACAACAACTACAACTACAACAACTACAACTACGACTTCAACTACATGACAAATACAACCACGATAACCACTACAACAGTACTACACTACATGACAACTACAACAACAACTACAACTACAACTACATCTAAAGCTACAACCACAACTACATCTACAACTTACAACTTCACTGCGCTGCCTCCAACCACTTGTCGGTCCATCAGTGCGTTCGCTCTGCCATCCATGGTTCACAGCAACGAACGTCTCCTGTAGGCTTCCTATTTTTGAAACTTCCGCCACCGCCTTGTGCGATATTACTGGTATCAGTCAAGGGAAGTTTAGAAGTCTATACTTTCTGTGTTACGGGCGACAATGACAAAGCAACGGATGTCACAGAGCAATGGATGTCACAGAGCAATCCATGTCACAAAGCAATGAATGTCAAAGCAATGGATGTCAAAGCAATGAATGTCAAAGCAATGGATGTCGGAAAGCAATGGATGTCAAAGCAATGGATATCAAACCAATGTTCGTTTTCACATCTTCAACTTTCAGCTTTTGAAGGCAGTCTCGCACGAGAGCTTTGCTTTCACATCTTCAACTCTCACGGGAGCTTCGTCTTCACAACCTTAACTTTCAGTTTGTGAGGGAAGTCTCGCGCCAATTTTTACATCTTCCACTTTCACTTTTTAAGGGAAGTCTCGCGCGAGGGCTTCGTTTTCACAACTTCGGCGTTCAGTTTTTGAAGGAAGTCTCGCGCAAAAGCTTCGCTTTCACATCTTGAACTTGCAGTTGTTCAGGGAAGTCTTGCAGGAAAGCTTTGTTTTCACATCTTCCACGCTCACTTTTTGAGGGACGTCTCGCACGAAATGCGTCTTTGGCGGGTAGCAGATGCACAAAATGCCGTGCTTTGCAGCACAAAATGTGCCTCAGAAGATGGATGGGGAAGGTCTGCCGCGCAAGTCTCAAAAGCAGCTCGGCGGTGCTCGGATTCATGGCCGGATCGGCGCCGCATTGGAATTGATTGACAGTTCAGGCATCAATTTTGCAACTTCAAGCTTTTCATTTTTGAAGGAAGTCTCGCAGGAAAGCGTCGTTCTCACATTCAGCTTTCACTTTTTGAAGGCAGTCTCGCACGAGAGCTTCGTTTTCACAACTTCAGCCTTCAGTTTTTGAAGGAAGTCCCGCAAAAGAGCTTCGTGAACTTGCAGTTATTCAGGGATGTCTTGCACGAAAGCTTTGCTTTCACATCTTCAACTTTCAGTTTTGGGTGGAAGTCTCGCACGAGGGCTTCGTTTTCACATCTTCAACTTTCACTTCTTGAAGGCAGTCTCGCATGAGAGCTTCGTTTTCACATCTTCCACATTCACTTTGTGAAGGAAGTCTCGCACCAGAGCTTCCTTTTCACAACTGCAATTTTCAGTTTGTGAGGGAAGGTCTCGCACCAAAGCTTCGTTTTCACATCTTCCACTTTTCACTTTTGGAGGGAAGTCTCGCAGGAGAGCTTCGTTTTCACTTGCAATTTGTGAACGATGTCTCGCACGAAATGCGTTGCAATGGCTGCGTCAAGGTTGCTTGGTGCTTCGGCTGCGTGCGTAATACTAGTGTCTTTTGGAGCTTCGTACATGGTGTTGGAATGGCTGCATCCAGGTTGCGATGGTGGTTTGTCAGCAGATTTTCTGATTTTGGTGCTGGTGATTTGCCTTTTTAAGAATCCTTTCTAAAAGTCCTTCAAAATCGTTCTTTTTTTTTCTTTGGCGCCGAGATCCGGTTTTGGAGCTGCAATTTTTGACGCCGCTGCGCCAAAAAGCTTCTGTGTGTAAAAGCTCCTCTGTGTGAAAGCTTCTCTGTGTAGAAGCTTCTGTGTGTAAAACCTTGCTGTGTGTAAAAGCCCCTGTGTGTAAATGCGTCTCTGTGTAGAAGCTTCTGCGCGTAAAACCTTGCTGTGTGTAAAGGCTAGCTGTGTGTAAAAGCTTCTGTGTGTAAAGGCTAGCTGTGTGTAAAAGCTTCTTTGCGCAAAAGCTTCTGTGTGTAAAACCTTCTGTCTGTGTCAAAGCTTCTCTGTGCAAAAGCTTCTGTGAGTAAAAGCTTGCTGCGTGTAAATGCTTCTCTGTGTAAAAGCTTCTGTCTGTAAAAATTTTCTCTGTGTGAAGAAAGCTTCTCTGCGTCAAAGCTTGCTGTGTGTAGAAGCTCGCTGCGTGTGAAAGCTTCTCTGTGTAAAGGCTTTTCTGTGTAAAAGTTTCTCTGTGTGTGAAAGAGCAGTACTGGGAAGTATTTTTTGCAAGCTTTGTAGTGCAAAGTAGTACTGGGAAGCAACCTTTGTAGTACAAAGTAGTACCGGAAAGTGCGGCGTGCAAGCTTTGCGGTACAGAGCCGTACTTGGAAGTATTTTTTGCCAGCTTTGTCGTGCAAAGTAGTACCGGGAAGTGCTTTGCGCAACCTTTGTAGTACAAAGTAGTACTGGGAAGTATTATGTGCGAGCCTTGTAGTACGAATAGTCACTGGGCTTTGGGCCAGAGAAGAGCTGAGATGGTCTGAGAGTGCACTGAGAAGAGCTGAGATAGTTGAGAAGAGCTGACAAGAGCTGAGATCAGCTGAGAAGATGTGAGACAAGCTTAGAAGATGTGAAAACAGAAGTGAAGAGATGAGAAAACATAAGATGAGCTGACATGAGCTGCGGAGAACTTAGAAGAGTTGAGAAGAGCTGTGAAAATCTTAGAAAAGCTGAGATGAGATGAGATCGGATGAGTTGAGACAACCTGACATGAGAAGAGCGGTGAAGAGTTGGGAAGAGCTGAGTTGAGACGAGCTGGGTACAATGGAGAAGCTGAGAAGAGCTGAAAAGAGAAGAGTTCAGATGTGCTGAGAAGAGATGAGAAAAGCTCAGGTGACATGAGAAGAGATGAGAACAGTTGTGATCAGCTGAGAAGAGCTGAGAAAGGGAGAGAAGACATGAGATGGGATGAGATGAGGTGAGGTGGAAAAAGCTGAGAAGACATGAGATGAGATGAGTTGAGATGAGATGGGATGACACAGACTGCGGTGACACTGGCATGCAATGAGCAATGTCCAAGAGAAGCTGCGATGCGATGAGATCAGATAAAAATGAGAAAAGATCCAACATTCAAAAGATATGACACCGGAATGACAAGTCAAGAGATTGTTGCTGCGAAGCACACAAGGCTTGCCTGTCACCTATCGGCACAGTCTTTGTTCCGCTCTATAGGCTATAGGTTGTTTCAATTTTGAAACTTCCGCCCCCGGCTTGCCGGGAACTGTTTGTATTTGGTACCCAATGTTGGGTAGTGTATGTAGGTATCTCAGAAATATATAGGCTGCAAATAGGCACGCAGTAGATTTTCATCGCATGCAATAGATTTTCATTTGCAGGTAATATGTGAGACACTACAGTATGTGGTACGTAGGTATCTTGTGTAGCAGCGTGCAAGCACAACCAGCTTTACAAGGCAAGATTTTATGAGCAAGGGCATTGTTTGGGATGGGTTGGCAGGATGGTAGGGGCAGATGAGAGGTAGGTCCATGGGGAGGGCAAGGTCGTAGAGTTTGGGAAGGGGATGGGGGTACCCAAACCATTGAAAAAGTTTGGGGGGACGGAGGACAGGACCATGCGCGTGTGTCTGCGTATGTATACATATCGCTATTATTTGTTTATAATTGTTGTGTAGATCAGTCACTATTGCGCCCTTGCCTGCAAGCTTGACATGCCTCCACGCTGTGAGCAGCTTTGTTGTCTGCTGGTAGGCCTACGGTTGCCTCCAATTGAGCCAAAATAGTTTGCCAAAAGCCTAGCTCCCTTTGCAACGTCTCACCAGCTGCATGAAATGCTGCACATGCGAAAAAGTAGGAAAAAATGGGCTTGGAATGCTTTTGCACAAAGGATCAAGTACTGAGGGCCCTGCGCGCACTTCAACCCGCTTGGTGCCCCAGCGCTGTTCCATGTTTGGTTGGCTCCATGGGTCAACTGCAAAGACAGATCACGTCCTGACATTTGCCGCAGTGTCAGCACGGGATGCAACAAGACCAAAAGGCTGCTCAGACTTACGCCCTTTTGATGTGAAAATGTCTGTGGTCAACCTTGTTTCGATGCTGTCAGCAGTGACACAGTGATGTGCAGAACACGTTTGGATTTTGGGCAGAGGCTGTTGCATTCATATTTTTCTTACCGTTACATTTTCTCAACGTAACAACAACAACAACAACAACAACACAACAACCACAACAACCACAACAACCACAACAACCACAACAACCACAACAACCACAACAACCACAACAACCACAACAACCACAACCACAACCACAACAACCACAACAACAACAACAAGAAGAAGAAAAAGAAGAACTTCCCCATGTAGCAACCGTCGTTTTTGTTGAGGCCAGTCTTCCTGGATCTGCAGGTGTGCGTTTGCGAACAAGAATGATCCCTGTTTTCCCCCGGTCAGAGACAAACACGTTGAACCATCGGTGCTTTGGAAAGTTTTCATCTTGCGCAATTGCTTTTTTGGTGTTCGTGCCCGGGCTCAAACCTGTCAAGTTGACACAGCGAATACCTGAGCCTGAAACAGAAATCATTCGTTGTATGAATGCCATCTTTGGTAGCTTCAAGCATGCCACCTTCGCACAGGCATGGCGACTTAGCAGTTTAGTCCGTTGAAATGGTCACTGGGCGTTAGATTTGGGCCAGAGGAAGAGTTGGTCATGTTGATCTGGAATTCCTGGGCCCTTAGTCTGAATTGTTGGGTCAGTTGAACGCTTCTGGTCAGCTGGACACAGGGAATGCGAGAAAAGGAGGCCGGGCGGAAGTTCAAGTTGGAACAGCTGACTGAGGCCGAAAACGGTTGCGGCTGTGGGCTAAATTTACCAGGTTTTTGATCACGTTTGTGGGGCGATGCCGGATTGCGAAACGCTACCCTTCCTGCACATCGCGCGTGTTGGACGTCCAAACGTGTGGCAAAATGCGAATCCGAAAATGTTGGATGCAACCCTTCCCGCGCTTCGTGCGCGTCGGAAGCACGAACGTATGGCGAAATGCGAATTTCGACTCTCCCCTTTCAACCCTCTGCGGGGATCGCGCGTGTCGAACGCACGAACGTGCCCTGAAATGCGAAGTTTGCACTGCGAAGCACAACCTTTTCGCGCGAAATGAAGGTCGAACTGCAATATATGCTTTGTGTAAAGGCTTTTCTGTGTCAAAGCTTTCCCGTGTAACGTGTCTGTGTGTAAAAGCTCTTTTGTGTAAAGATTGCTGTGTAAACGCGTCTGTGTGTAAACGTTCTTCTGTGAAAAAGCTCCTGTGTGTAAACGCGTCTTCACGTCTCAATGTAAAAGCTCTTCTGTGTAAAAGCTCCTGTGTGTGTGTGTGTGAAAGCTCCTCTGTGTAAAGCCTTTTTTCTGTAAACGCGTCCATATGTAAAAGCTCCTCTGTGTAAAAGCTCCTGTGTGTAAACGCCTCTTGGTATAAAAGCTCTTCTGTGTAAAAGCTTCTGTGTGTAAAAGCTTCTCTGTGGAAACGCGTCTGTGTGTAAAAGCTCTTCTTTGTAAAAGCTCCTGTGTGTGTGAAAGCTCCTTTGTGCAAAGACTTCTTTGTGCAACGGCGCTGTGTGTAAAAGCTCTTCTGTGTAAAGACATCCTTGTGTAAACGCGTCCGTATGTAGAAGCTCCTCTGTGTAAATGCTCCTGTGTGTAAACGCGTCTTGGTATAAAAGTTCTTCTGCGTAAAAACTAGACGACGGATGGCCCGAGAGCGAAGAGAGATGTAGTGAAATATGTAAGTCAGAAGATGGTATAGCATGAAGCATAAAGAGAGAAATATA
>BGPT01000232.1:10183-37003 GCA_003297045.1 Symbiodinium sp. clade C Y103
CAAGAGCAATCAAGGTTCATGAGGCGCTTCATTGCAGGTGCCTATGGTGTGAATGCTGTATATTTCTTCAGGAATCAGCGCTTCATTAACACCATCTATTTGAACCCAGTGGATTTGATTTGCGCTTGCCGATATGACCACAGGAGGTTAGCGGTGATCCACATGTGCATGCAAAATGGAATGCAAGTTCCACGTGCTCATCAACAAAGGTTATTTGATGCGATCGACGAGTGGAACAGGGAGAAGAGTCGTGAAACACAGCGCCCTCAATGGGCAACTCATTCATCACCGGCTCACATCCTTGCAATCGTGGACGCCCCTGTACCAAATGAGTTCCGGAGAGACACCACTGGTACTACCACTGCTGAAGCTGACACCACTGATACAGCTGCAGCATCATCATCGACCACAAGGGTGACATACAGCAGTGTCAGACCTCCGATGCCTCCACCACCATCAAGAGTGCTTGGCGCTGAAGCCAAAGCCAAANGCAGCATCATCATCGACCACAAGGGTGACATACAGCAGTGTCAGACCTCCGATGCCTCCACCACCATCAAGAGTGCTTGGCGCTGAAGCCAAAGCCAAAACTGCACCCGCCAAAGGAGGAAAGAAAGGGGAGAAAGGAGAGGGGAAACCCGCTCGATATCATGCAGAACGTCAAGAAAACGCACCATGGCAGCGCGATGNCAAAGCTGCACCCGCCAAAGGAGGAAAGAAAGGGGAGAAAGGAGAGGGGAAACCCGCTCGATATCATGCAGAACGTCAAGAAAACGCACCATGGCAGCGTGATGCCCGGAGTTGGGGTAGTGGAAGTGACCGCAATGACTGGAGCGCTGGTGGACACCGTGACTGGCACGGTGGGAGTCGACGTTAATGTAGGTTCGATGTATCGACCTCTGCATAGGTCCTCTGCGATGATTGACGAATGCAATCAATGCTCACAAAGTCGCACCACATTGACTTTGAGCCCTCCTGAGAGGAACCTGAGCCGGCTAATTTATAGCCACCAATGTTTTGATTCTGCAAGCTTTTGAGTGGCGTAATTCGCATGACAACGGTCTCACAATATCCTACTTGGATGGGGATGTAAATCCTAATCTGTCCAATGTCTCCCTTTGAAGTTTTGCATATGGATGTCGGATGAAGCGTCACTCATACTGAGGACGTGGATTCCTAAGCGTCACTCATACTGAGGACGTGGACTCCTAGAGGATTGCAAGCTTGATAGTGGTAGTGTATAGGATGTAGTGAGCAAGCCGTGTATATTGCGTAGCCCAGATTTGTACAATACCAATTTCCAACTTGGTATAGATGATAATTCAATCAATGAGAGTACCTGCATATCTTTTGGGATACTTCCCTGCGCTAACTCTGCGACTGACATCAAGATGAAGTCAGTCGTGGGGGGTGCGAATGGGGTCTAGGTGGGAGCACAGTTCCACATAGCCCATGTATACTAGCATTAGGGAAGTAGCCAACCATCAGGTCAATCACCTTGTATATATGCNTTGCAGCGTTCAAACGGAAAAGAGGGCATGTCGTAAGCTTTCGCTGTGGTTATCCCGAACTGGAATTCAGAGCTAGCCCTAGGGAACTAGCTATTCACATTATATATTATATATTATATATTATATGTATTATATATTATATATTATATATTATATATCATATATCATATATCATATATTATATATTATATATTATATGTTATATATTATCTATTATTTATTATTTATTATATATTATACATTTTATATTATATCTTATATATTGTATATTATATATTGTATATTGTAGATTGCATATTATATATTGTATATTATATATATTATATATATGTATTATATATTATATATTATATATTATATATCATATATTATATATCATATATTATATATTATATACTATATATTATATATTATCTCACATTATATTGTATCATATTATGTTATATTGTATTATAATATATCATACTATATCATACTATATCATACTATATTATACTATATTATACTATATTATATTATATTGTATTATATTATATTATATTATATTATATTATATTATATTATATTATATTATAATACACTATATTATACTATATTATATTATATTCTACTATATTATATTATATCATGTTGTGCTGTGTTATAAATTATGTGTATTATGTTATATCATATCATATTATATTATATCATATGATATTTTATTACAGTATGTTTTGTTATGTTATACTACACTATACTATGCTATATATATATATATTATATCATATTTTGTTTTGTTATCTTATGTAATATGACCTGGATACACATTTCCATCCTACCTGGTATGAGATTGTCACCAATGACTAGTGGTTACTTGTCAAGAGGATTGAAATATATTGAGAAGTTCTTGGGAGAACCAGAGCCTGGGAGAACTCCTAGAGTTGCTAGATCTGATAGATTGGGATATATCAGTGTATCCCCAATAGTAGTAGCATGTTTCTTTGCAATATATCTGTCAGATTCGGGAATCATACATCCTTTCAGTTATCCTGTAGTTCTCTTTTTCAATTGCAACAATTCCAAAGCTTTGATCCAAGAATTTGCACCAGCTCCGCTCCGGCCTCGCCAGACAAGAAGCATCGCCAAGGTCGGACAGGGAACCTTGCGGCCTCACAGAAATGGATCATAGATTCAATTCTCTCAAGGAGCACTTCTTTTTTATTTGGGAAACTCAAGGATAAATCTACAATAGAATGCAATAAAGGTGAAACTCCAGGTGTCCACTGAGTCGTTCACGAGGGCAACTGACAAATGCGCCCTTAGAGGCAATTCTTATGCAACACCATGGTCAAAAGTTGGTTTATTGTCCGGGAATATCCTGAATCTGCCTCCAGATGATGTTTTATCTTCTCGACGGGAAATCCACTACTTGGGGAATCTATTCGGACGATTTTTTTCTTGGGATTCCTTAAGCAAATCCAAGTTATTCACCCATTCTCACGGTGTGAATATACTCATGCAGGAATCCCAGGATGAGGGGATGATCCACTGTTTTTTTTAAAGCTATTTATAATCCATGTCAATGTATGACCCATATACAACTAATCCATTCAACAAATAATACACATACATGTTATGATATCTCTATATATATATATCTATATATATATATCTCTCTCTATATATATATATATCTATATCTCTCTCTCTCTCTATATATATATATATCTATATCTATGTATATATATATATAGACACACACACACACCCTATGAATCCATATGAATACATACCCCATATACCTTGACCATGGCACACTCGAGGAGACCTTGGCACGGCTGCGCTCACGGTCGCCCCGCACCACTCCCAAGGGACAGGTCCGGGGGATCCAAGCAAAATGGTAAATGGTAGCCACATTGGGGGTATCTGAACATGGTGAATATCATTGGATTGGTTTATGGGAAAATCTACAGGAAACCATGGTTTTTACCATCAAATTCGTTTTTTTTTCTGTAAATTTTCCCATAAACCAATCCAATGAGAATAGCCACAAATGGCCACTTGAATATAGAGAAACTTATGATCATGATAATCCATTGGGTTTGGGGGTGCATTCTTTTCGGACAAAGGCACAGGAGCGAAAAAGCCTCTACCTCGTGATTAATCCAATTTTCTGCCTGATGAAATGAGGATAAATGGGGTTGGGAGCAATTCTGTTGATGGGGAAGATGATTTTTGACAACGTGGGATAGAATGATGCGCAGAAAATGGGCTGGGATAGAATGCTTTACCATGAGCTGGGAATGGGCTGCCCGATTTTTAGACAAACCCGGATACATTGGATTTACTGAAACAGAAAAAGAGGGGGAATGGTCCCCAGCGTCCTAAATTCTTTTCCGCATTCCCATGTGGATGTTAATGGCGACACTTTCATCATGTTCATCGGGTCAAGTGCACAAATAGACTTCAATATGGGTGTGTTTGAAAATGAGGTATTTCCCCAAAATGGCCATAGAAATGGAGAAAGTGATGCTAATCCTCTGGTATTGATGGTACAGTTTTTTCTAGACAACCCCATGTTGCTTGGTTGGTGAGAAACCCATCCGCCAAGACATTTGTCGATGATAGATCCAGGCACGACGTGGCAGTTGTAGTCTGGAATGCCACAAATGTCATTCAGAAAACATCACTCCAAGTTGCAATGGGCATTTAGTTGTTCAAGAAAGGATCTAAGTTCTACAGTCATACAGTTATACCTCCTTTTCTCAGCAGTGAATGGAATATCAAATATAATATTTTATGTATAATATATAATATATAATGTATAATACATAATACATAATACACAATATATAATATACAATATGTATATATATATATATACATATCCCATTGATATGGCTTCCCATGGCAAGCTCGGGGAGGCCACCCAGTGCCAATTCTATGTCTTGGGGGCCAGGCGAAGAAGAAGATGCCACCCGCCCCAGATCCCTACGAACTGGACCTGGGAACTGGGGTGTTTCTGTCTTTGGCAACTTCCGTATGATGTTTTGGAGTTGGACGTAGGTCATTTACAGGAATTTTGCATTACTGAACCACAGCCACTTGGCGATGAATTTCAGGTGACTATATCGTTTGTTTCAAGGAACGCGCCTATCACCAATCTGGCAGGATGAGGAGGGTCGCAAGATTTTCCCATGGCCCAAGTCCTTTGCCGAGATCGTCGGAGGGCCTACCGGGGGAGGTCTCAGAGGCCACGTCATCCCCCGACAAAACATGGTGGTTTTACCGGCAGAACTGGTGATTTCGAAGCGGCAAGAGTAGGGACTTAGCCAGCAGATGCGAGAGGTGGACACGTATTTGTGGATCAAAATGGAAGACTGAGGCGCTTGCAGCTGAACTGCGCATTTAGGTGGTAAATCATTGCATGTTTGCGGTTAACCTAATGATTTCAAGAAATCCTCAGAATGAAAAGGTGGGAAAGCATTGAATCATGTTTTCCACACTGAATATATATATATATGTATGTATGTATGTATGTATGTATGTATGTATGTATGTATGTATGTATGTATGTATGTATGTATGTATGTATGTTCAGGGGATTTCGATGCTCAATTTTGAGTAAAGACGATGACTGCCACTACCAAAGTAGGTAGTAAGTCCGCAAATGACAGGTAGGTTCAAACCCGTGCAAGATTGTAATGAGACTTGTGATCTTTGTTACCTACCCTTTTATGGTCTAGAATCCTAGCACTGTCTACTTAAAAAGTCTGTTGAATGGTGAGAGTCCAGTCCTACTGGTGGAAGGGTGTAGCAAAGGATGGCAAAGGCTTGGTAGACAGAATCTCGGTGACGATTGAAGATCTAGGTAGAATGTAATTTACCTTTCTTATGGAGGTTTCCGAGAATAGGGGTACACCCAAATCATCCATTTTAATAAGATTTTCCATTATAAGCCATCCATTTTTTGGTACCCCCATTTTAGGAAACCCCCATATATGGAGGTTTCCGAAAATAGGGGTGCACCCAAACCATCCATATTTTCATGGGAAGATTCCATCATTTATAAATCATCCAGCTATTGGGGATACCTATGGAAACATGCATTTTGCTCCACAGTCAAGTCGGGGATTCCATTGACCCCAGGTGCAAACTGCATTGTTCTCGCTCCCTGGCTGCAAGGCTTTGATGGTGACGGTGCATTTCTCTGAAAAAATGGGGGAAAGCCCGAAAATTCCAATGGAATCGAAACGTGATTTTCAGATAAACCCTTCTTGGGCACAACTTTAGGGATCAAGTCCAATTCTAGGAGATGTAGCCTGGCTCAAGCTTCCCAAGCACAAATTGATGAGACGTACTGAGCCCATGTTGGCACGGTCTCCCACAAGGACAAGGGATGCGATTTCCGCGCTGAGGACCATGAATCTCATCATGGAGGGGGAGACCCGCATTGAGGCCGGGTTCGGCTGCGACTGAGACGTGGTGGTCTGGTAACGTCATTGGTTTCTGTTTCGATATTGCCATGTAATAGCCATACATTGGGAGAAGGCATACCAACCAGATCTCGATTTCAGGGATCATCCTATGGTCATCCTTCTCCTGTATTCAAGTTGTTGAAAGGTGAGGGGAGCACCTTTGCAGTCCAATGTGAACCCAGAAATCTGTGTTTTGCATTTTGCTTTACACCTGACTTCGGACTAGCGTGGCTAGCACCAGTTGAAAGTTTTGTGTTTCAGATTGTGAGGGTTTCATCCAGATCCCAATTTTATCTCAATGATTTACAACAGTCAACAGAAGCAACATGATATTTTCACCGTTATTAGAAGAAGAAATTATCCCGAACTCTCTAGGTTGACTATACCCGTTCTCAGTCACATTCTGAGAATCAAATCCACCATGTTCATTCATTTTCTGGTTGTATCCTCCAAATTTGCTGATTCACTTAGATCCCAAGTGTTTCCTAGCCTCTTTTCCCCATGAAAGTCCCTGTTTCTATCCTGCCAGGTGTGCTTTCCGCCTCTGCCCCTGGCAGACTTGGACTGGAACATCTGTGATTTAACCGAGACGCGGACCCTGGGGGCTGGGCATGGCGAAGTGTCCAGGAATCGTGGCACCGTGGGTTAGAAGCCCAGTTAGGGTAGGGAGAATCCAGTGCGATTCCTGGGATTCGCCACCAAGTAGAGTTTTATGGTGATTCCACCCCTATGGGTTGGGAGATCAGCCCTATAATGGTGGCCAAAGTATGGCCATGTAGCCACTTGTCACTTTTTCAGTGTAACTGCGCTCCCAAGTATGCTGGAGGCTCCAGATGTTGCAGGTTGGTCTTTTTGCCAACGCCGACCATGTGGGGTGATGGGGATACCCTGTCGTAGCCAGTCTTGAAGACATATTTCAAGGTAGCCCATAGGATTCTTCAGACATGGAATTTTCTAGGTGAAGGGCTGGGAAGGCCCAAGAAGCATGGGATCTTGCGGTCGCGAGGTCACCATATCTGGGTTTCAAGAACAAATTTACAAATATTAAACATGATTAAACATGATGCAAACCCCACGCCCGCGACGGATCCTTCATATCCTTTGACATGTTCAAATCCCTGCGTAGGGCTAGCGTTTTTTTAAAATTACTTTCCAAAACAACAAACCCTAAAACCCTAAAGTCCTGAAACCCTAAAGCCCTAAAACGCCAAAACCCTAAACCCTAAATTAAAACCCCAAATCTTCATTCATTCTCTGGTGACAAGTATCAATATATGATATTGTTTGGGTGTGTTATTTGTGTGTGGGCGAATGCGGGGTTTGGAGGGAACATGATTAAACATGATTAAACATGATTAAACATATTAAGTTCACTTTATCCATTGAATTGTATAATCTAATTCTCGTATATTCTATGTTTGCACACCACAACCACACATATATCACGAAAGGTAGCTCCAGCGGGGCTACCTTGAGTTTTACTTTACGAAGTAAAGGGGAGGGTGGCCAGCCCCGTTGCCTGATTATTCAGGAGGCCAAACCCAAAACACTGTAATTTACAGTGTGTGTGTGTGCCTTCGGCATGGAAAAACTACTTCTTGCAACGTGCTGAAATCTGCGTAAATACCAGTGTTTTTGCTAGGTGCTCTGCACAAACCACTCTAAATACCGTGGTTTTTGCTACCAGGGGCAAAAAGCCCGTAAATACCGTGGTTTTTGGCTTCTGAGACGCCAAAAACATCGGAATTTACCACGCTTTTTGTCCCGAAGGCTTTCACACTTTGGCAAAACACCGCCAATATGAGGGTTTTTCGGGCCTTTTGCGCATCACGACAATCATCAACAACAGTAACGACAGCAAGTATTTGACCCTCTTTCTTTCCCTTTTGTGGAGATGTTGGTGTGGTGACGCATTTTACATTTGCGCAGAGACGCCTTTATATATACACAGATGCTTTTACACACAGATGCTTTTGCACACAACAGTTTTTTCACAGAGAAGCCTTTACACAGACCCGCTTTTGCGCAAAGAATTTTTTACACAGGAATGCTTTGACACAGAGAAGCTTGTACACACAGACTACACCAAGAAGCTTTTACACGCCAAAAGTCTTGCGCGCAGAAGCTTTACCCAGAGCAGTTTTTACACACAGAAGCTCTTATGCAAAGAAGCCTTTACGCACGGAACCTTTTACACACAGAAGCTTTTGCACACAGCACGCTTTTACACACAGCCAGCTTTTACACAGAGAGGTTTTACACACCATGATTTTCGCACAGAAACTTTTTTGCGCATGCGCCGGAAACCACTGTGTACACAGCATCTTGAAAACGCTTGGAGCTTTTACACCATAGAGTCTTTTGCACCGAGACCTTTTTACACACTGTTACTTTTGCACCCAGATGCTTTTAGACAGGGAAGCTGTTACACTTACGCAGGCCAGCTTTTACACAGTATTTTTTTTTACACACAAAGGCTTTTGTACTGAGACACTTTTAGACAGAGACGCCTTTCCCTGCAATGCTGCTGTTTGGGGTTTCCTCACCGGCATTTTTTTCTTAGGCCGCCCTCCATCTTTTTAAGTCCCCTTCTTGATTGCCTACCTTTCGTGTTCACCTTCTCAAGTATATATATATATTATATATACATACAATATGTATGTGTATATATATATATACACATATTTTATCCAAGTTTCATTGAACTACAATTTCTTCTGGTCCTCTGCTGTTGGTGCCCAAGTTGGACAAAAACTCTGCGATGACGCAGGATTGTGGATGCCAACATTCAGCACGCCATCGCCTTTGCGAAGCTCATGGTGAAGGACAGTAGGTGGAGCCAAAGGGAGCTATGCTTGGGAACCAATAAACACATGGGAACCAAGGTAGACCCAAAAGCTGCCGGTTCCAATAGTGATAAGATATGACTCCAGATCTGACTCCGCTCTTCTTCCTTGTTTCAACCCAAGCAAGAAGCTAGTCTTTTGGATGGAAAAGAACTGAATGTCAGGACAAGCGCGCCTTTCCGCAGCTCAATGCCGAGGAGGTGAAAATGGGCGATGGACCCCCCAAATGAGTGGAATTGGGGGTACCCCATGTTCAGACGAAACTACATATGATTTGTATTATGGACATGTAAGATCAACAAATTGGATATAAATAATTATGAGCAATGGAGCACCATGGAAATGTCAACAGAATTGAGAGAAGAATCGCCACGATTGAAGGGTGGCTAAGAAGTCTAAAGAGCCGGCGCCATGGATGGGTCTGCCAAGCTCCAAATCATGGATGGAAATAACCATGGTCCATGGTGCTTGTTTACTATAACAGGTAGAACATGTTGAGACACTTTGCTCAATTCTTGTTCTGATCTTGTTTCCTGTTTCCTCTTTCCTGTTCCTTTATGCCTGTCAAGATTCCGTGCTTGGAGTTTGGTGGTAGTGCCTCTGACTTTTTCCTGAGGGGCATGGTTAAAATTAAACCGGGCGTTCCAATTTCTTTTTTTAACACAAAACCAAACATTTTTCTTGATTTGGATATGGGTCAAAACTCTGGTACCCATGCTGTTTACACCAGTTTTTGCTGATAGTTGTGGATGCAAACGTCCCCCATAACCCGATAGCAAGACATTTTGCTGCCATCCATTCCGTGCAGGCTTTGAAAAAAGCACAGGCGCCGGGGATGAGTCCATATTTTTTTTGCCCATTTTGGACCACACAGTCTCTTGTAATTCAAATATGGGAGTTTCCACCAAATGGATGGTTTATAGAAAATCCTCCCAAAAATGGATGATTTGTAGTACCCCCATTTTAGGAACCCGCGATATAGTATTCCTATGTAGTACTATTCCATCCAATTCTTGTGGCAAACAAATTCTGACCCATACTCATGTGTATCATTATGTGCTTTGGGCGTTCCTACCCCAAATCACTTGGGGAACTCCAAACACACCATGGGGTTTGATGCTGGGCGTAGATCATCATCATTTAAGCAGAGGATTCTAAACAGCCTGTTGGTTGAGGATTGTAGGGGGTTACACTATTATTATGTATATATATATATATATACATACACATATCATATCCTCTCTCTCTCTCTATATATATATATATCTATACACATATTGGAGATCATCATCATCCATGATCTGGGAATCCTGCTGGCTCAATTCCATTCCCTGCTGGCCAGTCTCATCCCGTTTGATGCCATCCATTGCATGCAATCGCGCACAATGGCATGTACACTATCAAAGTACCATCTCTCAATACACCTAATTATCACACGCAATGACCGTTCTGACTTATCAATCATCCCCATTTGACAGTATGGACTATGATGTCCAGATTATGAATTATGAAATTTAGCCACAGTAAATCTAATTCATATGAGATCAATATAACTTATCCACTATGATTATCGCATAAGGCGATATCATAATCATCGCTCACAGCATCGAATCCTCAGATTCATATGACGATAGTCCCATGTTTTTTGAATCACATGCTGATGCAATATGGCTTTGTCTGAAAATCGGCAAAAATATCTCCAATTCGGCATTTTTTCATAGTGATCTGATAGTGACACCCATTTTCCAGTGGCCATTTATTGGTATCCCCTATTTTCAGACAAACCCATTGAGCCCGAGATTTTCCAGGAAGGAGCTCCAGTTCAAGAGCCAGACAAGATCAAAGGGTGCGCGGATTTTTGTTCGACTCGGAGAGTGGGTATGGGGGAGTCGTTGGGGGACCCAAAGAGTTTGCGAAGTGGAAAATCACCATGATTTGGTAGTAGGGGGTATCATCTAAGTATGTTATTTTTTGGACTATTGGGGATTGCCCCCCTAATAGACCATGGTACATCAACGACTTTCGTGGCCATGAATTCCATAGTTATTGTTAGTTTACCAGAGGGTAATGGTCAATAATCTCATGTTCGCTTCATATTAAACAGCTTTATTCTAGCGACCCGAATATGTATTTTTTTCCCCTACGTCCACTATGGTTTCTGGGGGCTGTTGAATACTGGGGGGAAGGGATTAGATGAGATTAGATATGATTAGATAGTTTGAGCTTTCTGATTTTACTGACAGGTTCAAACTTTGGGACGTGCTTTTTTTCCCCCTCTGGTTGGGAGTTGGAGGCTCTTGGAGCGACGCTTCAAGAAGAAACCTGAGGGCGACTTGGGTCGTACCGCCAGGGAGCCAAAGGTTGAGGTTTTGGCCAGGGAAGTGGCTGTCTGAACATGGGGGATGGTCCCCAATGCACAAAACTGGCTTCATGGAGATAATCAACTGCCAGATTTTGGGGGTCCCGTATTTTCAATCAAAGACACACATTTTTGTTGGTATCCGCAGGGCTATAAGAACTTGATAAGACAATCTCCAGAGACAAGATGCTTGATTTCGGAAGGGTGCGATGGCTTGATTAAATTCCCAACTCCTTTATGACATGGTGGATGACGAGTCAGATTGCGAACCTGGCGGAACTGTGATATTGAATACCCCCAAACGGATTCCCGGTTCATGCTTGGATCGAACTACTTATATTGGGGGTATTTTTTTTATGGCCTGGCTATGGGAATTCATCCACATCTTGCAGCTTTCCGACCTGATCTCATCTGTAACAGCCTTTTCCGATCATTGAATGATGGCACTTCCAGCAGTGCCCGTGGATCCGGCGGTCGAGGAGCCTGGATCTAAAACGAATCCACGGTTGCTCTGGAGACACCTTTATCATACTCTAAATTGAAATAGAAACAGCACATATCAACAAATCCACCATGAAAAACCAACACATTTCCTGGGGAAACCCTGGGAAAATTGTTACGATTTTGATATTTTACCGCATGATAGTCATGGATAATTGCTTTGGTCTCTCTGGGACGCTTTTGGCCATGGACATCTCTGGCAGATGTGTTGGCAGGAGAGCAGGGGCCACGGTCACCACTTGTCGTCCACCAAACTAAACTGACCATGAGATTTCTGAGATGGTAGATTACTTGTGGTCCAAGCCAGTTTTGGAAACCAAGAGTTAAACCATGTCAAAACATGATCGAAATCCAGATGAAACTGCAATATTCCCAAGATTCCACACATTTTACCATCCATTTGACACCAGCGCTCCGTCAAAATGCATCAGCTTGGGTGCCATTGGGGTCAATCCTTGGAAGGTTTAGATTGGAGCTTTAACTGTTCCAGTTCAACTGGTGGAAAAATCACAGAAGATGGGTAAAACAATGTAAAACAATGTAAAACAGGTGTCAATTTTATTCAATTTACAAGTGGTTGATGCAATTGGCTGCCAGGAATTGCCGCCTTTTTTGCGGAGGCCCTGGTGGCGAAGTGGATTGGGATGTCGGGATGTGTTGTTGGGACGTCGGCCAACTGGCAACTTGGCTGATGAGACTTGTTTCCAAAACACAAAACCCTACCCTCTGGTAAACGTTTACATAGCTATGGAAAAGCACAATTTTTTATGGGAAAATCCACTATTTCTATGGCCATGTTCAATAGCTATGTTAAATTACCAGAGGGTAAACCACCTAAATCTCACATGAAACCCTAAGTAAGCCTTGAAAGTAAACTCCGATTAAAAGCGTGGTACAAGCCCTAAAAAACCCACATGAAACCCTGAATAAACCCTAAAGAAAGCCTAAAGAGTTGGTCCCATGATAAACCTCTGGGCGGCGCCCCGGGCCTGGGGATAATCATATAGAGATGTACATGATATATGTATCTGCATGTACAATCACCACCCCTTTAAGGCTACTTTTCCAGGGTGGACCACGCCAAAATGTAAGATACATTTCTTGGGGACCCCCCCTTAAATGTAAAATTGGTCGCTCAACGTCCCCAAGGGTCGTTTTTGTCGGGAGGTTTTTGAAAATATCTTCAACATGCAAGCTTACATTTTCAAAGGCCCCCCCCCTCAAAAACACCTTGAAAAAATTATCTTACATTGGGGTATGCCCCCCCCCCCTGCTAAAAGGGTAGTGATCATGTACAGTAATGTATATACATAGATATGAATATATCATGGGTTGTGCGCATATAATCCATATTTGTATATTTCCGCGTGATGGTACCATTCACAACGGGGTGATATCCAGTTAAAACATGTTAAAACTAGTTCATATGACTTTCTATTTCTATCTATTTCCATATATGGCACATCTAACATTTTGGGTGATGAAAAGTATCAACCCCGAAAGACGTACCAATTTTGTTGTATCTCCCCGGGGGGCCAGGCAAGACATCTGCAGCCACAGCTACGGTGGGCGAAGGTGCGCGTTTTGCATGGTTAGTTGCTTCATTAAGTTATGGATTATCCAATTGACCATTGAGTTATCCCAAGTTACATATACAATGGTATATTGTGAGTCATGTCATAGCATGTGTATACAATGTAATTTGAGTTATCCCATGATATAAGCAGGGTTGTACCATTTTTTTTCCCGAGCAGTGTTTGGATGGTGATATTCCGTGGCCAACCTCTAAAATCTTCACTTCGTTGAAGGTTTAGAACCTTTCGTTGATTTTGATGACCAGAATATGGGCATAGGGATACGGGGAGAAGCAATCTTCATGAACATCTGCAAGCGATATGAATACATATATATATATATATATACACATGTGTATGTATTTGCAATCAAGGAATAATTAACGAAGGCAGCATGAATAAAGTGAAGAAGCATGTAGCAAACCAATAGCAAGGACAATCCACCCTATCAACATGGCCGGAATTCTTGCCCATTCGGTGATTCCAATGGAATAGTTTGGATGGAACTCCCGAGGTTGGCAACAAATGCTCTGGAGAGGTTCCAGCCATCAGCCGTTTCTCGGCTCGAGCAGCATGAAAGATGTGGAGCGGCAGACGAGCACTGCGAACCACCCTTCCCTTTCACGTCAAACGTCCGAGGGAGGTGGTGCTGGTAGCAAACTTGGCGCTGAAGATGCCGGGGAAATCGGAGAAGCTGAAATAGAACTCAGATTCCAAGAGATGATTCCGAAAGTTGCTCGGCAGATTGCACGGATGGAGGTGACCAGCCCAGAGGTTGTGAGGGTCACACCTGCCTGCCGAGCCTTTGAGCAGGGTGCTGTTGCCTTTCGAAAGGAATGCAAGGGTGACTTCTATTTCAAGAGTGAGAGGAGTGAGAAGATTTCCACCTTTTGGAGNAGGAATGCAAGGGTGACTTCTATTTCAAGAGTGAGAGGAGTGAGAAGATTTCCACCTTTTGGAGCCACTCATGGCAGGGTGCACCTTGGACACTGAGCTGAGATAGTGATGAATATGTATATATATCTCTGTAATTATGTACATATTACATATTACATATATACATGTATATATATATATATATGTGAATATCATCATTTTGATTCATGTCATGAAACCATTTTAATCCATTTGGGTCCCAAAATAGGCGAGCAATTCTAATAGGGATAATGAGGATCAAACCACTGGAGTGGTCTTTAAATTTGAGAACCACTCTAAACCAGGATGTTGGCACTATTTTAAACGACCTTATAAAATTGAGTGAGTAAATCCACAAGTTTGAGACAAGTGCAGGTCCAAAGATTGGTACCATGTAGTTCATCAGAATGGCCGGGATATGGATGTTCAATGACGTTCATCCCCCGTAATAATGGTGTCGCATGTTTTGAGCCAGACCCATATGTCACAGGAAGAAGATCGTAACGCTCATCACCATTTACAATGGCCCGGCGGCGTCCGTCTTGGGCATGCTCTCGGCACTTGTGATGATGCTGCTGTTCTGCTTGGACCTCCTTCCAAGTTTGGACCGGGGCAGGACGGCCCTGAAGACATGCTGACATGATCTCACACTCTAACATGGCTGATGACTAGCAAAAAAGTCAATTTGACCCCAACATTGGATGGTGAAGATGAACATGATGAGGATAAAAAGGGAAAAGCACACAAGGAGGCACAAGAAAGTGATGACGATGATGTGGATGACAGCGACCTGGATACAATGGGGAAGACAATCATTTAGATCATGATGAGGTGACCAAAGCGACGATGACGATGACAATGCTGATGCCGATGCCGATTCAGATGTCGCGGCCGCCACGGCCACGGCCGCGGCCATTGCCGCCCGTGACGACGACGATGACAAGGAGGACGAGGAGGACAAGGAGGACGACGAGGAGAATGATGATGATGATGATGATGATGATGATGATGAGGATGAGGATGAGGACAACAACGACGACGACGACGACGACGACGATGATGACGAAGCGAAGGTTCACACTAGCATTTGATTCGAACGTACAGTTTCCAGGTCTTTTCCCTCCGGTTTGTGTTAGTTTTGCATCAGGAAGTAGAGACTTCCAAACGGATCCAAATGGTAAATTTGTGATAATTTGTGTAAATTTACCATTTTTGAGGACGGGAGAATATCCCATTGGATACTCTTGTTGGTCGCTCTGGTCTGGTTTCCTGGTCACCTCTCTTGTGATGATGCTGTGGCGACCTCAAAGCCGTGTCTTCTTGGACCGCATTTGCATCAGCCAAACTGACATGGACTTGAAAGCTCAAGCGATTTTTAGCCTGGCTGGGTTGCTGAAGAAATCAGATTCGATGCTCATTCTCTGGGATCCAAGTTGGACTGAGCGGCTGTGGTGTTTGTTCGAGCTTGCAGCCTTCTTGCAGAGCAAGAAAGATCTCAANTCTCTGGGATCCAAGTTGGACTGAGCGGCTGTGGTGTTTGTTCGAGCTTGCAGCCTTCTTGCAGAGCAAGAAAGATCTCAAAAAGAAATTGATCATCAGGCCAACATTTCTTGGGCCAGTCCAAATTGCAGTTTTCTTGACTTGCGTTGCTGGCATGATTCCTCTCACGATGGCACCGATGGATGTTGCATCTGGACCCACTTCGTTAGTCGTCCCTTCGATTCTCGTGTGCCTATTTGGCTTCGTAGTTTTCTACCTGGCCATGAGCACTCTGCGTAGATATTTCCGAGATCTGGACATCATGAAGCAGCAGCTGCAGTCCATCTCCTTCGACACCGCTCGCAGTAGCTGTTGTGACATGAACCATGTCGCCCCGGATGGAGCTCCAATCATTTGTGACCGGAGGATTGTGAAGGAATGCGTGAATGTGTGGTTCGGGAGCCAAGAAGCTAGTTGGTGGATGTTGGCGATTTCAAGTTTTTCTTTTTCATTTTGAGAATCGGTTTCTTCCCAATGACTTGCATGTTTTCATGGGACTCAATTGATCCACGATCCAGGAAGCCTTTGAGAACACCTTGCGTTCAGAGATTTTGGCCATTTTGACCCACGATTTGACGGAACGGACTTTCAGCACCAAGTCATGTCTTGCAATGTTCATGCCGTTGATGTGGGGCTTGATGGATATCTCAGCGAGTGAGTGGCAATTGCCTGCAAGAGATTTTTGGCAAAAATCAGCTCTGGCCTTCTTGCTTCACGGTTTGACCATTTGGCTCATGTTCATGCCTATGTTGAAGGATGTGCTCATCCTGGTTGGCAAGCTGACACAAATGAGACCGAAGAATCAATGCCTTGAAGTCCTGAAGAATTTTCTGAGCTCCTGCACTTTGATAGTGCCATGTGCGATCGTGATGGCAACGTATACCTTTTCGTTTTCCTTGATCACGCTCCTTCCAATTGCAACTCGGTGGCAGTCGACCCCAGCATGCATAGCGTGTTTTGGATTCTGGGGCAATTGTTTGCTGTCACAGTTCTTTCTAAATGTTCGGATATGATATGAAGGATGGCGGAATTAGATGAGAAATCCTGAGCACACAATATGCATTATGATTAGACGTAACACGTGTTCAGCACTCTTCAACTGTACTTGTATCTGTGTCTAGATACCAAAAAGTCGCCAAGGTGTACTGTAACAATGATTTTTGTCCACCCACCTGTAGACTTGTGTGGGCCTAACTTCAGCCCAACCTTTTCAGGAGCGTGCGGCCATCTTTCTGGGCTGCATCCTGTGCTATTCCATGGTCACTTGGTGCCTGACCATTGGTATCAAGGCCGTCTACAAAGGAACATGAGCCTAGCGCTGGGTGGCTGCTGGGTTGTTCTGTTCGTTTGTCTTTTGCGACTTATTGAACTATCACACATTTCATATAATTTGTTATCATATCTTTTTTACTGCCGGGTTTCACCTGACACAGTTTGGTAGCTTGGCGGCTTGGTATCCGAGCCACGTACTGATCTCAAATCGCTTGGATCTGCGAGCTGCAAAAGTGAGCCCTTGAGAGAGGTTGGTTTGATACTGGACAACTGGACAACCAATTTTGATGATTTTCATGATTTTTGACGATTTTTGTGGGTCAACCCTTTGCTTCAATTTTTGACCTGCGGCAGGTGTATTATATAAGTATATAACATTATATAAGCCTCACATGGTAATGTGCAACCAAGATAAGTGTATCTGAGACATACAGGATTTGCTTTGTACAGTGGCTCGAAAAAGCACATGTAGAACCAAGGTAGTTAGTTTTTTTCGCAGGCATACACGCTTCCTTCGGTTGTCCAAAGAGTGTGTTCACACTGGGGGTTCGCAGAAAATAAGGGTTGCGGCTTGGTGGATCGTGGCTTGGGCAGAGCAGCTTTTTGAAACATTTGTTTTTCTAAGGACTTCATAGGACTTCCAAAAAAAGGGAGAAACGCATAGCAAATGCCTAATAGAGCTTATTATGATTTTCTCGACGGTGTATTAGTGCTGGGCGGTTGCAATCGTTCTAGGGAACTCCGCCTGTGGAACTCCGTTCTGGGATTCTCTGGGCTACACTCTTCTGGCAACGGATAGACGGTCTGGGTATGCCTAGCTTGTGGGAATCGTGCTCAACCAATGTGTTTGAGAACAAAACATAACAAAACAAAGCTCGCCTGATTTTTGAGCTGGGTTAATTTTTTAGGCAGGAATGGGCTGAGTCACAACAAAAACAAATACCTTCACTCAAGACCTGCATTTGACAATTTTCAAACCATTCTGGGGTCTATATCGTTCTGGGCACGAAAACAGATACTTCAAAGATGCACCAACAACATTGCTTGGTTGAGCAAACATGGTCCATGGGGGCCCTTGGGTTCAGGATGCGTCCAGACCAGGCCAGTATTGTTGCAGACCATTGCCCGCTGGGCGCAAGGAATTTATTTCAAGCTTCTAGCAGTCTTGCCATTGATTTTAGGTGATTGCAATGGCTGAACTTGGCTGAACAATGTTCGTCATCAAGGGAATGCTCGCCTGCTGTCATTCTCCCAATCCCCTTTGTTGACAATAAAGAGGCAATGTTTCTTTGACGAGCAGGTTGATAGATTTCCCCATCCGACATACCCAGCTCCCGTCCCTACTACAGGTTTTAAAAATTCCCAATGTTGTGGCATTTTTTCCCTAAAACGTACTCAGTTTTTGGATCAGTTTTTGGGTAAAATATTATGTGCATTTCGCGTTTTCAGTGTGACCTTGACCCATAGTTTTTTTGACACGACGGAAACGCACGTTTTGCGAATAAGTTGCAGTGCATGTCCGTGCCGGGTCCTGTGTGGTTTCAAATATCTATAATAAACATAAAAAATCTGACTCCTGCTGTTTCTGGAATTTACAATTTTGATCAATTTCGTTTCGACTGTGATTATACAATTGCCGGTTCGTTTTCTAGCTGGTTCGGTTCCTAGCCAATCGAATCCCCAAAATGCAACCGTTGGGTTCGGCTCCGAGACAAATTCGCTTCGGTTCTCGCTTTGGCCAGGGCCTGGCCTTCAGACTCCTGCGAGGCGCGAGTACCACGTATTTGGTCAATTTCTAGCATTGTCCGGTGCTTTATTTTTTTGTATTTGCATCGAATTTCTATTTAAATATTGCGCATGCACGGCCAACATTTGGGTGATCGATTTATATACATCATAAATAATATACAATATAATATACAATATACAAAAACTATTGCCCTAGCCTAAGATGGATGGGGGATGATGGAGGCATCCACAAGATTGCTGCAGAAAATATGGGACCGGACCATGCCACCGGACAGGGACCATTGGTTCATTGGGGGATGAACAGCATGGTACCAGGGTTTTGAAGCGTTTTTCCGGACGCTTAGCCAATCAACGATCTCGGTGACGATTTTTCATTTTACCCTCTGGTTATTTAACATAGCCAGAAAATGGCTAATTTTGGATGATTTTCCCATTAAAACCACCATTTATAGGGGATTTCTTTGACTGGGCTTATTGTTTATGTGGAATTGTGCTGAATCAGCCATTGAAAGTTATGCTGGACGTGCCGGTTGGATGATGATGTTCCTTGTGAACTTTGAATCTTCACTTCGTTGATGCACCTTCTGTAGATGTTGACACCAAGAATATCGGCATAGTGGAAGCATCAATCTTCACAACCATTTGCAAGGCACATGAATCCACCAATTAAAAGGGTCAAACATCCTGAATTGTGCCTTCAACCAGCCAACATCAAGGACAATTCGCTGTCAACACACCTTGGACCTTTTTGACACATGATACGTTTGACCCCACTTTTCACCACAGGCTGGAATCCTTAGCCATGCTGGTGTTTCCAATGTCCACTTCAGAGAGGTTTTTCAGTAGGTCAAACCACACTTGATATGCAGCCCTCTGGTACAAACATAGCATAGAATAGCTAGAACCCCCCATGTTCGGCGAATCCGAGTTGCCCAAACAATGAGAGCTGCGGCGGAGCAAACAAGCAGTGCGAGCCACCCTTCCCTTTCACGTCAGAAACCGGAGGGAGGTGGTGGGGCTGACGATGCTGGAGAAATCGGAGAAGCTGAAATAGAACTCAGATTCCAAGAGATGATTCTGAGGAATGCAAGGGTGACTTCTATTTCAAGAGTGAGAGGAGTGAGAAGATTTCCACCTTTTGGAGCCACTCATGGCAGGGTGCACCTTGGACACTGAGCTAAGACAGCGATGAAAATCATCCTTTTGGTTTATGAAACTATTTTCAGCCATTTTGGGTTTGCCATGGGGGATATACAAATCAGTCACAGTTTTAGTGCAATGATGGGATCTCGGGGTTCCAGACCCGCGGCTGATAGGCAAAGGCTAGGGCTGAAACTCAGCGTTTCGGAGTGGGGAGACGGTTGGTTTCACTTTTCGTGAAGGTCTGGTTTTTCAGACCCTCAAATCCACAGGGTTTTGTCATTTTTTGCAGTCACCATCCTTTTTCCATGGCAATGCATTGTGGTCATGAGTCCAGACTCGTAGACAATATGGCCTAAACTTGTAAGCCATCCCATGGTTTATCAGCAATACGCCAGATTCTCATGGTTCATCATCATTTTTCCATCGAAACCCCAATTTTCAGACACACCGATTTGCAGACAAAACCATATGACACAGGAAGAAGATCGTAACGCTCATCACCATTTACAACGGCCCGGCGGCGTCCGTCTTGGGCATGCTCGCGGCCCTTGTGATGATGCTACTGTTCTGCTTCGATCTCCTTCCGAGTTTGGACCGGGGCAGGACGGCGCTGAAGACATCACGTACACATTTTGTGGGGTTTTTTACCAGAAAACCTTCAGTTCTGGCAAGTTTCATAGGAATTCTTGTGGGTGTTTCCATTCATGTACCCCAAAAGCTGGATTGTTTATAATAGACAATTCCCCCCAAAAATGGATGATTTGGGGGTACCCCCATGACTTTGGAAACCCAAAATTATGAGGGGTGGATTTAGAGCTGCAGTAAACAAGTGTCGTTTTACATGACAAACTGAGGGTTTTTTGACTTATATTATCGTATATTCTGTTCTTTTCACTTCTCCCTGAAATAAAGAAACTATAGGACTATACGTAAAGTACCAGCGATGGTCCAGGGCCCTTCTGGGTGTCGTGCTTGTGTGGGTTGCTTGGACATCGAAGTAAGTCCTATCTCTGCAGACCACTCTTTGCCTCGGTACAAACTTTTGTGTTTCCTAATTACCTAATTCTCCTCTCAAGTGTGCCTTGCAAGGCCGATTGCCCATCTTTATTTGTTTTGAGGACAGGCAAATATCCCTTTGGATACTCTTGTTGGTCGCTCTGGTCTGGCTTCCTGGTCACCTCTCTTGTGATGATGCTGTGGCGACCTCAAAGCCGTGTCTTCTTGGACCGCATTTGCATCAGCCAAACCGATATGGACTTGAAAGCTCAAGCGATTTTTAGCCTGGCTGGGTTGCTGAAGAGATCAGATTCGATGCTCATTCTCTGGGATCCAAGTTGGACTGAGCGGCTGTGGTGTTTGTTCGAGCTTGCAGCCTTCTTGCAGAGCAAGAAAGATCTCAANTCTCTGGGATCCAAGTTGGACTGAGCGGCTGTGGTGTTTGTTCGAGCTTGCAGCCTTCTTGCAGAGCAAGAAAGATCTCAAAAAGAAATTGATCATCAGACCAACATTTCTTGGGCCAGTTCAAATTGCAGTTTTCTTGACTTGTGTTGCTGGCATGATTCCTTTCACGATGGCACCGATGGATGTTTCACATGGAGCTATTTCCTTTGTGGTTCCAGCGATTTTCATGTGCCTCTCCGGCTTCGTAGTTTTCTACCTGGCCATGAGCACTCTGCGCAGATATTTCCGAGATCTGGACATCATGAAGCAGCAGCTGCTGTCCATCTCCTTCGATACAGCTCGCAGTAGCTGTTGTGACACAAACCATGTCGGCCCATGTTCGGGAGCCAAGTGTCTCGGCTTGGGATTGGGTGATTTGTCCACCTACAATGGAGAAAGTGACAGAATCACTTTTGCAGGTTTTGAAGCGGTGAAATGTTCACTGACAATGGGGATACTTGTAGCTACAAGACCTGTCAGTTTTTCAGACTTTCCAGCTTCTGGAAGCAATCATTTGTTCATTTACAATGTGAAAAGTTACAAAGCCTGTCACTTTTGGAGGTTTTGGACACAGTGAAATGTTCGCCGACATGCGGGAAAGGTGTAAGTGAGCTGGTCACTGACAATGGGGAAAGTTGCAGAGCGTGTCACTTTTGGAGATTTGGAAGCGGTTAAGCATGTTCACCACCAATGGGGAAGTTGCAAAAACTGTCGCGCTGGGAGGTTTTGAAAGCAGTGAACTGTTCAATGACAATAGGTAAAGTTGGAAAACGTGTCATGTCTGCACGGTTTTGGAATGGTGTGTTCGCTGCCAATGGGGAAATCTAAGAAACCGATCGCTTCTGAAGGTCTTGGAAGCCGCCCAATGTTCACTGATAATGGGGGAAGTTGCTGGTGGGTTTTAAAGCGGAGAAAGGTTCACTGAGAATGGGGATAGCTGAAAAACTTGTCACTTGTGAAGGCTTTGGAAGCGTTGAAATTTAGGATGGGGAAAGTTGCAAAACCTGTCACTTTTGCAAGTTCTGGAGTTCGGGTTCGTGGGTTCGGGTTCATGTTTTTGGACTCCAGGACCACATCAATGGGACGATTTTCTTCCGGATGACTTGCATGTTTTCATGCGACTGACTGCTCCGCGACCCAGGAAGGCTTTGAGAACACCTTGCGTTCAGAGATTTTGGCCATTCTGACCCACGACTTGACGGAACGGACTTTCAGCACCAAGTCAAGTCTTGCAATGTTCTTGCCGCTGATGTGGGCATTCATGGACATCTCAGCCAGTGAGTGGCAATTGCCTGCGAAAGAATTCTGGCAGAAATCATCTCTGGCCTTCTTGCTGGATGGTGCGAGCATTTGGCTGGTCTTCATGCCCATGTTGAAGGATGTGCTCATCCTGGTCGGCAAGTTGACGCGGACCAGGCCTAAGAATCAATGCCTTGAAGTCCTGAAGAATTTTCTGAGCTCCTGCTCTTTGGTCGTGCCATGTGTGATGGTCATGGCAACTTATGGCTTTTTGTTTTCCTTCGTCACGCTCCTTACAATCGCAACTCGCTGGCAGCCCTTGGGATTCTGGGATCGGAGGGGAATTCTTGCGGAATGCCCGGATGTGAAGGATGTGAAACAAAAACGCATGAAGAAACAGTACGCACTATGAAATGTTAGCACACTGCAGAAAACCACAATTTGTTTTGGCTTTTCACTGTTTGAGGCGCAAAACAACCGAAAAGGCATTAGAACATTTGAACCTGCAGACTCAGATCCTGCAAACCCAAAGACTCCAACCCTAAGACCCGCCAATTTGACGAAACGTGTGGACATCGTTTCTTGCGAATGTTTATGTTTGTATGGGTGGGCGAACGAAAGAGTTGCAGGGTAAATGTTTAAAGTTTACACATAACACATACTGAGCACTCTCCAATCGAGTAGTGACCCAGATGCAGAGAAATCTCGGGTGTGGCAATGTTCTTCATTCGCTCCCACCCTTTGGACTTTTGTAGGCCTTTGGACTTTGATCTCGCAACCTTCTAAGGAGCGTGCTGCCCTTTTTTTCGTGTGCATGCTGTTCTATTCCATGGTCACTTGGTGCCTGACCATTGGTATCAAGGCCGTCTTGAACGGACGATGAAACGAGTGTGAACATTGCGAATGCGCTGAGACGGCCGTGTGTTTTAACTGCTGAATTTGCAGGATTGGCAAGGAGGACAGTTTCATAGCAAGGTGATGCGCAATGCCCGTGTGGCAGATTAAATGTTTGAGCGATGCTCGAATTTCGGTCTCACTCAACTTACTTAACCTACAAGATGTTATTGATTCAGACTGTAGGAATTGTATCAACTTTAGATCTGAAAGTTTTTTAGTGCTAGCGACCTGACGAGACCTCACCAATGATAACGATCAGACCTCTTGAAGCAATGCCTTCAAAGAGGAGCTGCAGAGAAAAAGTGAGCCCGAAATGCCTAAAATTTGTCAGGAAATTGATCACGATTCTTGGCCCGCTCAACCGGCGGTTTGATGCTGATGACCGATTTTGTGAATCAAATTTGCCAGCTCATCCTCCAATTTAGACCCACGTCGATGACCATTCCCCCAGGTCCCTTTTTCGAGGCACAGACAGTCAGTGGCGCCATAGGTTGGTCAGTATTCACAGCCTGACATAGCCAGCATTGCTGACTCGAGTTGTGCCCAACTTTTCTACTGCACAGTCTTCTTGTTGTTTGTTGAATCTCAGGCAACGGAGTCCATCACAACATGGAAATCTCACTGAGTCGGACGACAGATCCTAGACGACTGATAGTCTCTGATAGTCTCTTCATGGGGGGCCAACCAATACATGTTATGGTGGCAGCTCCTGGTTTCCAAATGGTTTTTCAACTGTTTCATCAATGGACTGAAATCGTGGCTGAACATCGCCGATCCAGCCATGGACGCCGTGGCCCCGCAGCTCAGTGCCGTCAGCGATAGCTCGAGCGACGTGTGTCACGGCTCGGTTCCTGTGCCACGGCTTTCAGGAAGCGATCCTTGGATCTGCTGCTGGTTTCCTAAGTCATGGGGGTACCCAACTAGCTAGATGGCTAATATATCATGTTTCAAGAATAAAAGGATTTACACGGGGAAAAGTTTGGGGGTCCCCCCAATGGATTGGAAACCACCATTGAAGTTGTCGTTTCCCTAATTGACAATCCACCATTTGGGGAATCGATCTTTTTTCGTTCAAGTCTTTTTTTTTTCAGAAAGCAACACTGTGTGGGCCCCAGTTTTTCCACACGCACACTTTTTTAACATGGAAATATTATTCAGTATGAATTGGAAGGATGACTGATTAATCATAAACTCCCATCTTAGGAAATCCATCTTCTAGAATCTATTTGGTTGAGTGTGCTGGTTGCTCATGTCAAAATTATTCAAAATTCCAGCTCCTGAGCTCCATCAACTGCAGTGACGTGTGGCAGAGTGAAGTCGGATTGGAACAAAAACGTTCCAAACACACCCAAACCCTAATGGAGGTCAGTACCACCCCCAGGAACGATAAATGAAAGTCAGCAGGTGCGATTGGAAGAACAAAATCAAGAAAGAAGTGGGAGTAAGTAAAATGGCAGGCTTGAGCTTGGAGCTGGTTTCTGGGAGTCTGGAGGGGGGAACAAAAAAATACTTCTTTCTTTTTCCGACCTCCCCCTCCAAACCCCTGGAGGGTTTGAAAAGCAGCTCCGGTACCCCTGACGTAGTGGCATCTACGTATGGCTGTCCGGTCCTTCTGCCCAAACCATCTATGTAATGCCACTCCGAAAATGCCCAATCATAAATTGGAATATTCTACTTTTAGTATAGGAGTGCCACTCACTTACATCCAGCAAGATCCCCATCAATCAAAAAAGCAAAAATCAAACCAGCAACTTTGCAAACTCACCTTCTTTAACTTAGTGTTGACTAGAATTCAACCATCTTGGAAAAGACATGATAAGCCTGTTTCATCATGTGTTTAATGTCTTTCTTAGATGCATAATAGGGATTGACTCACTGACAAAATGTATGACACTATACATCACCTCAAATCCAGGATATGGACTTGTGCATGATATCCCCAGAGTGTGACAAAACTAAAAAATGGAGAAAACATATAGAATATGTGGATGATATATCATATATTGAAAATAATGCTATATGGATCGCTGTATGTCTTGCATAAGTAAACTTGAGTAACCATCTACAGTTCTTCCTGAGGAGCAAACTGCTCTATCATATGCCTTGATCATTGGTATGGCTACATACTCACACCAAGGTGATTGGTGTATCTAGTCAGATGACAACTTTAAACAACGGCTATCTTCAATCTAACTTGGAATAGAGCCAGCAACTTTGCAATGTTACAAAGAAAATATGATAACATGTGGCTGCACGACCATGTAGAATGATTATTTCTGTTGATTGTTTACACATATAGCTTAGGAAAATAGTTATTTATATACGATATACTAGGACCACCCTTGCTATAATGTGTTAATGTGAATCTGATAAAATCCTTACAAAAGACGTAAATTTGCGTGGTTTTTTCATTGGGAAGAAGGGTTTAGCATGTGCTTTGCTCTCAACCTGTGTTACTTAAACTTAATATTGTAGATTTGCTTCTTGCCATGGCTGTAAGTAGGCATATCTTTTTAGAACTATTTCAGGTTTCTGCTTGCACTAACCATAAGCTACTTCCATTTAAGCTAAACAAATTGTTGGCAAGTCAGTTGGAGAATTTGATTTGACATATCAATATGCAGTTCAATATTCTTGCCACATTGGCTTTACGCTATTTTCTTGGAATGAACATCAATAAACACCTTACAACCAACCGTTCTGCAAGGGTCACTATAAAAGTATGGTAATGTGTGACATCTAACTGTATTCTTTGCTTGTAGTACTTGTGTTTGCCACTATTTGTAAGTTTAGACGCAACGCCCAACATTTGCCCCACCGCTCACATGGGGTGGGGTGGGGTGGGGTGGGGGGCAATAACGTTCAAGCAGCTTGCACACCCACTCGATGCTACGCTGCAGACGGCTTCTCTTGCACTGGCGCACATAACATGCGGTGGGGTGGGGTGGGGTGGGGGGGCAATAACGTTCAAGCAACTTCCGCACCCACTCGACGCTACGCTGCAGACGGCTTCTCTTGCACTGGCGCACATAACNAATAACGTTCAAGCAACTTCCGCACCCACTCGACGCTACGCTGCAGACGGCTTCTCTTGCACTGGCGCACATAACATGGGGTGGGGTGGGGTGGGGGGGCAATAACGTTCAAGCAACTTCCGCACACACTCGACGCTGCGCTGCAGACGGCTTCTCTTGCACTAGCGCACATAACATGGGGTGGGGTGGGGTGGGGGGCAATAACGTTCAAGCAACTTGCACACACACTGGACTCTGCGCTGCTGACGGCTTCTCTTGCACTGGCGCGGATAGCATGGGGTGGGGGGCAATAACGTTCATGCACCTTGCACATCCACTCGATGCTACGCTACAGAGGCTTCTC